>JAFIRS010000429.1:0-165000 GCA_018342105.1 Gonioctena quinquepunctata | reverse complement strand
CTTGATGTCAATATACTGTTCATGTTTGAAATATTGATTGTAATATATCCAAATAATGAATAATGAGTCCAGAAAAAGATAGATACTTGTTTTTTATTGGAAATATTGCTCAAAACCAATCTATCTCTGAGATATCTAACTCATTCTTATCATATTTTCCAACCAATCCAAATTCTAAACATTCAAAGACTTGATCAAGCGCAATAATGAACATATTCTAAAATAAATATTTATAGGTTATTCAAAGTTATTCGTGGTGAATAGAAGAAGAAAGTTTGGCACTCAAAATCATGTTTTATAATAGATAAACCCAAAACCAATGTGGCTGTTCGATGAATATAGTCACTTTGTTGAGTTTATGGAGATAAAGTATTTTTTATGAGTTATGCTTTGCACTCACACAAATCCTGGGATGTTCAGTGGATAGTTCATGTGGATGTTTTGCGAATGCTCAGCCTCCCTACTGCTGGTGAAGTCAAATATTAGAAATTTAACCTCCAATTCCTGGTGAGTTGTTCCTTGATAATCCTTGGTTCCGATTTGATTCTGACCTGTTTGCATGTATTAATGTTTTTCTTATACTTTGGTAATTAGCATTTTTCCCATAAAATCGATCATAAAATTTTCTAACAAGCTTGCCTTTTCAGTTTTTTTTCTCCTCCTCGATTATTTCTCTTTCTCCCTGGTAACCATCACTTTTTGTTATCTTATATGAATTTCCATCAATAGCACTTCTAATTTGAACACATTATTCTATTTCCTACCTATTATACATATTTTACTTTTGAATTTGACTTCTACACATGGTTCTTTTCACTAAATATTCTTCAAAATTCACATGCACCATTTTTCTATTCTCAAATTACATATTTCCTTTTGGTTCTAATTTTGTATACAGGATGTTTCTTGCATATGAATATAATGTTGAATTCTGAATATTCATTTCTAAATTTGTTTTTTCATATGTTGTGCCAATTGAATGAACCAATCAAACATAATTATGATAATAGAAAAACCCTACTGTAACCCTCTTGGATCATCTGCGTCGACTTGAATATGGCCACAGGTTTTCAGGATGCAAACCGTACAGAAAGAAAATTATAAAAACAATTATAGCAGGTATTTATGCAGTTTTCAACCAACGAAATAAAAAAAGAGGAGGTTCTCTAGTCGACGCGTTAATTTTTTTTATGTAATCACGCATAACTTTTTACAGAGTAGTTCGATTCCGATGATTTTTTTCATTGGATAGGGTGTACTTCAAAATTGGTCAAATTTGAATTTGAAAAATAAAATCCCCCCTAAGGGTAGCAAAATGGAGGATATTGATCGTTCACCCTCTGAATTTTGGTTCATTAACCGATTCTATCAGGCATAACTTTGTACTGGGTTGTCCGATTTGGATGATTCTTTTTTTATTAGATAGTGTATACCTCATAGTTGATCATATTTGAATTCGTGATGGAATAATCCACCCCTATGGAAAGAAAAAAAGGAATGCTTGATTTTTCACTTGTGAACATTGGCACAAATATTATGTAGTTGACATTGACAGATTGCTATTGTCATAATTTTTTTTGATCTCCTACATCCGTTACAATAATAACATTCCAAGGAAGGATGGAATTATATACAAAGTGATGGAATAAACTAACCAGAACTATCGAAAATAATTTATATTATATAACAATAAATAGTTAAAGTAAATAATCGTATTATTCAACTGTTAATAGTTGAAATAAGGTGGGTAAGAAAGTATTTTGGAAGTATTTCAAAATCAGATAGGTGGTAATCAGTAGATATCTGCCACAAAAAAGTGAAGAATAAAAACTTCTTAACAAAAAATTATATCGACGAAAAACGGAACTGAAAAGCAAAGAATAAAATGAACCTCAGCCTAAATATCTAAGCTCCTGAATTGATGTCAGTAACTAATTTTGAGTCGGCGCCAAACAAACAACCAACGAACATCATTAAATTACGTCAAAAAAATTATCAAAATGTCACCGCGCATCTCGATGCCATCATTTTACGCTTTCTAACCTAAGTTTGACGCCGACTCAAAATTAGTTAGTCACATTAGTTTAGGAGCTTAGTTATTAAGACTAAAAAGGTTTATTATATTTTTTGCTTTTCAGTTCCGTTTTTCGTTGGTTTAATTTTGTGTTGAAAAGTTTTTATTTTTCATTAAATTACACTGTGCCCTACTTTCACTTCTCTTCATTCGACATATATACCATATCATAACAATATATATGTATATATTGTTATGTATATAAATTGATAATTTAACAAATTATTTTGTTATTATTTCACTCCACGTTTTGGGTGCCAATTGTTATGTAATGATAAATTGTAAATATGAATTGTTTTTATATAATGAAAATTGCTAATAGTTTTCGTTCTTCTTTGTGAGCCAAATTGTTATGATATAGATTAGTATTTTCGCCCTGTATAATATTTTTTACAATGTAATAATAATTGCTAGCTAACGTCACTGTTCTCTCGTCACGTTGCTGCCAATTGTTATCACTTCCTCACCACAGCTAAGCACAGTTGGTACGCCTCTTGTCTCAGATAGGCGGTTCAGGCAATTGAGCCACTAGCCACTGCTTGATATGTCAAATTTCCATTTATTCAATGGTCATAAGTATGATTGTTGATCATTGTAGAGAACAAACGACAAAGTATCAAAAAGCAATTATTTCCTTTATTCAGGAAAACTTAATTTTACCTGGCCTACGAAAGATAACTCACTCTAAGGTGAATCTACAAATATTCATGGATAATCATGAGAAAAGTTCATTGGTAAAATATACACAACCTCACTTTTACCTTGAAAGTGAAAATTTCTACAATAGTTCGAAATCAATTGGAATAAAGTTCTTCCGATGGAATATGCATTATTAGTTAAATTTTTCAGTTCGGAATGTGCACTATGGAAGGTTTATACCTGTCTGGAACTGTCGCTGTTCAATACACACCAGGATTTGGATTCTTTTCCACTCCAATGCTATCAGGAACTCCAATACCAAAACTTATCTACAAAACCGCTCCCTCTACGTTGAGTGCCATGGCAAGAATTCCATTTTATTTACACCAACATCAGGCGTTCCACAAGGTTCTGTTTTGGGTTCACTTGTCTTCAATCTGTTCATAAATGACATTATTGAGGATGTCGGAGTCAATTGTCTATTATATGCGGATGATTCGAAATTATAAATAAAAATAAACTGCCAGAATGACTGTACCATTTTACAAAACGCCCTAGATAGAGTAAATACTTGGTGCAAAAATAATCGTCTTCTATTAAATGCTAATAAGTGCTCAATTGTAACATTCACTCGGAAACAGAACAACATCACCTATAACTACTCAATTGGCAATGATGTGCTCCCTAGATCCAATTCTGTTCGTGACCTTGGTGTTACCTTCGACCAAAAATTATATTGTTCAATACAGATAAAAAAAATTACCAATGAATGTTCTAGGGCTTTAGGTTTCATTGTCAGAAATACTCGTGATTTCTCGAATAAGAACACACTGCTACTGTTATATAATTCCTATGTCCGTTCTAAAACAGAGTATGCATCTATCATTTGGTGTCCATATTATAATGTCCTTTCAAATAATCTTGAACGAATCCATAGACGCTTTATGAAATATCTCTCTTTCAAAGAAGATGGTGCGTACCCTGCTACAGGAATATGTAATACCGCTTTACTAGAGAGACATAACTTCACCTCTCTTGCAAGTAGAAGGAATACATCTGCTCTGATTTTCCTTCATAACGTGATCCATGGCCAAATCAACTGTAGTGCTATTTTGAGTATGCTGAATTTTCATGTTCCAAGAGTAAATTCAAGACATAACACTCTATTTTACCTCGATTCTCTAGAACAAATGTACAGAAAAACTCACCCTTATTCAGAATTTGCAACAACTTCAATGCTGTCAATGACAGTTGTGACATTTTCTCTTGCAGCATTGCTTCATTGAAAAAAATCAGTTTTTGATATTAATTTTCTTTTTTCTCTAGTTTTTGTATCATGTCTCATTTCTACACTATTGTTGTATCTTTACTGATTCACAAATTATTTATGTTTTTTGTTTTTGTACCTGTGATTTTCCCACCCTGTAAATGGATTTCTGTTGGGTGGTGTACAATAAAAAAAAAAAAAAAAAAATAAGGAACCATACAAATTCAGCAATCAGCCTTGGATACTTGTATACGGTGTACAAATAAGGTAATCTTGGTTTTCCGCTTATAATGTGGAAATTATTCCATTTTTCTTTCTCCCAAAAATATAACGTGGCATTCGTTTTAAATTTATTTTCGATCTCCCTGTGGCTTTGTTTGTTGTCACCTGGATACCATTTTTGTTCCTTCCCTCTGATTCGAATTTTTGAATTCGCGCACTTAATTGTCACATTTTCACTGTTTGGGGTTATTTGCCATAACTTATACATAAAACTATTTTTCCATTCTTATTAACTATGTACAAATTTCAGTGATAATTGTCTCTGACACTTTCCCGCTCTTATTCTCTCACAATTTCCAATCCTACATGTGACCATCTGTTCCCTGATTGGCTATTGTCATCAAGAAGTTTGCTGTTCTACCATTGGCTACTTTTAGTTAGTACAATTTCATATACTGTATGTTTCAAATTTATAATTTTGTTGATCACATTTATTCGGGAAATTTTTGTAAATCTAGACTTTTTGTTGTCTTTTGAAAAATTATGGGTTGTAATCATTATGACAGTGTATGAAATTGATTGTGTTATAGTATTTGGACATTTTTATCTATTCACATCATACAGAGGCTTGATAAAGGACATAGAACTTCAAAATTATGTAAAAACAATCTCTTGAAACTAATAGTATTTAGTAATTATTCTTTTTATAGGTTTTTTGTGAAATTATTTTTTTTTTTTTAAAATATATTATTTTTCATAACATAACAATATATATTATATATAAAAAGGGTTCTCATGATGGACTAGTTGAAAATAACTATGAATTTGAAATAAACTTTGTAGAAAGGATATTCCTTGAGGTTGCAGTCAAAATAATGGCCTATGAGAAAAAGTAAAACTCTTTCTTATTTAGTCAAGCTTTCGAAAATGTTTATTTTCATTATCAAGACAAGCTGTGGAGAAAAAAGAAAACACAATTGTGAAATACGATTTTGAACAAATCTATAGTTATATATATATAGATGAAGTGAAATTTGTTACGAATCCAAGAGAGCATCACCATCCGCCAACAGCTATTTTATGGTTTCCCAATCATCAGGACGGCTTGTGGTCTCTCTCAAATTCGTATCAAACATATCGTATTGGTAATACCCACCAGCGAATACGAAAATGTGAAATGCATCAAATTATAGATAGTGACACCTATAATCTGTGCGGTGAAGCTTAGACCTAATATCGTGGAATTTTAATGGCACGAATTTTCGTGAATATTAACAGGTCACCAACAGATGTGAAATAGGTAATATTTCTATGAAATCTACCTAACAAAAACGGAGTAACTCATCTGATTTGGTCGCCTCCTGTTATATCAAAGATCTCCATAAAATTTCAGGGGTAGAATTTGATCCAAAATATCATTAGCATCATTCTCAGCGACAAAAATCGTATAAATAAAAACGAAATCATTCTGCGGGAGCGATTTGGAAAAATAATAACAAATGATTGTCGGCCAACATAAACGAGGAGAATGCGAGTGGCGCAATCTGTTAGGTGGTCGGTCTATTAGTTGGGAATGTCCGCAGAGCATTGTTTGCTTGATGGGGATTGATGGTTATTGCAGCCGCCCTCCAGAGACCCCAACAAATATCCGAAACATTTGCATTAGCTCCATTGCAAACTACTTATCTTCTTTCTTTGGCTTTTTTGGTTATGGTTTGCTCATAAAATAGATGCTTCGTATTTTATATTTGTCGTAAATAATCATCGAGAATTCCATGTGTTCATAATGAGAACGTTTTTTGTAGGATGAAAAAATTGCCCAGCTTACGCTTCATTTCATCGGAATATTCTCAACCAATCAACAGATGACATTCCATACTTGAAATTTTTGGAATACCTCCGAATGTTTCTGTCTTTAAACTGATTATATTTTATATATGAAACCTCTTCCAGAGTAAAAAGCATAAGCTACCGAGAAATTGTGTAATGTGGATCTAAGCCTATGACAGTTCGAAATTGAACCAAATATATTTACAAAGTAATTATGACAAACAATAACTTGATATATGTGTGAGTCTTGCCCAAAGTGAATTGTGGCCTTCACGGATATTGTATGTATTTGTTATGTTACTTTTTATATGTTACTCTTGATATAGTTCTTCATTCTCCATTTTTAATTTTCATTATAGCTAGGTAGAAATAGAGACATGTTAGAATGTTGAGGTTAATGAATATTTGTTCTTGAGATGGAGCTTTCACCATACACCTAATAATTCAAATTTTTTTGTGAGTGAGCTGAATTACCCCAAAATATCAATCCATAACTTATAATTGAGTGTACGAGGCCACAGTATGATGTTTTTAGAACATTTAACGTGACTGTGTCCCTTAGTTATCTCAGAAGAAATGAAATGCTGCTCACTCTGGGTATTAGGTTTTCTGAGTGTTGTTCCCATGCCTTTTTTTTGTCGATCATCAATCATTACTAGAGGACAAAGATTATGAAAGACGTTTTTTGTTGAAATGGCACGTGGAATGTTTTTTAGTGTCGACCAAAAGATTGTTATGTGTGCATCATTGGTAGAATTCCTGTGCAGTTGTATTTGATTTGATAAATTATTGGTGTGCAGAAATGCTTCATTGGTTACCAGTTGATTGTCGTCATCAGCCTTGATGACTGTATTGTTTGCAGTTTCTGCATGTGTACTGGATATCGTGTACGAATATTATTGAAAAAAAATGGATCAATCAGACTGACTAAGGTTGTAAACTACAATTGGTGTGCTGTTTCTCAGATAGTTTGCTACCCACGCATGCCAAATCCATAATTTTTTTCCAGAAGAAAGTTATGATTCACCGTATCAAAAGCTTTTGTGAGGTCGAAATATAGGGCGATAGAAGTTGTTTCGTCATTCAGGTAGTTCTAGATAATATCACAAAATTCGCCTAGAGCACTTTCAGTTCACCTATTTTGTCTGGAGCCATGTTAATGATCTGGTTATATATTTTTCTCTTCTAGAAAATTACTCAGTCTTGTACTATAAACATAATTGATATTTCTATAATTACAAACATCATTTCTTGATCCCTTATTTTTATATATGGGTATTGACTTGAATATTTTCAATATATCAGAATATTGACCTGTGCAGAAAGAGATATTGATAATATCAGAAAGAGGAAATCTTATAATGTCACTGACGATCAACAAACATATTCATTCCCTTTATATCATCTATACCAGCAGCTTGTTTTTTTGCAGTTTATTCTATAACACCTTTGATTTCCGGAGTGGTACATGGATGTAGGAAAAATGTGTGATTTATAAATTCATTAATGATCAATTCAATTGATGCCATAGTATTCGGTTCATTTTTTATTTCATTTGTGATTTTTCAACTTTCTCGACTGACATTTGCTGCATTATTTATGCTTTCGTCATTATATCTCGTTTAACATCTTTTTAGCATTCATTCATATATAATTTTCAGTTGGTGTTATGTTTCCTTCATTATATCATTAGTAGTGAATTTAGCTGATTCAGTAATTCCGCATAAAGTTTGGTGTGGTGTGGTGGTTTATATCATTATAGATCCATAGTTTCCTTTTTTTTGAGGAATTTCACTTTCTTTAATGAAAAACCATCATAGAAATGAAACTGAAGGTATCATAGAAGGAATTGAAAGCCCTCTTTATATTTGTCGAGTTATATGTGCTCCCAGATATTAGTAAATTTCTGAAAGTGGCCAAGTTTATTCGGTATGGTCTTGCTTGTAAATAATTTCATTAGATTCATAAGTAGTCACTGGTAATGGTACTTTGAGAACTTGGAATGTATGATCTGACATAGTATTTTCAACAAGTGCCGAGTTGAGTCTATGGGTTGAGAAATCACATATATGCTATTCGATGAGGTACTAGTTATACGAGCAGACTCATTATTGTGATTAAGCATATCAAACTGATTGAATGAATTTGTTATTTGTCTTTCATCTTTGGTGTCTACAAGAAAATCGACATTCATGTCACCACAGAGAATGTACTAATTGCCATGTTTGTAAATTTCACACATCAAATCATACATCTTGGTAGCAACAGAGTTAAGATTACTGTTTGGTGTCCGATATACCGTGATTATAAATAATCTACATATATTATTGATATTATGTGTGACTAGAGTTACTTGAAAGTTTAGTTCTATATATTTTTTATAAATGAACGGTTTCATACATAATTTATTAGTCACAAAAATGTGAATGTGATCTTCGCGAGAAAAACTATTTACCATTGTGTAGTTGTTTATCTTGGTATGCTTGATTTCTAATGATGTCTGTCAATGTTCCGTAATGCACTATGCCGGTTGAGTGGGATTCAAGTAACACTTCCATCTGCGAGGTTTTGTTATCAAGACCTGGGATATTGATATGCATTAGATTCATCAAACCTTTCACATTTCTCTTATTCCCAGGATCCTGATGGAAATTTTTCATTGTTTTGCCGCCTTGTTGACTGTTTTGGTATGTCTCAAAAAGTGTTTGATTCTCCATTTCCAATCTCTCCGTTTGAAACATCTGTGATTTGGAATATCTCATAATGTTGTTTGAAATTAAATTGATTAAAACAGTCATTTTTGGGCCAGAATTCAAGATTGTAGAATTCATCCTTATAGTTGAAGTCAGCTGCTACCATGAATTGTTATCATTTTCTGCCTTTTATTGTCTTCAGTTCATTTATAACAAAATCGTCCTGTTAATGGGCCGTATTTTTTTTTAAGTATTTTTGAATATCATCTCCATCAACATTTTGCTTCACCTTTATTCAATCATCCATACTTCAGGGTTTTCGGCTCTAAATTTACTTGATCTATCTTCTCCTTCCCTGTTTTTTGAGAGTTTAGGGAATCTACCCGATTTATCTTCTCCTTTTTTTTGGGGCTACTTCTACTTCTTTTTTTCCACTCATATACATCCTATCATCTGGATATCGCGTTTTTTATTGAATTTATATTTTCATCTGCTGTGCAGTTAATGGTTTCTGTGGAGTCTGTCATATCAGCTCTGCTTCCATTGTTCACAATATATGATTTTGAATAGCTTACGACATCTACAAAAGATTCAAACATGAGTTCGATTGAATATTGACTTGTTTGGATCATTTGAAGTATGTTTTGTTCCATGGGGCTATCACGTTGTTTTTGTAGATGTCATTTCTCAAGCTGGCGATTTCAATTTCCAGATTTTCAATCTTTCCTGTCGATAGCAGGTTAGTTTCTCTTGATTCTGCGTTCATGTCATTCAGTGCACTCAATTTTCTTAGTACCCACTGCTTTTTCACAATAATGAGAGATGACAATAAAAATGTGTTCTCACTACCCGCCATTGTTTTATGCTCAATTCATATATCGGAGGAAAACACTTTAATTTGTATGAGTATTGAGGGAAATCTGGTAATTTCCATTAGTTGGCAGCCCCGCCAAAATAATTGCCCGCGGAGACAGAACGCGATGATAACGTTACAGTTTGCCAAAACCGGTAACATCGTGAAGTTCCAACATATGTTATTTCCCCAATTATATTGACGAATTCCGTCGGATTTGTTTATCAGCTGCTAATGAGTTCATTATGTTCATTGAAACGTTGGTTTCTTATTATAAGAAATTTTTTTTTTTCCGTAAAGCGTTTTCGGGAAAATCACTACTTCTAGTGTATGGAGAAACCAAAAAAAAACGCAAACCGTGTACTTACTATTGGAACATCTGCAACAATATCCAAAATGTTTCCTCCTCCAAAAAGTGTATGAATACTACATGTTTATCCACCCGTATTATTTGGCACCATTCTCCCATTTTCAAACAGCCTTTGGGACACAGTCACGAAACTTTGGCAATTGGCTATCACCTTTCTTAATTCCTTTCAACATAAAATATAACAGTTGTATAACCGTCACTATGAGTAGTTAGCATATCGTGATATTGCCGAATGGAAAACGAAGCCACCGCAACAGAAATTTCAACTTACCGACTCAAGTTATTACGTGAATACTTAACATTCATCTGCAACTGCACCTCGCCGTCAGCAGTAGCGATAAATGTATCATTGCGTGCGGGGTCAGTTGACAAGTTTTAATACAAAATCATTGAAAAAACGGGTAAATCCCTTCCAAGAAACGCATAATTTTGGGGACACCATATTGTTGTTTCTACTATGAATTTTGATATTTCATTGTAATGTTTTTTTTGCAGAATCCAATTCATACCTAGGTTTTGTTTTATTCGGGGGAATATTGATATAGTACCAATTTTGATCATTTTCAGAAACAGCGTTTCCTATAACAATAAACAAGAAGTGTATTCAATAAAAAAAAAACGGTCACTTTGCAAGCTTGTAGTTGACGTGATATGACTGCCAATTGCAATGCTGAATACTTCAACGTATAATACAAATTCCCTATTGATATAAAGTGTTCCATCGAAAAAAACACAATTTTGGTCTGCCGCCATACCTATACGAAATACTATACGAAATACTATACGAAATACTATACGAAATACTATACGGAATACTATACGAAATATCTATACGAAATATCTTCAACTGCACCTTGCTGGCGGCGGTAGCGATGAATGTATCATTGCGTGCGAGGTTGTCAGTTGAAACGTTTTAATATAAAATTATTGAAAAAACGGGTAAATCCCTTCCAAGGATCGCATAATTTTGGGGACATTATATTTTTGTTTCCACTATGAATTTTGATATTATTTCATTGTAATGTTTTGTTTGCAGAATCCAATTCATACCTAGGTTTTGCTATATTCGGGGGAATCTTCGAATATTACCAATTTTGATTATTTCCAGAAACAGCGTTTCCTATAACAATAAACAAGAAGTGTATTTGATAAAAAAAAACTGGCCATTTTGCAAGCTTATAGTTGACGTGATATGACTGCCAATTGCAATGCTGCCTACTTCAACGTATAATACAAATTCCCTATTGATATGAAGTGTTCCATTGGAAAAACACAATTTTGGTCTGTCGCCATACTTATACGAAATACCCTATATGAATGGAACCTATATAAGAATGATGCTTCCAAGCTATTATAATTTTTTCATGGAAATTTTTCATCGAACTCCTACAATCCATATTTTGCCTATGATTTTAGGATCCTCGATATTGAATTAAGATGCATGTCGTATAAACCCAAATCCACTCTCATGACCAATTTTCTGTTAGAATGAATATATCTGACTGCAATGAAACATCTGAGAAATGAGTTGACTAATATCGTTTCTTACGAATCTGAACGATCAGTTACCCTCTACCGAATTCTTGATATGAAAAATGGCCATGGTGACATGTAAAAATCTCTTCACACGTGAACATGCAACAATACGATGCTCTTAGTATTGTCTGGCAAGGTGATATAATGTTCGGTATTACGGCTGTTAGTGGTAATTAATGACACGTCAGATTGTGAGCATAAAAATACGTCGAGAATTCATTGTGGAAGGTTCTTTTGAATAAGCAACCAGTAGCGAATCAATGAGAAACGAATCAGGGGCTAGGACAAGTCGGACAACTTGGGACAGAAGGGGTTCGGTTGAGGAATTTTTATGAATTAACTTCTTGATATGTCGGCGATGATTATTAGTGCGTCTAACAATGGTAGAAATTATGTACATCCAGTGAATATTGCTCTTTGTTCACAACTCACCAGAGATATTCAGGGTTGCGTATTACAAAAGTGTTCCATTATATAAGCTCAAATACAAATAATAAGAAACCAACCGAAAATATACACTTATTTTTCTTCAATACTTCAACCATAACATTTTTCTACAACAATTTCATGCAATACCCCTTTTTTAGGAATTTTCGATCAAGTATGAATTGATAAACATATTCCACTAGTGAGTACAAAAGTATCGAAATTCGAAATTACGTGGTTAACAGAAACCATTGAAGAAATTATGCGGGTCAGAGACGGAGAATTGCAAAAATATAAGAGCACGTTATGGGCCATGGAATTTCTTGTTAAATTATATCCCGAAAATCAATCTGTAGAATTTGTACTCATCAGGTGATGTGGAAACAGAAAAAAGATACCAACATCGACGGAACACGCTCAAATCGAAGTGAACGTTGTAATTGAAATGAAGAATAATGAACCTTCGACACAATCACCAAAGGAATGATAAACACTATATTCATGAAAAAGGAGGGAAAGACCAACAATTGTGAAAACCAGAAAAATGGAAAGATATGAATGTATAACAGACAGCATAAGTCAAAACCTGCGTGGACTTCGAAACATCAAATACAAGAGAAATTTCGATTCATGTAGAATTCCTAGCCTTGATCGAAAACTACGTTTGGAAATTTGTAGAAATCTCCACTTGCAACATTGTGAGAAGAATAGTTATGGTAAATACATATGACCAGAATGGTATTTTGCAAAAGAGATAAGCTCATTCAGTTGTACAAGGTTTTACCCGATTTTCATGAAACCTTCGCCCCAGTTGTTCTGAGTTCATTTCAAACATTGATGTCATGGATAATTTCTGAATATAAACGGATAAATGAAGAAAAAAAATATTTGTCAAATTTGTAAAAATTTTGGAAACTGTGAAACAGCGAAGTTTCGGTTCCACCAAATACGTCATCATTGTGCTTCAACGGCCTCACCCCCAGCGCCCCTACTCCAGAATCATCAATAAATGTGAATTGAATTCAATCTCAATCGCAAACACATCGGTGTTATGCAATTGGAAATCGATCAAGTGTAAATCAAGTTTTTTTCGTTTTTTTCCACGACCTGAAATATTATCATATTGGAGGTTCGAAATGTGAACCATTCCGTTCTATACAGACGTATAAGCGATATTCGGAATGTCTTCGCACATTCTTCTTCTGCGTAGATCATCCAGGGATTGGGCTATGTGATATGCATTTTGGATTCAAAATGTGCCCATAAAAAAATTCCAACTAATCAGGGTCCTCGCGTTCCAATCCATCTGCCTGTGAAATTGTCAATCAAAAATTGACATAAGGTGCAACAGAATGTGGTGGAGTTCGATATTGTTGAAAGGTGAGCTGACCTTCAAGTAGGTTATCATTTTCCTCAAGTAGCTGAGTTATTGCGGGGTTTACAGTTGTATCAAGAAGTTTTTTGTCTCTTGAGGTTACCATCAATGGAATATGGACCTACAATGTGGTCCCCCATGATCCCAGTCCAAACATTTGATTTCTGGGGTGTTATGAATGAGTTGCTTCGAACCAATGTGGATTTACATCACTCCAGTATCTGCAGTTGTGCCTGTTCACATGCTCATTTGGATGCAAGGAAGATTCTTCAGAAAAGCACACGTATAGTAGTTATTATCACCAATCAATAACTGACTCATGATTTCTGTCTGGATCATCTTAATTCAATTCTTGTTCATTTTGCATTTTATAAGGATATAATTCTTCTTCTGAATTCGTTGTATGCTGCGTTTGGAAACCCCAGCAAAAATCGCAAGTTGTCTCGAAATTAAATGATGTCCATCACTGCATGACCTATAATTGCAACAGCGACCGCTTCATTTCTCATAGACTTTGCTCGTTCATGTTTTTTATTTTGCACTGATCCTGACTCCATGAGCTTATGCATCACTTGTTTCACACATGGTGTTGTTTCATATAAAAACACTAGATTTTGGGCAACCGAAAACCCTAATTGGGTTATAAACTGCAGAAGACAATATTCGAAAAAAGTTAATGTATGGTGCGGAATATTGAATGAACGAATCATAGGCCCATTTTTTCCGAAAAAAATGTAAATTCCATGAAATAATTGGAATTTTTCAGAACTGAACTATGGAATGCTATTCATGATCTTTCTATTGTTGAGCGAATAAACTCACATTTTCAATTAGATGGATGCTCTGTGCATAATGCAGGAATTATCAAACAATGGCTGAATGTAATATCAACTGGAAAAATATATTCAGGTAGCTTGATGTTACTGAGATAGATTTCACGATAAACTGCCATCGACTAGAGTTTAAATTCCAGAAGTGATTAGAATATGTTCATTCTCAACAGTTTTGGAATTGTTGTTATATGTCAGTACTTTGTTGTGAAATGTGATGCAATTGTGGAAAAAGTGTAAAGTGTTTCCGGAACCATAATTTAATTGGGACTTCAGATGACCCAACTTTGTTTTTGAAGGTCCATGAAGATATTTTTGTATGAATATTCCACAGAAAGTGCCCTACTCCAGAGCCAGATTGTATGCACATCTCGTTGACGTTGTTATGCAAAATATAACATATTTGTAACCGATTTCACTGATCTCCGACAGTACGATAGCTCATATAGTTTGAAATTTCTCCTTACTGAATTCAGTTCACTGGCACCAACTTCTCTAACGATTCAATATTTTTTTTTGTACCCTCACGAACATGACACAACAGTTTTTCATGAATAAAAACAATGGAAAATTATACCTAAATTGAATCAACCAATAGCAATTGGATCATTATATATTTGACATCCATTACAACAAACATACTTTGCTGTAGACAGACAATTCTTTTTGTTTTCGGTATGTATATGAAAAAATATGTTTTCTATAAGGTTTCGATAATTATTTTTTTTTATTCAATATCTCTATGTAGTTTCTGGTTCCCGAGAAAAGCGCGTCTGCCTCTTACAAATATATCCCTACGTTATGGCGGACAATGAAGGATCCGTAGGAAACAGAAGACTTCTCGCAGTTAAGCAGAGAGTGCCCCAGAACAAATTTACATCCAAAGGAATCGTTTGACATGTCTACTTATCTAGCGGCTAAAGAATGTCCTTATACGTATTTAGATTGTGTAGCGACGCATGAAAGAATGGATTCTATGCTACAAAGGATGCCGACGGATTTTTCTTGTTCCACACAAGACAATGTTACAGATATTACAGGATAGAATACAAACATTTACTTTCGAGTAGACGATCTTCTAAATTGAAGACGTTGCTACCATTTATTTTAATCAGGAGGGGAATAAATGGACATCTACTGAGTCCTATAGACAATAAACTATTGGTGATACGATCATGTAATATGTATCTGTAATTGATGATTTTCCTCCGCAATGAAAAATATATATAATCGTTGTTCATATATAGACGATGAAATTGTTTACTCGCTCCGCCCTAGGGTCTTGTTAGATAGTAGATAAAAATATGTATAAGATAATACGCAAAATCACAGGATATTTGGAATCGGATTTTTCACCTTGCAACAGCTATGAGAGGTTTACTTCGACACTTCATTCCGAAAACAAAATGAACATTATACTAGTCTGCGAAATAAATGTTTTTCCTGCTTGTTTTTATGCATGAATGAAATAGATTTATTGGTCCTGAATACAAAATGTGCCGCGTATACATTATATGCAATGATTTTAATGACACACCATTTTTTATCACAAATTATAATCAACAGTTAAAAAAATAGTTCCAACATTAAAATCGACAGTAAATGTATCAGCATTCAATAGTTCCATTTCTTTCCATATTATCAATTAGAGTTCCACGTCGACTTGACCAACACAAATCTGCAAGCATTTCTTGGGAGCATTTTCCGTTGTATCGCCTTTCTATATGTAATATGTCCTGGTGAAACCTTTCACCATGTTCGTCTGACACGTCTCCAAGATTTTCAAGAAAGAAGTCAAATCTGAGTACGAGTCCAAAAAACTAATTTTGAAAGACATGTTCCATTTTATAGTTTTATATGCAGAAAGTTCTTGGATGATTTCCTGGGAGTTAACAGGTTTTTTGTATCCCAAAAGATTATGACACAAATCTACAAAAGCGGCCCCTGCAATTGTTTTTGCTTTATTCAATATCCTATTGGAACTTGTGTCCTTCATAAGCTCTCGTATTTGAGGGCCTACAAAGATTCCCCTTTCAAGTTTACGTCGCTGATTCGGGAAAAATTTGTCTTGAGTTATTGAAAGCATTCAACATCCTTGTTCATTGCTTCAAAATATTTCACTTTAACTACAAGTATTCATTTGATTTTGTGCAAAAACAATCACTAGAGCACTTTTTCACGTATCTACTGCGCAACAACTTCAGACGATATCTTTCTTTTTTTTATCACCCCGAAATGGTTTTGTGGGTACATATACTATTCAATCAGATTGAGGAAGTGTTAAAACAATAACAAAACACACCACATCATGAATTTTGAATAATAAAAAAATCATATCATAAAATATATACGTGACAGCAGAAAATAGTAAGCAGATATAGATTCAGTACAATTAAGTCTCCATATCTATAATATTTTTTAAAGGAGGATTTCACTACATACCAGTGTTATCAGCGCCATTCTGAACCATCCTGGTTTTTTTTTTTGAAGCATGATAATGATTATTTTCACATTTGTTGGAAGTAATTATCCAAACATTTCATCAAATTCCAAGAACAATTCCACTTTATTTTCAACACTCAAACTTGGACCATTCCTGACAATACATTGACTTTGGATTAAATTATTTCTTGCCCTAGTTCTTAGAATACCAAATTAACATAAAAAATTTAAAAGTACGAATTTCTTATTGGATCCTCACCATCGAATTTCTATTTTCTCCACAAATATTTTCTATAAATTTCCCAATCGGAATTTTCCTTTTAATCGTCATGAATGCATGGTGTAACTAACCAATTCTGAGGCGGCACCAAACAAACAAATTAATTATGTAAACCGTAAAATGATTGCAGAGCGACGGCGGCGGCGCTTCCCTTAACCAAAAATTGCCAAGGGTTTCCGAAATTTATATCAGCGAGACAGCTACCCGAACTGGCACACACGTGAGGGCACACGTCACTGCGAGTGGTCGGGAGGAGAGCGTATTTTTGGAATGTTATTGTTTTCCGCTGGAAATTTCAGGTGGCATTTATATGTTATTTTATTTTGATTTTTTCTCGATTGATAAACCGATATTTAGAAGAATATGGTAATGGAAAAAAAGGTTTTCTATCAATGATAAGCTGAAACCGTACAACGACACACTAGCTTGTACCCTTCTCAGGATATTTGCGACTAAGCTACAGTGAAGATGGGGAGGTTAGTTAAGTAGTCACTGACATTATTAAAATTAGAAATGGGCGTCAGGTTGATCTATTTCTGTCCAATTAGCCTGTTTCAAGCACCAATTAACCAAATTAATAATAATGCGGAGAACGACTCTAGATAATTCATTGATTTACTTCACAATATAAAGAAACAGACTAACTCTGTAATCTGTATCTATAAGTACACATTAACATACAAGCAAGCTGAATTTAACTACCTGAAATACTACAAGTTATTGAGCACAAGCAAAACATTCGAACACCGAATAGCAATATAACAAATGTCTTTAGATCTCAATATAACAAGTGTTCCAAAATATCGTATATATATATATATATATATATATATATAAATATATTTTGAAGAAGGTAGTCTCTTGACTGGACTAGTTGAAAAAAACTAAGTTTAGGAAACACAAAAAACCAATTTTATGTTTTCCTTTGAGGTTGCAGTCAATAGGAAATTGCCATGTAAAGAAGACTCTTTGTTAAATTGTCGAGCTTTCGAAATACTTTATTTCATTATCAAGACATCTGAACAGAATCACATTGTAACAATGTTTTTTTTTATAACTATGAAAAACTTATTAACTCGAGGTTGCTAACAGGAAAATATCGGTGCACATCACAAATAAATTCTTTAAAAATCAGTTTGTAAAAAACATCTCCGACGACTTGAAAATCTCATGTTGAATATGCAGATTTATGTCGAATTTGATTGAAATACACACGTGGTGATCCCTGCAGTGGGTTGTCGAGAAAGGACCGTGAACGCGGTCAGAATAATTGATATGATGTTAGAACCAATGAGGGATGAGCACATGTTTATTCCACCCTTCGACGATCATCTATAGCGGGCGATTCAAAAGTTCTACAGGGACACTTTCGCCTTTCGTGTCAAAATTCAGTAGATAGTTATTTAATTGAATGAATATATATATAAATATATATATATATATATATATAGATATATATATATATATATATATATATATATATATATATATATAAATATATATATATATATATATATAAATACCAGTAAGCAATAAATGTCCCGATAGACAAGCTAATCAAGTAAAATATCCGAGCACCGGATATCAGTCAATTACCAAATATCTCAGTATCAAGTATCAAAATATTAAATTGTTGGTGTATCAAAAATGTCAAAATATCAAGACTCAAATATCAAAAGTGCAAAAGAGAAGGACCTATACAAAATGCCAATAAGCGCATGCCAAATTCATCATCATTCATACCTATACACTACAAGCTTGGCAGAATATCAAATGGATATAACAATCAACATCAAGGCACGGTTGCAGAAGTTGAGAGGTTCATACAACAATCGATACACACAAAAGTACTAGAAGCGTTCGCTTGAGCTCATGCGTTGCGTATACGTGAATCTTATACCCACAGATAATCCCAATAGGCTTAGGCCATCTCACATTCTGCTCAAGGTCGCATCAATAAACGAGGGTAATATCATATGTGCTAGGGTTTTATCGCTCGAAAATTTTTGGAATTTTCGAGAAAGCATTTTGCCTGGAAATTTACTGAGTGCAGTTGCGGTCTTATTAACTGGTTTAATCTTGACAATAAGGCCGCAAATTACACGAGTTACATTTTCTAGAGGCAAAATGCTTGAGGGAAAATTTAAAAAAACTTGCGATAAAATCCTCTAGCACGAATGATATTTGATGAGAATATTTTCCGAATCACATTCGAAACTGGATAAAATTACCAGAATTCATGTTATATTTGAATTTTTAACGGGGAAAATTACAACAGTTAATCAATTTTGCATTTCCAGTTGACATATAATCCCGACAGGATCTTAGTTTCGTTTTATCGCAAAACAATATCGAATGTACTAGTGGTTTTATCAGTATGAAACAGCGAGAATATCAAGAATAATGAGGGAAATAGTCAATTAATCCATACCGCAGGTGGAATAATATCTAAGTACAGCATAGCAACAAAGCAAGTGAAAACAACAACTAGTAGAGCATGAAACAACAACAGGTAGAGCATAAAACATTAATAAATGTAGTTTGTTCGAAGGTTGTAGACGATGTGGTGTCTTCTAGCCTATCTAGTGTCTTCTAGCCCAGCTAGTGTCTTCTAGCCTATCAGCGATAACGCATAGGGATAATATTAATATAAACATCATTATCCGCAACCAACGAAATCACACAAAACAACGGGATCATAAGACCACAACCACGAAATAAGAATCAACTTGCGTGATCCAAGCCTCATATCATTGAGCCGCCCTGTACGTTCATAGTGTTGACCTAGAATAGGGGAAGACCAATTATATCAGTCGAAGCACCTCCACGAGTTCTTCGTCTTGTGAGTGCCTCATAAAGTCACCCTGTAGACCTATCGTAAATAGGGGGAGACAAGGACCATTGGATGGTTCGATAAATACCAGTCGAAACATCTCCTTCAGTTCCTCATCTTGAAAGACCCTATAGACGTAGAGATCGCACTCTACCCGCATGGGTCACCCTGTAGACCACACAACTGTGCCACAAAAAAATAATTGGCGTTCCTCAAGAAATAAGTGGGCAACCAAAACCAAAACCAAAAACGGAAAAACGGAAAAACGGAAAAACCCTTTGGTAGGAAACACCAAATTCGAATTTACCTTTCATAGGAAGAATTGAAAGAGCAATTAGAAATATTTTTTTTACTTCGCTTCTCGGGAACATCAATTTTGGAGAAAACAAGTTGGAGAAAACCAGTTGTTCAGAGAAATATCCTTTCCTGAAATTACTATGGTGCTGTTAATAAGTGATATGTCAAGTGAAATAAAAAGTATTGGACCATAAACATGATGAACTTCATTTATTCCAGGAGAAAATGTTTCAAGGTCAAAAATGAACGTAACAAAGCCAAAACACGAGGTAGATGCTGTAAACCGTTGGGGAGTTCTCTCGACTGTCTTCATCATCAGATTAACTACATGTCTGTATTAAGTTGCTGTGTCATCAGAACGACATATGTGTGCCAATACAACAGAATTGGTTCACAGGGGGAGAATCAATATTCCCCAATTTTCTACATTTAGTAGTAGATTTTTTTTAAATTCAAATTGGACTGAATACGAGGTATACCCCATTCAATAAAAAAAATCTGAATCGGATAACTCATTGAAAAGTTATTGTAGAATCGGTTAACAAGTACAAGTTCAGAGGGTTATCAATCAATTCTCCCCTATTTTTCCACTCTCAGGGGTGTTTTTTCTTAATCTCAATGAGGCCAACTTGAAGGGTATTACCTTGAAATGAAAAAAACATAAAAATTGGACTACTCTGTGGAAACTTATGAACATACATAAAAAAATACACGCGTTGACTAGAGAACTTCCTCTTTTTTTTCGTCGGGTCAAAAGTAAGAAACCACTCCAGTAGAGTAAATTATGTCATTCTCATGATAGGTTGTTCAGTGTGATGTCTTTTGGCCTTTGTGATACTCCGGCAATTTGAAGGCTCACTCAGAATAGTTCGGTGTATAATTGGTTTGAAAAGCAAAGTTTAAGAACTCCTGCACATCTGCAGTTTCCGGATGTTCGTTCAAAGAATGCCAATCGCAAACAGAATCTATGTGTTGGTCCACATAGTTTTGGCGAAAGGAATTCAAACAAATGAATAAAAAAACTTGAGAGGTGTCAAGGGACACCCGGATGGAACGAAGTTCCTTTCGATTAATTAGTGAAGGAATTGTATTTTTTTTTTTTTTAAGTTGTAATAATTTTTATATATATATATATATATATATATACTCTCTCGATTTCGTGAACACAACAGCGTATAGGTTAGAACACGCACGGCTTGCTAAATACATACGCATTGATATTGTAATATTAAAATATAATTTGCTTTCAAATTTATTAAAGTTATGACGCGTACACTTGCCAAACACACAATAATGGAGAGATAATAACGCGTATGACTTGGTTAGCACAATAGTAAAGAGAGGTTATAATGCGTACTTGCTAAAAATACATAAGCATTTATTATTGTCTGTATAAAATCTCTACTTACCTAACTCCATCAGCAATATCCGGAACTTGTGCAGAAACACTGTCAGGATTCATTATTGTTATTATTTTTTATTATTTATTATGTACAAAAAACCTGTATACATTCAACAAAAATAATCGTCGCGACACCACAATGTTCAATGTGAAATAGAAAGACGAAACGAAAATAACTGGCTTGCTTTCTATGAGAGAGAGAGAGAGAGAGACAGACAAAGAAACACGCGCACGCCGCACGGATAGCGAAAGTCTAGTTACAACTTTTGGTCTTAATTTATTCCGTCTAGCCCCCGTTCGCAACGCACGATAAGGAACTACGTTCCAAAAATATTTGACTGGACGGGACCAGAAGATAAACACAAATGAGCTTCCCAAGCTAGGGCTTGCCGGAAATGGCAGTAGTGCTCTGTTCGAATCCAATTTTGGTTTAACCGATCATACTGGATTACTGGAGCTGTATTATCACATGTGAAAGATGGCTGAGAAAATGCCATCGGATACCTCAGTAATCCCAAATGGAATCACTGTATCACAAGGAATGTTCTTTAAGCGATCGTCCTTTCCACAACACAAATATTATATGGAAGAAAGTTTCTCATTATAATCGATCCCGCAGATTGGAGTGACTACTGGAGATGAATAACACATGATAACGAATTTTCAGATGGATAAAAGAGTACAATCTCAATATCTAACATCGCAAAGGATGACTAGATATTGATGTAGATGTCCTACCTGGAAGCTCATGCCCAAAAGCAAATGAACATTGAATGACATGAGAAAGTCACCAATACCAGAACACAAAAAATGTCAACTAATGAAAATACAACAAGAAGAATTCCTATGAAGAAAGGGTAGACCGCCTGGAAAGATACTCTTCTCAAGGATATATGGGTACATTTAGATTCTCTGGTTATAGCAAATGGAAAGCCCATATTAGTTGAGAAAAGGTCGTCTATTTCTCAATTGGTTTTTCTCAGGAAAAGCATAAGTCAAGCTTTGGAGAAGATGCATGAGAGAAAATCAGGAAGACATATAGGATTTGATGACAATTTGAGTCAAATTCAATGTTGAGATGATGTAGGAAGCTGGTGCAAAAGATATAGAGTGCAGAGATCCAAAAATATGGTGCAGGTGAAGGTGTACAACGTTAGCATGTTCCACTCGAAAATGTTGTCAATGATATGGTTCGACCATATTATATGACAAAGACCTTCTTATTGTCATGAACAATATCATTTGGGTTCAAGCCTACGTAATTCCAGACCATCAAAAGTCATTGTAGCAAGATTGTTGTAAGAGGTGGGTAGATATTTTCCACCGATTATCAGAGCTGTTGGAAGCCCACTACAATTAATGAAAAACTATTTCAAAGAGCATACAAAAACTAGAAAAAATAGCGTGAATAATAAAACCCGATTGGAATGGTACTCAAACCTAGTTTTGACCAATATCATTTCAAATCACGGAAACATATCACTACTCATTTGAAAATGGCGATATAGTACGTCCTACATTTTTATTGTTTTGTTATCCTAGAGATTATGTACCCGAATGAGTAAAATCTTCATGAAAATCAAATCGAATGATTACAATATATTGCGTTGTTGTATGGAATTGTCCACCCTGTACCATTGAAATAATGACAAACATTCAATTCGACGTATCTTTCTGAGTGAATGCGGATTCGTATGATGGATACATGTATTTCCTTCGACTTCAATTCTAATCGAAAAACCCGATAACTTGTCGAATTATAATCGAAAATTCAATTACATCGAGCAATTTGTCATGCAAACTTTCCGTTTGACAAGCGCCAAACTTTGTTTTATCATTAGACACATGTCTTCTGCGTATATTCGATAATAACAAACGGTAAGGCATTTCGATTAGAACTTTCCCGGTTCGAAAATAATTAATTGTGGCTTGTCAGAGAGTCGAGCATTGATAGAATTGAATACGTTTAAGGAGATTCCGCTGCACAATCAGTGTTCTCATTTCCGTAGGAGAGGCATCTTACGCTAATTTATTACTCTGGGCAATGGGAGAAGCATCTTCAGACTTGTTACAGTTAGACTTGCTTGATTGATCAACAATATGCAGAAAATGTACCATTTCCTCAATACTTATATTTATGCACTTGAATCTCTTGTATTTCTTGAATTTCAATACTTATGCACTCGAATTTCGTTCAGATATTAGTAATTAGTTCAAGAAGAATTCGGCTTAAAAATTGTTTACTATAGACCAAGCAAGTTCCTCAGGGCTTGTTTCGGATTCATTCAGATTCAGATGGGGATGTTATTCGGAAACTATTGGAAAATATACAATGCGGACGTAGATAGTCCCCCTTCCCATACTAGCTTTTGAACGGATACATATTTTTCAACCAAATTTGGCACATTTGTATGGGACCATAATTACTTTCAGGATAGTCGTCTCCGTTATGACGTCATTTTGGGGAAACGATTAAAATAATAATAATAATAATAATCGTTTTTATTGATAGTAAGTGAGACATAAATCAAACATGAAATGTGATTGTAGTACTATCAAAGGGCAGAGTTAGCGTTTACCCATGTGTTAGATGGGTTATCGAGTTTGACTGTTTGATAACGATAGTATAGATAATTTTTGAAAAACATAACAGAAGAATCACTGAAACCAATATAGTGTAGTATGGCTAGTAATAGGTCATGTTTAATTCTATCGAATGCTTTAGTATAGTCTAGAAATACAAGTAACACCAACTTTTTATCGTCTAAATATTTGAGAATATCGTCTGTCACCTTCAAAAGTGCTGTATTACAACTGTGATGAGTCCTGAATCCTGATTGGTGCGGAGGTAGGAGATTATAATCTTCTAAGTAGATTTTCATTTGTGCATGTATGATCTTCTCAAAGACTTTGGACAAAACACATAAAATACTAATAGGTCTAAGAAATTTGAGTTCAGTGGGATTACTGATTTTTGGTAAAGGGAGGACAACAGCATGTTTCCAAATAGATGGGTAGGTATTTTTTTTTATACAGTAGTTAAAAATGTGACAGAGATGCTCTAAGACAGATGGACAAGCATGAAGTAGCATATTCACACTTATAGAGTCCGCACCAATAGCTCGCGATTTTATAGAAAGAAGGTGCTTATAGATGTCAGTTTCACTGATAGGTGTGAACCTAAATAGTCCTGCACCAGGCAGATTGTTGTTGGAGTAGTGGTTGATAGTATCAGCTTCTAGTTGTAAGTCGCTCTGTGAAGAGCTGGTAAAATAGTCATTTATAACTTTAGCATTTTTCAAATTTGCTGGGATTGTTAGGTTTCTGTTTTAGAGTGGATATTCATTTTGTCGAGTTCTTTCCATAGAGATTTACTGTCATTTCCACAATTTCTAGTTCTGAATTGGATATACGCCTTTTTCGCGAACTATTGCATGTTTAGTTAGGTTCCTGAGATCTCTATAGTAGTTCCAATCACGCTCTAGCTTGGTACGCTTATATTTAATCAGTGCTTTATCTCGAAATGACATCATCAATTTGATTGTATCAGTGATCCAAGGTCTGGTGGCCTGGTTACTTTGACAGTTTTAAAAGGTGCATGATAATCGAATAAGGCTATGAGTGTATTATTGAAGCATTCTACTTTTAGAGTCAATATTTTCAAGGTGGTAGATTGGGGAGAAATCAGTGTGAATCAAATCAGTTGTAAAGAGTCATGATTAAATTTTTTGAAATCGCGAAATGTACGTAGATTGATTTCAGAGGACACGTCGCCAGTACCGATCGAACAGGATACAAGGCAGGTGATCAGAAATGTCAGAGGCGTCACTGACCAGACATTGTTGGCAAGGATAGATTCAGTGCATAAAATTAAATCGATGGCTTTGGCGCTGGTTTGGCAGAGTCTAGTTGGTTCAAGTATTAAATTCTTGAGATCATAACTTGATATGGTATTGCTCAAAAGTATAGTAGCATTACTTCCTACATCCAACATGTCTATATTGAAGTCCCCGGCACATAATAGGTGATCGTATTTGGGAGCAATCATACTCAAAGAGCTTTCAAAATCATTCATAAATTCGTTTATATTTTGCTTGGGTGGACGGTAAAGAACACCAAGTGCGTATTTGACATTTTTTACGGAGAACGATACCCATAATTGTTCGGTGTTACTAGGATCTAATCGCACAGGAGTTACTTTTAAATTTGATTTCAAGTATATTGCCACACCGCCACCTCTCCTATCAGACGATCTCTTCTATACAATAAATACCCTTTAAAGTGCAATCAGGTCGTCTGGTATTTCTGCAGAGAGCCATGATTCAGTGACCAGTATTATATCAAACTTCAGATAGACACAATCTTTAAATTGCTGAAAATGTGCTACTAGCGATCGCGAGTTGATATGACAAATCTTGATTTTCATACTAGTAAGCATTTAATGTAAGTACGATAACATTGAGATCACAATAAAAAAAAAAAATAAATTGAGAACAGGAAAAAGCAAAAAAAGTAAATACATGAGTAAGAGGTACCTGCAAGTACAAGTTGTTGGACGTATGGATTGAGAACGGAGTCTTGTTCTTGATTTTCAAGGAAGCTGCTGACAGGAGAATTTTCCAACTTCCTCTTTCGCTCTTCTGTTTTTCAGTATGCTTGTCTTCTTTGAGTAATTGTTCATAGGAGTAAGATGTACCATCGATCAATAATTTATTATTGACAATTTTGGCATTAGGGTCAGTGACTTTAGCCAGTTTAAGTTGTTCGTACATACATTTACGCTTCATATAATCTTCTTTGGCATAGTCTTGAGAAAACAGCACACCTAGTTGTTTCAGGTTGGCGTTCTTGTTTCGAGAAGAGGTGAGTATTTGGGTTTTCAAAGTGAAGTTAGTTACTTCTGCAATAATTGATCTTGGTTTGTCACCATTATTTTTTCCTATCCTGGTAATGAAGCGAAAGTCGTGGTTATGACAGTCAATACTCAATTCCTTATTGATGCATTTCACCAGATCAGATGAAGTGTTGTTTTCTTCACCAGCTAATCCATGGATTATAATATTAAATTTTTTTGATCTTCTTTCAGTTTCAAGGAGGCGCTGTTTCAAAGTTTCATTCTCGCCCTCCAAGCATTCAATTCTGGTCCTGAGTGTCACGAAATCAGCACTGATGGTGGTTTTCAGCTCTGATATCTCTTTCTTTATTTCCTGGTTGCTTTTCACTATTAATTCGAAAAGGTCATCAATGGTTTTTGACATGTCCTCTGTGTGTTAGGCAAGTCGAAATAATTGAAGGCAACTGCTGTGTCAGTATACACTCCCAGAGTTTATTATTATTCTGGCGCTATCAGTTCCCTTTTTATATGAGTTCTTTAGTAGCCACTTTTTATGTGTTTCGTTTTGGTGTCTCTGGGTGTATGAGTATGACATCAAAGTTAGCACTATTCGTAACTCACCCTGATGATTACAATGACATGAACACAAAGGGGTTGGATTTTATGACAGCTTGTTCTGAAGGTATCTTAGTTCTCTATCCAACAGTGAATACATTTATCATTCCTGCTCACCGATAGGGGAGATAAGGGCATTTGATATATTATCTATTTCATGTATTTTCACCTTACCTACAAGTTTGAAATAGATGTGCTATTGATAAGTGAATCTAAACATGTAAAATAAAAATTATTTCCAATTCGGTTTAAATGTGGCGTCGTCTTCAGCCAAAATAGATTTTGTGTAGTTTTCGTTGTTACGATATTGATTTATTTTCTGGCTGCGACACTGAATGTAAATTGAAAGCATGCCTAGAAGTTGATAGTTTTCGTGAAAGTGGGCCATTCAAAAAATCCACATGAACCAAGATTACTAATGGAAAAAATACATATTTTGTACGCGTCAGTCGACTGAAAACACCACCGTCTTCAACATTACGGTACCCATAACAGCTCATATTTCTTTTTCGATTGATTGCTCAAAAAACTGACTCATGCAGTGGTATTATTGAAAATAAAAAGTTACTTATTAGGAAATTCTTGCGATTAAGAAAATTCCCTTATTAACAAATGATTCAAGCTAGGAAAAATCTTCATTTCTGCATTCATAATAAAATGCTTTGAACCATATGAGAATGTTCGGCTACTTGTGTGATTTATACGTACAAAACACCGTACTCGATGAACAATTTTCATATTTGTAATGAATGATAACAGAAAAAAAACTTTTGTCATGTTTTCAGCTTATATTGTTTTTGAAAATGATTTGAGATCATAATGATCAGAATGAAATAATTTGAAAAGGGAAACATTTTCAGTTGAATATTTAGAAATATCTAACAGAAAACAACTATTTCCTCAACTGAAGCCACACTGGATATTGAACTAAATCTGAGAGATATAAAATATTGAAGTAAAAATTTGCATTTCCATTCAGATTGTTATTAGATTTCATATTGTACTTTTAATATAGATGAATGTGATAAAAAAAAGAAGTAGTACTCACCAGAAGTTATTTGTAACATTGATCCAAGTAGCATCGCATTCACTAGGTCTTCAATACATTTTTGTCGGCAAAAATCTATTTCACGTTTTTACGATTATCAGGAACACCGAAAGAATTGGAGAACACATTTTCAAAAAGCAATCTCACTCTGCAAAAATGTTTAGAAATATTTCTTTCGAAGTGACACTTTGAAATCAGTATTTTCTTGACATTTTTAGTCTGTCATGGGTTATGAAAGATTGATTTGTTTGAAAACATATACAGGGTGTAACTTTCTCCCATCGTTCAAGATCTTGGAGGTAATAATGTTGAAAAGGAAAACATTCTCAAGTGAATATTGATTAGAAAATTTTTGGTAAATATCCTTTAAGTGGACTCGCGCGATTTAAGACATGTCGTTGGTCAATATTCATAAATTATTACCTCCTGAACACGAGTCCGAAGTCAAATACTTTCTGAGATACGTACCTCCAAAATTTGAAATATTGTAATTCCTCAGCTCTATTTTCGGCCACTAAAAACACCCAAAATTCGCATTTCTTCCAACCAAACATTACACACACCCTTATTCACGTGGTTTCAGCACATTTTTGTGATAAAAACTGCATTTTTTCAATAAAATCACCCTTTTTCACAACATAATCTTATGATTTCATCTCATAACCATCAAATACTTAGTGATTTTTATTTTTGATATGTTGTTTGAACTCGTACTGTAAAACGATATCAAAGCTGCGTTTCATTGTACTCGCGCAGAATGGGATGACTATAATTGTTTTTGCCTCCAAAATACGGATTTGAAATATTTTGGTGATACGCGAAACTACCCCAAACTGCATTTTCACCATTATTTATAACACATTTGCCAAATTATCTGTTCCTATCAAAACCAAATTCTGTACACCTGCATCTAGCGACTGACTGTCACTATGGTGAATAATAGTTCGTATAAAACGAGGAAATTCACCGCTACCGAAGTAAGGTAAGATTGCGTTCCCTTCTTCTACGTAAGACATAGACTGGATTTATAGAGCAAACCGAGACACGCCAAAGATCTCTATCAGTGCAGATGAATATATGGTAAAATGGTTGGTTTAATCTTTTTTATGTAATTTTTTTGAATAATTATCCAATGCATCCGTTACTCATCAGATAAATCCATGGAATTATCACACTTCCAACTATAAAAAAGATCAAAGTGAATTAATATTCAATAATGTAGAAACAAAAGAAATTAATTCAAAATGAAATATAATTCCACTTTCATACTGCACCCCCTATCGAAGTGGGCCGAAGATACCATACACAATGTGACCATGTATTAACTGGGTTGTTCTTGATCTGTTTTGATTAGCAAAATAATTAAATGTCAATTCCTTCTTCTGTCCTAATTCCTAACTTATACCTATTACTCAATTATTTAGCCATAAGAAATTATGAAGTAATATATTTCAAAAATCATTTGTGTGGAATAAAATATATTTCTCTACCATATTCATACACATATTATTGTTGAGTAATCCCTTTCCACAAAATGATTCCAAAATGATCTAGTGTGATTCTTTGTGTAGCTCCATCTGTGCGGATGAAATAAAACAATTTCGCTCCGAAAAAAGAACCATTTGGTAATAGGCAACTACAAAAATGAATACAGAATTTATATTATTCAAAAATGCCACCATGAAAAAAGGAGATCCATATGGAGTCTGTAATTTTCGTAATTATCCACTATGCACTATTAGCAAAAACACTCCAATAAAACAATATTGATGAATGATATGAACAAAAACATCAATATTCACATGAAATGATTGAAGTCGAATTATCAGAACTCGACTCACAACTGTTACACCCCATGTTTCCAACTCTGCCCTTGCGGCAACTTCCTTCCTGTCAGGGGTGCGAACAGTGAAGACTCACGTAACATGTATTAGAGACTATCAGGACAAATTATCTTCTCTCGTCACCAGACAATGAGGATATTGCTCGGAAACAGCCTATTTTATTCCCAATTTCTTGCACAATTCGATTAGATTGATTGATATTTTGGTCCATGTTGTTATTCGTTTCATTCGGATTGAGGGTATATGAGAGCTTTGAAATTGCTTCACAAAAATTATTATAGTTGGATATGTTCTAGGAAAATAATATTCCTCCATTTTTGTTTTTCCACATTATTACCTCCACCTGAAATGAACGAATATAATATGAATTTGTCTTAATTATGAATTCATTGTTAATCAGTAATACGGGATAAATCTTGGTGAGCTAACCCAAGTAGCATTTTCAGTGGACAGAACGTATCGGCCACAATTGTGGAAATATTTGAGATGTTTGACCACAACCACTACCACGTAATATACACGGTTCTATCACGCGGCGGCTACCACAATGATGAACACTTTTTGGTGGCCGCTACGTTCCGATCAACGTTTCTCGATCTCAGATAGCCACAATCCCACCCCGTTGTGGTCACCTGCCAGAAACGTGGATATGTGAGTGGCCGACCAAGACACGTTGAACAACTGACGGCGCTTGTGTATTTGATATATAGCTCGATTTCTGTCCTGCAGCATATTTTTATAATAAATGATACTCATTCTTCCATTTTGCTTGATTCATTCCTAACACTCGATCGACTATATGTGTAAGAATATATAACATACAAAAACGTAAATTAGTATATTGAATTTAGATTCTTCTGATCGGGATAAAATTAAAACGATTGAAAGATTACTGTGAAATATGGGTGTTATAGCTCGATAGTGTGAACGTGCCATCGGATTACTTTTCATTTGAGGAGAACATTATAATTTTGGAAATAGCTCGCCTCAGAAATTATATTTTTGAATCCCTCAAACATTTTTGTTATTAATCTTGGTTACTTGAAACTAATCTAACGTGGTGAATTACTAGGTTCAATGCAGTACTGATGACAAATTAATTTTCAATGAATGTTGCGTTCATTTCGCTAATAATGGCAACCCAGTATATTTCTGTAAATATGGCGGCTTTTGGAGAATATAACTTCAGAGTTGCACTCAAAAGTTATAACCTCAAAATTGCGGGTTCATATCCATCAATTGCTGGAATAGAACATGTATGGTGGATTTATGCAGCTTCAATTTACAATTATCACGTATCAAGTAACAATTATCAATTAACAAGTAATTAAACTGGTGACATTTATACAAACTGAATTAACAATTAAGGTATGAATATCAAGCAGGCGAATATCAAGAGAATCGATCTATTTTTATTTAACCTAGAAAAATTGTCTATTGAAAACGCATAAACCATTTTTTTGGAATAAATATCATTCTCGTCTCACGTAACAAGTAAAACGAATTTTCTGTAAGCCACAATAAAATAATTCGAGAGGAATTAGGTTAGCTTTTGCGTGGACCAATCCACGGTCACTTGATGGTGAATTTTGAAAATAATTGTAACTTTGTAGTGACTTTTATTAAATGCGAACTATGGCGATAACTTTTGGAGATATCATCCATCAACTTCTAAGTGATTTTCAACTGGATGGTTACCGCAAGGGTAATTTTCCACTTTCGAATTTAAAAACCTCCGAGGTGATTCTGCTCGGTGGCCATAATGTTTTAGACACCTCAATTGGAACAAACAAGTTGTAGAACTATGGAGTGGCTATCATAGATGGGACAAACGTGACTACAACCATGCAAAAATAAAATTTCATTCATTCTTACTGTATAGTGGTAGATTTAGTCGTGATAACTGATAACCACCGTCTACCGTTACTATCTAGATTTTTGTATAGGGGAGGGTAGTACACAGTGGGGCAGTGGACATAGTAAGACAGTCAAATTATTTGGAATTCTCGCCATAATAAACCAACTTCATGGTAGTTGAGGTGAACCTACCTCAAAAGTAAACGTACAGTTAGGCACCAGAGCAGTTAGCTAATCGTGATTGAATTTATTTCAACAAAGTGCTTATTTGAAGATGGGTTGTATACTTCAGTTTTTCTGGTTTGAACGTTCTGTGTTCAAATGCTCAGGATATTTTCGAAGTTTGATTATCTCATGTGATAAGAATCCTTGCTCTCTAACCTCAAATTAATTTCATTCTGAATATCTTGTGACTTCCTAGTTTTTCTATTATTTCAATATTACAACTGCTCGTAGTACACACGAATTTTTTAATAGCACACACTGAGACACCAATGATTGTATAGTTGTGTACCACAACTGTTTCAATTCATTTTCCAGAAATGGTTCTTATTAAGAAAAACCGAGAAATTGGTGCCACGTCGAAAGAATCTATGGCAAGAGCCGTAAGACTAATTTCAGACGAAAATCATTCTTTGAGACAGGCCGGTAAAATTTGTGGGATCAAATTCCAGACACTGGCAAGATACGTTGAAAAAGCAAGAAATGAACCAGGCAAAAATTTCTTTATGGAACGGAACTATGCCAATAAACTGGGGAGGATGAAAGAATGCTAGCCGAATACATAATTGCCTTCTTCCAAATGGCCTATGGACTCATGAAAGAAGGCCAAAAAACATGGCCTATCAATTTAACATAGCCAACATCCGCAGAATACCGGATATCGTTCATAAAACGGCGTGGAAACTTGAGCATTCGTCAGTCTGAGCAGTGCAGCCTAAGTCGACTCACTTCCTCCAATGACTTCAACGTGAAGACATTTGATTCAAACCTAAGAAGCATCCTAGAGAAAAACGAAAAATTTAAAAATCCCTCTAGAATATACAACCTCGATGAAACTAGTTCAACGACTGTTCAAAAACCCAAGAAAGTTGTGACTGCAAAAGGAGTCGAACAAATGAGTCACTTCACAAGCGGCGAAAGAGGGGTTCTCGTCACAACATGTGCCATTATTTCGGTATCTGGAAATCATATTCCACCTGCGATGGTTTTTTCCAGAAATAATTTCAAATCAGGAATGATACTTGGAGCTCCACCAGAGACACTAGGATTGGCAAATCCTAGTGGTTGGATGATCGTTGAGTTGTTCCTGGAAGTTTAAGCACATTTCATCTAACACTCTGGGAGTTCTTAAGAAAATCCTCCGATCATAATATATGACAATCATGAAAGCCATATTCGAGTAGAAGTCATTAACAAGGCTGAAAAAATTGGTTTCCATTTCAACATTACCTCCACATAGTATTAATAAAATGCATTCTCTAGATCTGTCAGTTTTGAACCATTTGAAGCATATTATTACTCCGCAATGGATAATTGGCTTATCCGAAATCCAGGAATTCCAATTTCAATTCACAAAATAGCAGAGTGTGTTGGTGTGGCTCATGCGAAAGCATTCATTCCTGCCAATATCATGATGGGTTTCAGAAAGGGTGGAATATGGCCATTTGATATTACAGTTTTCACTGAAGCTGATTTTCTAACATCTGCTGTTACTGATAGACCACTTCGAGATGATGACCAACCATCTGCATCACCTCCGATGGGTAGACCACTATGCCCTGAAAAACAACCATCTACATCGTCAACCACTCAATCTGAAGAAATCAACAGAAATTTGCAGAAACAGCTAACAGTAAATCTCCCATAATCACTCCCGAATCGATCAGAGGTAATCAAAAGCAGCACTCAGGAAAACGGATAGAAAGCCTAGAAATAAAGGACGGAGTACAATCATTACTGATACCCTGAAAAAACAGCAATTAAGCAAAAAGCTGCTGAAGTAAAAAAAAAAGAAATTGGACAAACCACACAAAAAATTCAAATTGAGTTAGGAGCACAAAGCAGCTTGAATGAAGGTGGCTTTGGCAAAGAAGCATGCAATGAAGCAAGAAGAATAAATTCAATCGAAATGACTCGACTAGTGATTCCAGCATGGATGATGATGACTTGGTGATCAATGATTTATCTTCCGACGATGATAACTGGATTCCAGAGGATGATGAAGAATTGCAGCCAGACTACAATAAGATTGAAAGAAAAAATTATTTCATTTTGGTAAAGTTTCCCGACAAAGTATTTTATATTGGCAAACTTTTGTAGAATATGGACGGTGAGGGAGACTATGAAAATACTTACATGAGAAAAAGTGAAAAATTTGGAGGTTGCTTTGTATTACCAAATGTTCCAGATGAGCATTCCGTAAATCGTGAGGACATCTAGCTCATCCTCCCTCAACCTGAAGACATTAACTCGAGAAGGCTTTAACTCGAGAGGTTTAGTCAAATTTCCTTTTTATTTCCGTACTTACAACGTCCGTTGAACATAGTATCATAGGGTAACACTCGGCGGCTCACAATGTACCATATGTGGTTCACACTAAGATACTTGCAACCAATTTTAGTTTTTTTTTCCATCACTCTTCATCTTTCCATTATTTCAAAAGCCTTGAAATTTGTTAAATATATGTTCAAACTTACGTTCTGTATTATTTAAAGGGCATTAATAAACTTGAGTTGAGCTTTAGAGCATTTATTTTCAATTCCGTCTCATTGTGTACTACTCTTCCCTACTTTTATTCAATAGCTGACTAAACTTTTGTATTTTCAGAAATGTTTTCGATATTAATTTTCAACTTTTTGATATGTATGGAATTCTTTAGTTGATTCGAACCGAAAGGAAAGTAATTTTATTATACCTTTTTCTTTCGATTTCATGGACTGATTTCATAACTTGCTCTTTGGGCTCGTCCCGTTTGTATTCTCCAAATGAATGAATAACATATGGATTCCGTAGCTGTCAACATGAAACCAGGCCCGATATTTTTTCAAAACTGACCATTCACTTTTGTGGCCATACCCTCCCAACCTCAAAATGATTGTCCACTCACATAACCGAAAACAGAATACCCAGAAAGTATTTCGAATTTTTCCATTTCGATATTATCGAAATAATGGGAAAAAGCACAAGTGAATTTTAAATACTTTTAGTTTCGGATTGTGATAGCTTTCCCGTTAACGATCATCAATCAAATTCCAGATGATAAACCGTATATCCACTCAACAGCAAATTCGTTGTAAACTCACATGTCCGAGAATAAAATGGCTAGGATAGCGTTACAAACTGTGCATATTACATCGTCATGTTTCTCGACTCTGATATTAATATGGCGACAAGTCGATGACACTGGACAGTGTAGGCCACCAAGACAGCAAGATATTGTGATGCACTATCTGGATTGTATTTCTAATGAATTGCTGGGATTCGTGCAGGGTCGCAAACAGCGGTAGGCTGGGAAAAAATGTACTCCGATTGGAAAATTTCATAAGATAGAAAAATTCTTTCTGATGATCAATGAACATTTCCAAACGAATTGAACTGAAGAATGATCGCAAGGTTTCGTTTAAAATGGTTCTATCACGGTACCCCACAATACAAATACCAAAAATAATATGTGCCTTTATTTCTGCTGAAAAAACTCAAATAAGTTTCATTATAACCCCCTTACAATATCCAACATGTTTGCCAAGATCAAACATATTTCTGTAGTGAAAAATAGACAGTAAAATGACAGAACATCAAAAAACAAAAAAAATATTCAAGAATTGTTTCACCTATTGTATAAAAAGAGTTCCTAATAGTCTGAGAGCCAGTGGGAGATCGACCTTCACCGATCTGATAACTCGATGAGAAATATTTTTTCTCAAATATTATTTATAAACAAATATGCCTATGATAAATTGCCTATCGAAAACGAAAAGTGTTCATAGCTATTTTTAATTGAATTAATTTTAATCAATTTTCTTTCATCACCTTCACTCTCTTGATAACCGAATGAGTTTAATCTCAACTGATAGTTTTTAACACACAGAATATGCCTAGGTAGGCTTGCCTACTTATTTCTGTGCATGGCTACCTGGCGAAGCAGATGCGAACAGGTAAGTCAATAAAGGTAACTATACCGATCTGTTAACCAATCGAAATTGATATCATAGGTAAGATAATTTATTTACAAAACCAATCGTATAGGCTTGCCTGCAAAAAATCGTACATAAAATATTATTGCCAAGCTATAAAATTTTGGAATTTTAGCTATTTGATAGGTGCGAGAGAGAAAATGGAGCGTCCGAGGTCCGTGTGATAGAACAGGATACAACATAGCAGCTGCACGCTACCTGGTTGTGATTACACAGCGGCATTTCATCAGAAAGGTAAAGTTCGGCCACTTAAACTGTTCTCCAAAAATGAATCATACCAAAACATATTTGCGTCATTACTAGATGAAGCTGATATTTTCATAAATGAAAAAATGCAGGCCGTTCAGAAGTTTACCGCTCATATGTATGGTATCAAAAATAGCTATAGTGTGAATAACGCCAGGTATTGCATTTTTAGGAGGAGTTATTCCGCAAAAGAAGATAATGAGCACTTTTTGAAAAAAGTTAAAAGTTATGACTCCAACAATTTGCCACCATGCTGCTCTTCCTTAATCCAAAAAATTTTACGAAAGATTTATGTCAATTCTATGAGGCTTCATGCGACTGATCAAGATTGCTTGAAATTGTACCCTGAAAACTGTGGTTGGCTTTTCGACGATGGTCATTTTAAACCAATTGGATTTGTTGGGGACCAAACACCCTTAAAAATGGATGACATCGTACAAATCATGGATAATGGAGATGAAGAAGAATTATTAGAATCTGATGTGCATTATTCAGCTTCCGGTGATTCCGATGGTGAATAATATGCTTTGTAATGAACGCTTTCAACAACATAAATGAATTAAATTTTATTTTTTTATATTGATGATTTGTTTTTATTTATTATACTAAAATTTTGAAAGTAACACTTATTCTTTCCCGCTCCACTGAGGAAAGAATAATTTATTTATTATTAAAATTCAAATAAATGCAGTGAAGCGGGAAAGAATAAGTGTTACTTTAAAAATTTTGGTATAATGAATAAAAACAAATAAAAAAAAAAATTTGATAATTTATGTTGTTAAAAGCGTTATTACAAAGCATATAAAATAAATAAAAAAATTAAATTCAAATATTTATTATAATTTTTATTATTCATCATCGGAATCACCGGAAGCTGAATGATGCACATCAGATTCTAATAATTCTTCTTTGTTTCCATTATCCATGATTTGTGCGATGACATCAATTTTTGAGGGTGTTTGGTCCCCAACAAATCCAATTGGTTTAAAATGACCATCGTCTAAAAGCCAACCACAGTTTTCAGTCGCATGGAACCACATAGAATTGACATAAATCGTTCGTAAAATTCTTTGGATTAAGGAAGAGCAGCATGGTGGCAAATTGTTGAAGTCATAACTTTTAACTTTTTTCAAAAAGTGCTCATTATCTTCTTTTGCGGAATAACTTCTCATAAAAATGCAATACCTGGCGTTATTCACACTATAGCAATTTTTTATACCATACATATGAGCGGTAAACTTCTGAACGGCCTGCATTCTTTCATTTATGAAAATATCAGCTTCATCTAGTAATGACGCAAATATGTTTTGGTATGATTCATTTTTGGAGAACAGTTCAAGTGGCCGAACTTTACCTTTCTGATAAAATGCCGCTGTGCAATGCCAACCATGTAGCGTGCAGCTGCTATGTTGTGTCCTGTTCTATCACACGGACTTTGGACGCTCTACTTTCTCTCTCGCACCTATCAAATAGCTAAAATTCTAAAACTTTATAACTTGGCAATAATATTTTATGTACGATTTTTTGCAGGCAAGCCTATACGATTGGTTTTGTTATTAAATTATACCACCTATGATCTCAATTTCTATTGGTTAACAGATCGGTGTAGTTACCTATATTGACTTACCTGTTCACATCTGCTTGCCAGGTAGCCATGCACTGAAATAAGTAGGCAAGCCTACCTAGGCATATTCGGTGTGTTGAAAACTATCAGTTGAGATGAAACTCATTCGGTTATCAAAAGAGTGAAGGTGATGAAAGAAAATTGATTAAAATTAATTCAATTAAAATTAGCTACGAACACTTTTCGATTGGCAAGTTATCATAGGCATATTTGTTTATAAATTATATTTGATAAAAAATATGTCTCATCGAGTTATCAGATCGGTGAAGGTCGATCTCCCACGGTCTCCTCCACTATAAGAGAGACTAGATAGATCGAACATGTTTTATGAAGACGATCAGTTTATTCAAGGTTTGATCTGACTTGGCAGAGAGTTAAAGATGCTTATAGCCACAAAAGTAAATTATTTTTCAAAAAGCGTGGTTCTGTGTTTGGGAATCACATACGTATCACGTACACAGGTCCAACCAACTTGGAAAGCAAGTATAAGGGAAAACCTGTTTGGTTGATTTTATAGATCAAGCATGAGATGTGAGGTGAAAATATTTCTTGCAGTTTGAGCCAATTAGAGTTGTTAAAGTGATCTTACTTACGAAGGCTAAAACAGAATTCAATCCAATTGTTCTGAATTTTTTGTAAACTATTTTTCTCTCTTGTTGCCAAAGCTGGCCAATATGATCTAGTGTGGTATGCTTATACTGATAATATCAGTGAATCACATGTTGATTATAATTGAGATCTGAATCAATATACAAACCCAAATTTCTGCCACAGTCTGTGGGCATTTATACATAACAATTATGTCCAATCTTGGAAGTGGGATCATTGACAAATTCGTTATTATTACTACAAAATACCATGAGTTTGGTTTTTGTCACATTGAGTTTTGGATTGTTTGACTGGGATAGGTCAGCTTTATAACTTAGATCCGAATTAATTTTTTCGCAAGCAATATTAATTTTTTCTGACAACTACGTCTGAGTGTCATCTGCGTACTGAAGGATTTTGCAGGTTTCGATGTTTTTGTGAAAGTCTGCAGTATACACAGAGAATAGCAAGGGGTCGGCAACATGATATGTTGCCATTTGATAACTGAGATCTATTACTCGAGTCAAAATATCTCAATTTTTCACAAACTAGGGAGTGATTGACTGTATCAATTGCCTCACTATAATCCAAACAGATAAAGCATGTATTGAGTCAGAAGCATTGTATATATCGCTTGTAATATTGATCAGTGTCGTAGTGGTGCTATATCCCATGCAAAATCCCAACTGAGTTGGTGGCATCTGAGGATAATTCTCCTAGAATTTTTGATAACATCGCCAGTATACGTCACTGATGATCAATTTCTTGGTGTTTCCAGTTTGGACGAAAATTTTGCCAGAAGATGCCCATGCGTTACGGAGACCGCACTTCTTTCTGGCTTCATAGAGCAAATCCTATCGTGGTTTGATCAGGTCTTCATAAACCTTACTATTCTATTAGTCTGCCTGGTCGTTCCATTCGAAGAGCCGATAACTACATTAACAAACTTCATAGTCTCCTCAACAGTATTTTCATTTTTATATTTCTCGATGCGATATATCCTCAGCGAATTTCTTTTTGCCGCTTGCACTAGCTCGTCTGTCGTTTTCTAAAGAGTTTTCATAGATGTATAACTCATATCAACGGTCACTCTCAGTGTTTTTTCAAAGACTCTGGCATCTCTGTTAATTTGTCCTGTATTTTGTCTAACTCTATATCGAATCTATCTATATCGAAGTTTGCACATACCTTGCTGAGCAATTGATCAGTTGATGATTATGTGCTAGTGCTGCTTGACGATCCACGTCGAGTCATCCTTTTGTTCGTTTGAGTGGTAGGACTATACTTTATATACTCGATTCTGAAGATATCATAACAAAGTAATGCTGTTTTATTGGAACTCCAGGTGTACAGTACCTTCAAAACGTATCGTAAGTAGACATATATCTATATTTTCCAGTTAGTTTCCACTACTTCAAACAATTGATTGGAGCTGTTCACAATGCACACCTCTACTCGCTCGTGAACATCATGATATAATAATCTGGGATCAGAGCATTGGCAGTAAAACTATATGCAACGAGTAGTTTTTTTGATCGTACCCTTGCTTGTGATACGAACACTGTATACAGAAATATAACTTGATGAGTTTATGAATGACCCTATGTTCCACTTTCTCTGGAGATTTGGATCAGAAAAAATCACAAAGAAACATTTGTTTCGCCATGTATCCAACTTCATTCAGTTAAAAGTTGGTTCTTTCAACCCAGTTGGGGTAATTCATACTTGCACTACATGATGTGGATCAATAATTCCTCAATTTCAATTCATCTAGGAAAATAAATAAAACGATTGGTTGGCTCACATGATCTCCATGCTCGCAGCAAAAGAAGGATATTTTTAGTCATGAAAACACAATATATTCTTCGAGACCTTATTCGTCCAAACCCAGCCAGCCTCCAAGCTTCACGATAGAAATGAAAAAACTAAAATTACATGTTCACAAATCTCTATCTATGGAAAATCTTCAGACAAAAGATACCTGCCTTCGCATCTTTCTCCAGCTGGCAGGATCATCACAAGAGCAAAAGAAAACATGAAGAAAATCAAAAAGTAAAAGTAAAAACAAATTAATAAATAAGGTTAAAGTGTTCCTTACTATAAACCATTTTGATAACATAAGTATCTGAAAAGTTTCAGACCGAGAATAAGTAAACCTCTAGTAAATACTCGTATGCTTTTTCCACAATCCCCGTTGGCATATTTCAAAAAATAAACAAATTTGAATAATCATTATCACCGATGTGTAGTATATTGCAGAATCACAACAGAAAAAAACAAGTGGCATATACAATGAACCACTTTTCGTTCTCCAAAATTGTTCATTTATAAAAATGTGTACCGATTATTTTTATATACGATTCATTCTGGGGACAAGAGAAGTGCAACAGCTGGAATATCATGATATTTGGATGAAATAACCTGAATTCATTACCAGATAAGAGAGACCAATACTATACTTGAGGGAAGACTCACCATGACTTTCAAAATTGAAAATTTATAAGATTCCACAAATCGTGACACCCTTTGCAAACTCCTGATATGAGATGGATAAATTCTCTACGAAGGGTCTATGAAAAATGATACCTTTTAGAAAAATAGAATTGGATATTCAGAAAATCAATGGTTTGGAAAATGGGGTCCACCAAAATCAGGAATGTTATAGCCATACTCATAGAAAGAAAAAATCTGAATATCATTCAAAGTCCCCAGTAGTTGTTTCAAGTGGGGATAAGTTTCTCTCCACTTAAAAAAGCTGAAGTATAGCGAAATACGTGTGGTGGGTTTTGCAAACCTATTTTCTGTGGAAATCGTAATGAAGTGTTTTCAGTTTATTTCAAACATAGAAATGGTGTTCGATTAATATGAACCATGATATGTCAACTTGATTGATGATAATGTCAGTATGAATAAATACATTGTAAAATCTACTTTTCGGACTGGCCACGCCAATATATTTTTTCCTTCATACATTTCAAACTATTAAGCATATTTTGGTCTTTCTGCTCGAACACAGATCTCATAACCAGGCATCGTGTTCCTATCTGGTATATACTGTTTTAGGGTACTTCATTCTTCGGATGGGGTTATCGAATCATCAACCAATTGATATTGTCAAAATAATAACATTTTCTGAATAACTCAGATAGTTTGACAAGGAGTGGCTGGATTTTATAGAATTGGTCACAATCTGGGGAATTTTGTACAGGTATATATTTCCAATATCATTGGTTACATTCATTTTGAAAGTCAGAAACTTTACAAGTTTATGTAGAACTTCTTCTGATCTGATTTCACATATACTATATCCAGGATTCCCAATTACACTAGCGAAGTTTAATCTTCCATGAACGAATGCAAATAAATTGCTCCCGAGAATTTTGTAGTAAGAAAGCCCAAAATTTATTTGCATTTACCGATGACATAGTGTTTGACGAAGGTCATCTTAGAGTCTAAGACGTGCACCAAATTTCCGATTTTGTTTGCTCTATTCAAAATAGTATCCAAAATCTTATAGGCTCGCTTGTTAATGTCAACCGTACTGATCAGATGGATACATGCAATGCTGAAAAGCAGAATCATTGTAGCTGCTCTCGGAGAGAAAATGGTCAGAATGACAGCGAAAAAGGCTGTCCCCAAGACGGAGTTCTATCGCCGTTGGTCTGACCGTGGATAATCTGATAGTGAAGCTACATGAATCTGAAATCACGACTCAAGGTTACTCCGATGACCTGGTCGTCACTATTAGGAGAGAAAATTACGGGATAATATCGAATGCAGACAGCCCTAAATATAATCAGAAGCTAAACAGCTTCTCAAGTTGAAAAAGAAAGACCTGAAACTGGTAACGAGACTGCTCTTTTGAGGTATCACCTCATAAAAATGGATAGATCAGACAGTGAACTGTGCCGTTATTGCGAGAACTTTTCTGAAACTGCAAAACACCTGCTCTGCGATTGCCAAACTGATACGCTCCGCAAGGAGTCTGCAATGCATTTATGAGTTTGAATTTATCATACGGTATAATGATTGCTTCTGTCTTCGTGATTTTCAATTCGTCATCATGACACAAATATTGTCAGTCCTTGTCAAATAGGTGGATCTCCTTATCTAACTGATAGTTATACCAACTATATTATTGGATTGTTGTGTTTGCAACCATGAAGGTTCTCTTGGTGAGGGAAACAAAACTAAGAGATGCATATCAACAAGGCAAATTGAAATAATTCTAGAAACTGAAATTCAGGTCATTCAATTGAAAGATTCGATCATTTGGAAGACTTTGTCAGAAGCACAAACCATAGTTATTAAAAATATAATTTCCATTCTATGTACTGATAATATACATGTGGTTCACTTCTAGAGTTGTGCTTCAAATTTTCTCGATAAACTATGATTGAAGGCTGAGAAATATCATCAACATTCATCCACAGAGTTGACAATATCATACTGAACTCAAACAAATAGTTCCAACTGGATTACCAAAGGGAAGTAACGAATTAAACTGTTGCTGACATCTGAAAAGGGTTGAAGAAAAAAATTATATCTAAAAGAATTCAATCAACATTCAATTGAAATATATTTTTTTCTTCGAATATACGAAGGTACATTCCATAGCCCATTTAACATTCAAAGCTTGTTATCTATTTATTATATTGTTGTTTGAATATTCTAATAAAATGAAATGAAAATTAATGTATTTATAAATACGTAGAAGTCTTGGAATCTCGGGTCTTGAATAGATGAAGGGTTATGTACAAAAGACCTTATGAATCGAGGTAGGGAGAGGCTGAAAACCATATCGACCCCCTACAATCTATAATCTACAAATGTCAACCATCCGGGTTCATGTTCTGACATTACAAAAACCAGAGGTCCCAAGAAAACAAATTTAATATCCGAATTCTCAATATTTACCACAACAATCATGAAGGCCAATTATGGTTATGAATTGAGTTGTCCTACTCACTACTAAATATACATACAAATAATAATTCTAATGGTTCCATGAGAATACCATATTTGGTATTGAAAATGTGTTGGATAGAATGGAATTCTGGACACTATACTAGACTCTGTAAGTTGTTGAGCTTTATGGATATATAATATAATTTCAGTGGAAAAATTAATCAGGTATTCCTAATTAGGGTGATCATAATGCCTCGAGTGGATTTTTGCAATATTGAAATTTTGTGTTCAGAAAATCCTTGGTATCTTTTTTCCGTTATGCCATTTCCCTTTTTCAGATACTACAATCAATCCCTATGAAAAAGAAACGTTGAGATGTCACTGTGTTCGACAAGAACTAGTCAGTGAACCGGCTGTGCTTCATCTGCCTTTTCAGGCGCTACAGTTAATCGGAAGAAATAACGAGCCGCACACAATAGGAAAAACGTATCTCATTCTTGTTCGATTCGATTGTTTGTATATCGTCCGGATAAATCAAATATCTCGGAATAAAAGATCTCTCGTATCTTCAATTTTATATATTGTGCTCTTTTTGCACGCGACTTCTGAAGTAACAAGATGAATTGCCACTCCACTTTGTGTAAATCAATAAATCGGCCTCTCTTTATCGCAGACGGGCATGCGAAGAAAAATTTATGATGGATCAGTATACACTCTACAATCTGAAAAAAGAATTAGGAATGATATCCTGTGAAAGATGGAACGCATGTATTACAAAGTTGATCTGATGTAGGAAAAAAACGCATATTGAATTTGCATATAAATGCCATTATATTCAGATTGTGAGGATAATTTGTGATTTCCTGGAAAATGGCGTCACCAGTGACCAGTGGACAACAAAAGGTGACAGGTCTCCGTCATATTACCCACTTCACGTAATTTGTTGATAAATACGCTTCAGTATGAGGAAGATATAATGTGGTGTTATGGATTTTTTTAAATAAAAAAATACGAGGTGTGGTTCTCGGAACATTCCGTAATGAGAAGGTAGCGAATTTTTCAACAATGACGGAGAAATGACATCTTCAGATTCTAAAATATATATATTTTATTAAATCAGAAAGCAACTAGGATAATGGCAAAGAATTTAGTTCATATAATTCAAAAATTAGGAAGAAATTATTGATATTATGATATTACTCAACCGGTTATCACCACCATTCAGAAGTGCAGTCCTGCGGAGGAAATCTCTCAATTAGTTATCATAATAGCAATATTGCAGTGGCGATTCCTCAATCATCCCCATTCCTTTTTTAACCGACGAAACCAAAAAGGAGGAGGTTCTCTAGTCGACCCGTATATTTTTTTTTCCATCATTTTTTTTAATATATGATCACGCATAACTTTTTACTGAGGCGTCCGATTCCTATAATTATTTTTTCAGTGGATAGGGTTTACTTTGAAGGTAGTCCCATTTGAATTTGAAAAATGGAATCCACCCCTAAAGGTAGCAAAATGAAGGATATTGATCACTCACCCTCTGAATTCTGGTCGGTTAACCGATTCTATCAGGCATAACTTTGTACTGGGTTCTTCGATTTGGATGATTCTTTTTTTAATAGATAGGGTATACCTTATGTTTAGATTTCGAATGGAATTATATACCCTTACGGGTGGAAAAATAGGGGATAATTGATTTTTCACTCATGAACATTGGCACACACATACGTAGTTGACAATGACAGATCGCTACTGACATTATTTCTGTTCCACATCCGTCAAAACCATTATATTATATGAGAGGATGGAATGATACACAAAGTAATGAAATAAACTGACCAGAACAACAAAAATAATTTATATTACAACAAATAGTAAAAGTAGATAATCATATCATTCAACTGGTGATAGTTGAAGTGAGGTGGGTGAGTAAGTATTTTGGAAGTAATAAAAAAACAAGTAGGTAGTAATTAGTATATTTTAGCCATAAAAAATTCAAAAATAAAAACTTTTTAACAAAAAATTAAACCGACGAAATACGGAACTGAAAAGTAAAACATAAAATGAACTAAGCTCCTGAACTGATGTAAGAAACTAATTTTGTGTCGGCGCCAAACGAACAATCAACGAACATCATTGAACTACTCCAAAAAAATTATCAGAATGTCACCGCGCAACTCGATGCCATCATTTTACGCCTTACCTAATTCATTTGCTTGTTTGTTTGGTGCCGACTCAAAATTAGTTACTTATATTAGTTTAGGAGCTTAGTTACTGAGACTAAGAAGGTTTATTTAATTTTTTAATCTTCAGTTCCGTATTTCATCGGTTTAATTTTTTCTTAAAAGTTTTTATTTGTCTTGATAACTGAGCTCCCAAACTAAGGTGAGTAACTAATTTCAAGTCGGCGCCAAACAAACACACAAGCAAATTAGTTACGTAAAGCGAAAATTAATAGCAGCGGGATGCGAAGCGGTGGCGGCAGCACGGAAATTGCCGAGCGTTCTGAAAGTTAATATCAGCGAGACAGCTACCCGAGTGGGCACACACGTGAGGGTACACGTCGTTGCGAGTGGTCGAGGAAAAGCGTATTTTTGGAATGTACCGTCATCCGGGATGAATTCGAAAACATGGTTTGAATTCGAACACGCCGATATTTTTTGTTCAAGCCTCTGTTAGATAGATGTCGCTCCCAAGTATAGTATGTCTAATCCCAATTGGACCGACATGAAAAGTTTAGAGAAGGAATTCTCTCCCACACGACATAACTTTTTTATGATTGTACCAGGAACGCTTTGAAAGTACAAAAACTGGTAGTAAATAAATTTTCCATTTGCCGGGCAGTGCATATGAACACTCCTCGTAGTGCTCTTATTTTTTTTGGCGTTCTAATTGGGATTAGAATAACTATAGTATTTTGAGTGGGCGGAACGTAGCGGCCACGATTCTGGACAACTTTGAAGTGTTTGACTACAACCACTGCCACGTAATATACACGGTTTTATCAAGCGGCGGCTACCAAAATGGGGAACAATTTTTTGGTGGCTGCTACGTTCCGATCTACGTTCCTGGATCTCAGATAACCACATTTCAACCACGTTGTGGTCACCTGGCAAAAAACGTGGATATGTGATGGCCGACACTAGACACGTTGAAAAACTGACTGCGGTTGTGTTAATAATATGTAGCTCGATCTCTGTTCAGCTACATATTTTTGTGATAAATGTACCTCATTCTTCCATCCAGCCTGATTCATTTCTAACAATCAATCAACTATGAAAATATATAACATTTGAACATACAAACGCGTGAGTAAATTGAATTTGGATACTTCTTATCGGGATACAAATAAAACGATTGAAAGTTCTATGTGAAATATGGGTGTTGTAGCTCGTTTGCGAGCACGCGCCATATGAATTCACTTCATTCAAGGAAAACATTATAATTTTGGAAATAATTCGCCTCCGAAATTATGTACTTGAATCCCTCGAACATTGTTTTATCAATCTTGGTTGGTTGAAACAAATACTTACGTAATAAATTACTACATTTGATGCAGTGCTGATAACAAATAAATATTTATTGAATATTTCGATCATTTCTCTAATGATGGCGTCCCAGCATATTCCTGTAAATATGGCGGCATTTGGAAGATATAACTGTGAAGTGGCAGAAAGTGTGAATATACCACTATAAAGCTCCTCCCATCATAAAGTGCCCATGCAGTGGAACTGAATTATCAACTTTTCCAGCACTGGAAAGTCGCAGGCGCATGACTCACCACTTCAAAGTTATAACCTAAAAATCACAATAGGTCTTATACCCTTGGAAGAGGCGAACACGTCGGGCTATTATAACCTGACACTTCAAAGTTATAACCTCGAAATTGCGGGTACATGTTCATTAATTGTTAAAAAAGAACATGTAGCAAGTATAGTGGATTTATGCAGCTCCAATAAACAATCATCAAGTATCAAGTAACAATTATCAATGAATAAGTAATGAAAATGATGGCATTTATGCAAACAGAATCAACAAGTGAAGTATAAATATTAAGCAGGATTACAAATCAGAGATCCGATCTATTTAAATTAACCTTTTTATACAAAATCATAAAAAAAATTCTATTGAAAACGCATAACCAATTTTTTTTTGAATGAATATCATTTACGTTTCAAGTAATAGGTAGAATAAACTCTTTGTAAGCTACAATAAAATAATTTGAGAAAAGTTAGGTTAGTTTTCGTCATCGCGCTGACTAATCCACGGTCACTTCAAAATTAAGAAAAATTGTCTATTGAAAACGCATAACTCATTTCATATTGAATGAATATCATTCACGTTCCACGTTACAGATAAAACGAACTTTTTGTAAGCTCGAATAAAATAATTTGAGAAAAGTTGAGTTAGTTTTCGTCATCGCAGGGACCAATCGACATTAACTTCAAAATCAAGGAAAATTCTCTATTGAAAACGCATAACCCATTTCATATTGAATGAATATCATTTATGTTTCACGTAACAACTTTTTGTAAGCCACAATAAAATAATTTGACAAAACTTAGCTTTCGTCATCGCACAGAATGGTGAATTTTGGAGGTTATTGTAATTTGTAGTGAATTTTATTAATTGCGAACTGTGGTTATCACTTATGGAGATAGCAAGAACGTGGAATTTCACCATCACCACATATCACAATCAAGTGCCTGCCACATTGAAGGTTTTATGGAAGTTACCAAAAAGTCACCGAAACTCTTTTGAAAGTGACGTGACTTCTAAGTGTTATTCAAGTCGTGCAGGATGGTTACCGCAGCGGTTATTTTCCACTTTTAAGTTTGAAAACCTTCAAAGTGATTTTCTCACTGACCATAATGTTTCAGACAGCTCAAATGACACTAATAAGTTATAGAACTGTGGAGTGGCTACCATAGATGGGAATTACGTGACTACAACCATACACATGTAAAATTTCAGTTATTCTTACTGTATAGTGGTAAATTTAGTGGTGATTACGTGATAACCACCGAGTCGAAGTTGCAGTATCAGTTTCCGTCACTATAATGCTGATTGGGCTAGTATTGCCAGCTGTGTATTGAATATATTAAATAGATAACAGACATGTGCGAATTGTGTTCAGTGTTCCAGCCGAATTTACAGGTAAGGTTTTGTCTAATTGAAATTTGTATGAAAAACCAAATTTACTTAAATTTCATAGAGCTGAAAAGAAACTTCTGTATATATTATAATTTAAAATAAACATCTTCATGAGTGTAGTTGTATTATGAAGCATTGTTTACTGAACCAGTATGTAACCTCAAAACAATTTATACAAAATCCGTTTTTTTTTTTAAATTTGATTTAAAACAAAATATTTCATTTAAAGGAATTTAAAAAATATGCCCAGAGAATATAAAAGGCAAATAGGCCGGCGCAATACAAAAAGTATGACCAAAATAATTTGAACAAAGCGATTGAAGCGGTTTAATCAAAGAAGTGCACTTTACGAGGGGCAGCCGAGACATACAGTATACCGGTTTCAACACTTGTTGCCTGCAGCAGGTCAGACAGCGCTATCAACAAGAGAAGAATCCTTGTTAGTGAATGGTATCAAAATGTCCTCAGATTGAGGGTTTCCCTTCACACGACATGATATTAGACTATTAGTAAAACAAAACCCGATTCAATGATAATTATCCTGGAGAAGACTGGTTCTAATACTTTATGTCAAGGAACAGAACGTTGACGGAAATAAAGTTTCAAAATATCAAACGATGCAGAGCAAATGTATCCCCTGAAATTATGAATCAGTATTTTGATAATTCAGCAGTCAATTTAAAAAAGATATTACAGCTTCTAATATAGTCAATTACGACGAGACAGACCTATCCGACGATCCTGGAAGGTTGAAAGTTGTTTGTTAATCGGATAATTGATTATAGCAAAACTTCCATATTTATAATGATAGCTGTTAGAGGCTCCGGACAATTGTCAAAACCTTACGTTGTGTATAAGGCGACTCATTTATACCCAACTTGGGTGGAAAATGGAGCAGAAGGCACCGTTTACAATAGGTCGAAAAGTGGCTGTTTCGACGGGAAAATATTTGAAAACTGGTTCCAAGAAGTTGCTCTTCCTCATTTAGAAAAATGTCACGGAAAAAAGATTTTGATAGGTGACAACTTATCTAGTCATATCTCCTCACATGTTATCCAAGAATGCCGAAACAATGACATTTTATTCATTTTATCACCTCCCAATGCCACCCACTTATTACAATATTAAGACGTGGCTTTTTCTGGACCATTCAAAACAAGCTGGCCTACAATTTTGACCGATTGCAAAATAGAGAATAGAGTGGTTGAAATCCGAGTTTTCAAGATTGCTCGCAGAGGCTTTAGAAGGAAGTAGATTGAAGTTAGAGACCAATATTAAATCAGGTTTCAAAGCTTCTGGCCTTATTCCTGTTGTTCTTGATAATCTGGTGATAAACTGGTCCACAACGTCTTTAACATTTTTGCGTGATAGATAACTGAAAATGAACCACGAAAAAAAAAAGGGAAAAAAGTCGACGTTCCTGCAGGTCAAGGCTATACTGCCGAACATTCGAATACTGAAACTCCATCCTCAAGTGTTGCTGTGGACGATGAAATTCTCGCAGATGAGGTGTTAGAGGAAGCAGAGGCCGAAGAGCAAGAAGTGGAAACCTGCAGCAACGAAGATAGTGACAAAGAAAACATAACTTTTGTGGCCGACGATCATGTGCTTGTCCAATTCAAGTGTCCTTATGATAAAACAAAATACTACGTGGGCAGAATTATTAGTGTTGTTGACGATAATCTATTAGTTGTTAATTTTTTAAGAAGCAAGGACTCACTGAAACATGAGAAGTACCTCTTTTATCCTGATATAAAGGATGAAAGAAGCAAATCGATACGTAGAAATCGATTTGCTTTCTCTAAACTGCCAGATGTGTGATCTTAGAGTAGTTACCATGGTAGTTAAATATGTTTTTCTTGTTTAAAACTAATTTAGAATTTTGGACTTTTGTTCCTTTGTTTTTTAAATATTTTATACAAGTTTATTTTCGATTTTGTATGTATTGTGCAGAATAAATTATTTTACTTGCCTATCTTTAACTTATCAACATCCCTTATTTCTATATGGTAACTGTATCATCTAAATATTTTTTTTAATGAAAACTGTTCGAATTCACCCTTATCTGTGTCTGAAATGAAAGAATAGCCTTCTCTAATGTTTCTCTTGTTTAAAACTAATTTAGAATTTTTAACTTTTGTTCCTTCGTTTTTTAAATATTTTATGCAGGAAGTTTATTTTCGACTTTTCATGTATTGTGCAGAATAAATCATTCTACTTGCCTATGTTCAACTTATTAACATCCTCCGTATATTTTTATATGGTAACTGTATCATCTGAATATTTTTTTTATAAAAACTGTTCGAATTCACTCTTATCTGTGTCTAAAATGAAACATTAGCCTTTCCTAATGCATGTTCCAATTCACCCCACCTATCGGGGAATTCGAACACTAAACGAAAACAAATATATACTTTATATGTATATGTATAATTTTGACACAATATGAAAATGACAGTCAAAGGTCTACTTTCTAAATAAATTATTTCAACATTTTTGGAGTATGCTCTTAAACATTATTAGCAAAAAAACTTGAATTCGTTTTCGAATTCCCCCTGGATGACGGTTATTGTTCATTGCTGAAGATTTAACGTTGCATTTTTATGTTATTTGGTTTTGATTATTCCTTCAAAGTAATTCAATAATTTTTGTTGATTGATTGTTTGTTTGGCGCCGACTCAAAATTAGTTACTTACATTAGTTTAGGAGCTCAGTTATCAATACTAAAAATATTTATTTTATTCTTCGAATTTCAGTTTCCTCTTTTCGTCGGTTTAATTTTTGTAGCTAAAATCTACTAATAACTAACTAATTAATTTTTGATCATTTTTAAAATAACTACTTACTCACCTTACTTAAACTATTAACTGTTATATAATATAATTTGTTGTCGATAATTTTGTGCTAGGCCGTCACGGTACACACATTTAAAGGAACGACCCTTCAAAAAGCTGTAATCGATCTCGGAAAGAAAGTTTCGTGAAACGGCACTGATCATAGTAAAAACACCTGAGGGTATTGCTTTATCTGATCCAGAACCAAATAAGGTAATAAACTAACCTCACGATGATCGAGTTTCAGCACAAATGCAGATACTGAGAGGTATACTCACAACTCAGCAATATTCTTGAAGACCGGTTTTGCTACTTGTTTGTTGAATAATTAATTAAAAAAAAACTAGGTAAACTTGCATTAATCGCTATAATAATGTTATTTCCATTTTCATCTGAATTCTGTTTTTTTTTTCAAATAAGAAACTCTTTCATCAGCCATCTGTCTCCATCATCAAACCCTCGCTGATAGCCATAACCCAGGTAGGTTTGAAGTTATCAACAAGATGAATGAAATAAGTCCAAACTCGTGGTAGCTGCTGTGAACTCTTGAGGAGTTCCCTCGACTGCCCTTCGTCTCCATCATCAGCTTAATTCCGGGTCTACATTTTGTTGTAGTGTCATCAGAACTACATATGTGTGCTAAGTTTCAACAGAATCAGTTCACAGGAGGAAAATCAATCATCCCCTATTTTTCTACCCTTGGGGAAGGAATGTTGTTTGAAATTCAAATGGGACCAACTTTAACGTATAGCTTAGGAATCATTTCAATCGGATAACCTAGTACAAAGTTATGCGTGGTAGAATCGGTGAACAAGTAAAAATTCAGTGGGTAAACATTCAATCATCCCCTATTTCATACCCTTAGGGGTGGAATTTTTTTTCGAAATCCAAACATCATTTAAAAAGTTATGCGTGGTCATAGTTGTAAAAAATATAATCGTCGACTTCCTTCTTTTTATCCTCGGTAGAAAATTGAATATTTCACCCTATTGCAACTAAAATTCAATGGTTAGAGGTTTGTACATTTTGGACACCTATTTTGCTATGATTATTTTCATTTCTAGGCTGATCCTTAAATCTAAAATATGAAAAAGAAGTATTTTTTAGAGTCTACAGTATACAGTATACAGAACCACTGGAATTATGGAATTAATCAAGAAAAAATGCCACTCCCGCCAACAAAAGCGCAAATGGACCTAGTTCGTCCATTAGGAAAAAAGGAAACCCCATAAAATGGTTCAACGACGATCTGAGGAAAATGAGAAACACACTGCAAACTATCAAAGTCATTCGTGAATCCACAAATAATACAACTTTTAATGATACTCACAAACAAATGACCAGAGAATACCAACATGCAATTGAAACTACAGAGAAAAAATCTTTCAATAATTTCTTGAATAATTCTTCTAATAAAACAAGGGATAGCTGGAAACTTATTAATTTTGAAAGAAACAAACACTCCAGCAAAAATGTATCTGAAAGTTTATCAGCCGATCATCTCAACTATTTCTCGCAGGTCGCTGATATAATTATCAGACAGTTGCCTTTAAACGATGATAATTACTATTATGATGGATCAATTCCTGTTTCGTTGAAGCCCAAAGTGCCAGGCTCATTCTTCTTTGAACCTATATCTCCTCATGAGGTAGAAAGTGCTATTCACCAGTTGAAGAATACCTAGTGCTTTGACATGTATGAACTTAACAGCAAAATAATCAAAGAAAATTCCTTTTTACTAATTGATCCTCTCACTGATTTATTCAATACATGTATTGTGGATGGTATTTTTCCTGACGAGCTGAAACTCACCAAAGTTATACCCATTTTTAAAAAGGGCGATAGAGAAAACCCTGAGAACTATGGGCCAATTTTTATTGTACCCTACATTGGTAAGATCTTTGAAATCATATTGAAGCAAAGGTTGAACAAATATTTTGAGAAACTTTTAAGCAATAATCAATTTGGATTCCGTCAACAACGATCTACTACTCATGCAATAGCAAGGGTTGTGAGAGAGATAGTCGAGGGATTTGAACAGGGTAAACTAACAGGTGTAACATTATGTGACCTGAGCAAGGCTTTCGACTGTGTCTCTCACAATATCCTGGTGAATAAGCTCTCTCAATATGGAGTACGAGGAGTATCTTCAAAACTAATTGAGTCTTATCTCCAGAATAGGAGTCAATGTGTTACTATCAATGGAACAACCTCCCAGCTCAATCTGGCTAAAACAGTCGTACCTCAAGGCTCGGTTCTGGGGCCACTTCTATTCATAATTTATACCAATGATTTTTTCTGTCATATGTTGCCTCATTTAGGTATTGCTTTTGCTGATGATAGCTCTCTTATAAGCTCTGAAAACAGTCGCTATTAAATTCGATGAAATCAGCTGAAAACCTCGCCCAAGAATGGTTTACCCTCAACTTATTAAAATTAAACAAAGATAAGACAAAACATATAATTTTTCCGACAAACAATAAAGTAACAGTAGGTGACCATTCTGAACTTTTAGGATTAACTATTGACGAAAGTTTATGCTGGGAACCACACATCGAAAATACCTGTTCCAAATTGAGTACTCACAAATTTCTTCTGAGAAAACTGAAATCGTTTGTTGATAATAATATCCTTCTTTCTGCGTACTTTGCTCTTATCCAATCATATATCAGCTATGGATTGACCCTTTGGGGAAATTCCTCTCACTCTGTAAAAGTGTTTAAAATTCAAAAGTAATCCATTCGAATAATCTGTGGTGCGGATTATAGGGATTCTTGTCGGCCATTATTCTGCCAACTCAGTATCATGCCTCTACAAACTCTGTTCATTTATCAGACTTTGCTCGAGATTCATGAAAATAAAGAAAAACTCCTGACTAACTCAAACTACCATGACTATAATACACGCAACGCGAATCTGATCAGGTCTCAAAGATTTAAGTCTCTCAAAAACTCAATAAATGTTGATCTTCACAATATACTTCCTACCACACTAAAAAACAAAAACCAAGCTACGTTTAAAAACTCTATCAAAGTGATACTGCAGAAAAAGTGTTACTACACTATCGCTGAGTACATGGCTGACCCACCCGGGATGTGATTTGATCCAACTATCTTAACACCATTTTATGTGTATGGTATATCGTAATGTCCACATATGTGTACACGCAATATTTTATTTTTATTGTTATTGTATTTTAATTGTGAATTTGAACATTATTATTTTCTGTATTAATTTAATTGCTACCTGACTTGCTACAAATGTTTTTCAACATAACGTAGTTAAATAAAGATCTAACTATCTATCATAGTCCACTTGCAACAAGAAGCTCAATTAAATAATGTTTTCTCTTCTGTTTGATATTATCTCTCTCTGTCTTGCATATAGAGCTATAAACATTCGCTCACTCATATTATTCATTTCATTGATACAAGACCAAAAATGATTTGATTGTTTCGGTTCCTAAGTTTGGAAAAAAAGTATAAAACTGTTCGAATGGGAATTCATTAGTTATTTTCTGTGAAAGTACATAGACGAATTCAATGGATAGATATACAGGGGATTTTGATTCATTCGAAGTGGTCACTAAAGAAGCACCCAACACAAATGGGAGCAGCGTATTAGAAAACTATGAAAGCCTCGAAACAACACTAGATCAATTCGAATCCTTTGACGTTATTATTCTGACAGAGACAATCCTCTCAATATGAAAAACAACAAAATGATATACAGCAACGGCCAAATGAATCAAAATAACGATATTTCAGTTTATATTGAACAATGCTACGATAACTATACTTTCAAAATCGTTGAAATTGCAGAAATTATTTGCATAAGAATCAATATTAAAATAAAAAATCAGAGTATTGGTCTGACGGCTATTTGCAGACTTCACCATATAGACTTTTTCATCGGAAGACTTGAAGTACTCGAAAGACAAAAATAACAAAATCGAAATAATAACAGGGGACATGAACATTAACATTCTCGGAAACACAAAGCAAACCAATGACTATTTGAACATACTTCACGAAAATGATAACAAATCGTTCATCAATACGTGGATACAGAGAGTAAAAGCTGCGTAGACCATTTCTTCCATTAAGGCAGAGAACATTTATCCCGCCAAATAACAATAATATTTCAATTCAAAATATCAGATCATTACCACATTAAATTGAAATATCCCTCAAGTGTCAACCCCAAAAACAGGCAATAAAAAACCACTACAGAAAAAAAAATCATGAATAACAAAACATTTAAGAAAAAACGAAGCACACACAAGGTAATCTATAACACTGAAGAAGTAGACGAATGTACACACAGAATAATTTAATCCATGGAACAAGAAGCATACAGTCGATTCACATTATAAAAATAATAAACGAAGAAAAAAGAAACTATGGATCTCCTCGAGCATAATCATTAGAGACAATGTATACCATATAGACAGGAAAATGACCTAGCGATATACGGCAGATATAAAATTTACAAAAACAAATCAACAAAACTAATAGGAAAAGTAAAAAACCAACATTATAACGATATAGTAATGGGCAACACCAACAATAAAATATAAAAATGGCAAACCAACAGGAATAAAAAACAAAAAAAAATGAATTAACAACAAATGAAAAAATATTGGTAACATATCCCTTGAACATTATTCAACTGTAGGTACTGAGATAGCTCACATAATATTAAACAAAAGTAACGCACCACAAACCTTCCAAACATCACATTTAATCATCGCTCTATCAATGTTCCCTAACCCTTCAACAGAAAATAAATTAATACAAATCATTAACTCCTATAAAATATATTCTTCAGGTCAAGATGGTACTAGTATCAAATTATTGAAAAAATCTTCTGCTCACACATTTGATGAATTGCATTTTTTCAAAAGGGGACATGAGCAAACTCTTTAAAGTCGCCATTATCAAATCCATTTTTGAGGAAAGTGAGCCAAACCAAGCAATAAACTACAGACCAATTAGTTGAACTTTCAACGTAGCGCGAATATTCGAAAAAGTACCAAAACAACGACAATCAAATCACTTGACACACAACATCCTATCAGAATACTAGTTGGCTTTATGAAACATATGAGAGCAATAGACAACAGAACAAAAACGGCTGCGGTGTTGATTGATCTGGCAAAAGCGTTCAATATAGTATGGTATCGAGGACTTTTGCCGAAACTTGAATCAATTGGAATCAGTGACACGCCGCTTCTATTCTCACCTTCACGAATGGGTACAAATTGTCAAAACCGGGAACTCAGAGTTATGCAACATACGGTACAGTGATTTGTCCATTTCTTTTCAATATCCATATCAACGAACTATTGAAAATTGAATAACCATGATGTATTATTTCGTATCGTGATGACACAGTTTACCACATGGAAAGCAACTAATGAGCCAAACATTTCGACAACAGACCAATAACGAGTTCGGATAACAAAGCAGCAATCTTTGCGTTAGAATAAACCGAAATCACATCCGAAATATCGTGCAAGTTAGAAACGCCATACAAGGTTTGCCAAAAAGTGAATGGTGTCTCAAAACACTCCTGGGAACGAAAAGGCAGACAGATTAGACAAGGTAGGTTCCTGAAATACTTCAATACGACCAGAAACTTGAGAGTACCCCCCAACCTGGAGGGACTGCTACAGAGCACGTCGTTAAAATATGACAGGAGGCATTCGTAGCTTCGAAAAAACTGATGGAAGAGTTTCTATCACTCATCAAGATTGTGACTGTGCTCCTAACGGGTCGCAACCACCTGAACAGGCCCATAGAACTAATTGAATTCTATATAGTCATTTTTGTTTAAATCTTTGGAATTCTTAATTTTTTATTTACAAAAAGGTACTTACTCTTTCAAAAAACAACAAAAGGTGGAATGTGTTGATCTATAGGCACCTAGGTATCTCCTATGAAATTTTTGAGGTACTAGATGACATGACAAGGGATATCCTATGATTGTCGATCGATCTATAAGGGATAATTCCATCTTTTTTTTTCGTCGTTTTTTTTAAATTTTTGTTTATGACTATTATCAATAGAATGCTGTGGAATATTTGAAGTGATATGTACGAGGTGAGACTTGTAGACCATTAGAAATGCAAAAACTGAACGTCAGTGTTTTATTATGCACCGACAGATATCGAAATGTATTCTGTTTGAATATTGGAATCCAATCATGAATATCAAATAGAATGGAACATTAATGAAAGTTAATTAATTTTATGAAAAATAATCAGGAAATAGGAGCTCACATCATTCCATCCATATCAAAAATTGTATGAAAACCACTTCTTCTGAAAAACTCTATTCATGGTGTTTCCTATATGAATCAAATAAACCGATTTTGAGGGAACGACCGAGCAATGACGGAATGTTTGTGATCAAATGAACAAATGCCACTTCAATTTTCCTTTGACATTATAGCTGAATAAGAGCAACACAAAAATATGTGAAAAAAACCTGCTAACTGTGAAATTTTTCTCAGTTTACAACAACATATTACTCAGTTCCTCAATTCATTTCTTAACTTGCTTAAATTCAAAAAAATATACAAGTTACTGGAGAATTTGACCAAAAATTTGCCCTTCTACACCAGTATGGAATTTTACCTTTATCAAATACAAATTTTTATCACAAAACTCCTTCAGCAATTCAAGGAATTTTCAATTTGGCATTCTAAAAACATGAATAGATTCGGATGAAAAATCACAAAATTTGCCCACCATCTCTGAATATATTGTTGAAATGTGAATATGGACTATACAAGGCGTAGAAGGGCCAACAAATTTTTTTTATTTTAAACATTTGGAATTGCCACTTTGAACTGACAATTGTCACTTTGAAGTGACAATTATCACTGTGAACTGACAATTGTCACTTTGAAAATTGAATGACAATTGTCACTTTGAACTGACAATTGTCACTTCGAACTGACAATTGTCCCTTCGAACTGACAATTGTCACTTCATAGTGACAATTGTCAGTTCAAACTGGCCTTTCAAAATGATTTGTATGTGACAATTGTCACTTGAACTGACAATTGTCACTTGGAAGTGACAATTGTCACTTCGAACCGACAATTGTCCCTTCGAACTGACAATTGTCACTTCAAAGTGACAATTGTCAGTTCAAACTGGCTTTTCAAAATGATTTTGTATGTGACAATTGTCACTTCGAAGTGACAATTGTCAGTTCGAAGTAACAATTGTCAGTTCAAGTGACAATTGTCACTTCAAAGTGACAATTGTAACTTCAAAGTGACAATTGTCAATTCAAAGTGGCAATTTCAAATGTTTAAAAAATATATTTTGTTGTTGGCCCTTCTACGCCTTCGTAGGACTATGTATACATGCTGAATTTTCAATAAATTGGATTAATGGTTGTGGAGAAAATTATTTCGAAGATTCAGAATGTAACTGGATATTTTTTTCTCTGAACAAATTATACAAATCGATAGCGAAATGATTTCATGAAAGGAATGAATCGCAGCTTCAGAATCGGATGATGAAAATCAAACAATTATTCTCATAATGTTCTTTGATTAGCTGCTGAATTAAAAGTTCTCATTTGACATCGAATCAGAAGCAAGTTTTCTCAATTTCATGGAGACAATCGTGATTACAACGGGTAATGATGCCAAAATTGATCTCGCTAAAGTCTGAATAGCATGACATGGGTATGTAACGTTAGTAAACTATTGCTCACAAATACAGAAATTATCTGATATTTGGATAACCATGTGATCACATTGATTGGTTATGGGCTGTCACGGCGTTTTCTAGCATTTTTGGAGCAATTTATTTCAATAGCATTGAAGAAATGAAAATATTATTTCATGAAATTTTTTCCATAAGAACTGAAAATTGGTGGCATGTGAATCGGAAAATCTCGCCCAGTTGGATAAAACCATTTGATAATAATTAAAAAAAGCAACTGATTTCTGAAGCAACTATTGAAGCACTCTTGGAATTCTCTTCGCTTTACGGAACCACCTACCTGAATATATTATGTCCCCATCCCCCGTCTATTCCAATTATCCGTATTACTCAGCCCGAAATCATATAATTCTCCCAATCGCACCTAATCGAAAAATCCCTTTCTCAAATGTTCTTCCTTAGTATTGATAAATCCCAAGAAAACCCTCTAAGCAGCTCGAGAACGAATTCACTTCAACTGCTTCCGACACCTTAATTGTTTTTCCTCCATACAATGGACATAAGCAGCATTTTTATCAACCCCCCGTGATCACAATATATGCAATTTGTTGAAACGTCAGCCAGCAGGAAGGGCGAGGAACGTAGAAGCTCATTATATCACAAACGCTCTCCTCCCATTGCTGATAAAAGGATACATACAAGAAAATTCCAAAAGGCAAATTTGTTTCCAGTGCAAGAGAAATCTCGAATAAAAGAGAAATTACAGCGCAGGAGGTAGGAGGGTGATAATAGCGAGGAAGACTTTTTGAAAGAAAAATATAATTAGAAAAATGGAACAAGGAAATCAAACGAAATGAAAGGCGGGTATTCATTCTGTTTGAGAGTGGGCGCTGCTCGGATGGGAATTATGGAGAGTTTCGAACAGGGGTCTTGTCCGCTGAGGAACATCATTACTTCTTCCTCTAGGCAAACTCCATTATGTAGGAAGAATTAATGTTTTTTTTAAGTGATTGATTGAAAACAAATATGTATTTCAGAATGTCAGATGAAAGAATACTGAAACAAACAAATTAAGTCGATATACTAGTGGAGAGGAAAATTCTTATAATACACACCACGATGTCTTCATAGATAATTATTCAGTTTATTGATGAATCCCTGGTGTTATAAAGCACTTGGTCTCCTATAGAATAATCATTTGCAGATAATAAATTCAGAAGAGCATTGTTTTAATAATAGCACGTTTGCGAACATTTAGAAAATAAGGTGGTTCTCAAAAACTCAGTTTTGTATATTTTTATCTACATTCAATAAAACCGCAAAAAATATTTTCAGAAAACCGTTTTTCAGTGTGACATGGAAAGAAAATAGAAAAGAAAAATGCGGCAGCACATGCCGCCTTTTTCCAACATAAAACATACTTGGTGAGATAGGATGGAGACGTCATATGTCATCAAATAGTAAGGATTATTTAGGAAATCAACTTGAATGGAAAATGTAACAGCAACACAAAAAAAAATTGAAAAGTAAAAGAAAATTGTATTGGCCCTTTAATCTTGACTCAAGTAGTAACATTTTGAACCAAGCATCGTCGAGTCGGGGGACCTACTTCATCATTTTCAGTTGTAATCTGTTTTTATTTTATTTACTTAGTGTTCCTCCGACGCTACGACGCTTGGAACAAAATATTACTACTTATATTGAAAATCAAAGGGCCAATTCTTATTTTGTTTGTACTTACTAGAGGTTTTTTTTGTATTGAGGGTTTTATAAATTTTCAATTTAAGTTTTATTTCATGCTTTTTGAACTTCATATATAACCAGTAGACACGCTACGATACGATCATTTATTCACTCAATCACATTTAATCACTTTCCACGTTCGTAGTCCGTGTCTTATTATATTCAGCACCGTACCGTATCAAATCGTATTTATTCATTCACTCAATCCCATTCAATATATTCATCCTTTCGTTCACTTCACACATTCATATTATAATTCGCCACAAACGGTACTACATCGTATACCCAAATTTCATATCGATTGAACGACTGAAAGTAGCACAGAATCTCTCACCAATGTATGCTCATTTCTCTTATCTGCTCCATCATCAGACCTTGATCACCATCCATCTATAACCTATTCATTGAGACCATTCCAATGAGCCCAAACACTCTGCAGTAAGTTGGTGAGGAATTGGATATCCTGCAGAGTCCAGGTGATGCTGCAGCATCAAGTCAAGGTTACCGTGATCTTGCAATATAATTAAAGTAACAGGATACCGAATTTCGAATCAATCAGACTTATGGAAGTTGATCACATCCCTTCATTAACTTGAAAAGAGCTGACGATCTTCAAACGGCTGAACATATTTCGTTGAATCATAGCTGATAATACTCTCGATCAAGTCACTTTTCAAACAAAAAAAGCTTAATCGAAATCGGTTTATCCATTTGGGAGCTACGATGCCACAGAAACACAGATACACACGTTAAATTTATAACACCCCTCTTTTTGAGTTGAGGGTTCAAAACTAGATTTCAAAATGATCTTATGAAATTCCTAAGAATATGGTTGAATGCAAAGCGGTAGTTGTTCAATGCTAGTCTTGGATCTATTGTTCTAACTAGTCAGTTTTAGTGTGAGTTATTTCCTCTAGTTCAAAGTCGAAATAAACTGGGAAAATTACGTTTCAAAGGACTGTTTCATTCCACTTTGGAAAATAAAGTCAATCATAAAAAGTCAATGTCAAATATGTTTAAAAAACTGCATCATTATCCAAAGTGATTATAATAGAATAAAAAGAACATTCCCCCCGCGTAATGAAATCACAAACATTTTTCATCAGGTGTCGCTGCTGCTGAGTAATTTACAAAATTTAGCGACTGGTCGTTTGTAAATTCCAGCTTTTGTCTATTCATCAACCACTCTTTCAATCAATCAATCAAAATATGCTTTATTGTCTGAAGATATAGATACATCTTATTGACAAAGTATTGTTACATAATATCAAAAAAAAAGTTGCTAATGTCAATACAGGGTGAGTCAAAAGTACTTTGACAAACTTCAGTAGGTGATTCCTCAACTGTCCAAACAAATATATGTCCGGAGACGCTCCGTTTCCAAGATACAGGGTGTTAAAGTTTTATTTTTATTCTCGTTATTTTTAAAATAACTTTCGAAATACTGACCTCAATTAAACGAAAACTGGTATTGAGAGGTTTTTTGAGGTGTCTAATTCGAACCTGATGTTATTATTGCTCTTACTCGTAGGGGGCGCCACCCACACGTCTTTCTCTTTTTTGAAGATTCATAACTCTATTGAGCGTACTTCTAGCACGTTTTTCAGTAGAAAAATCAATTCCTCTATCATAGGTACGTAAAGAAGCTACTCTTATCACAAGTCGCTATAAGCAACCGTTTTCTGAATATTTGGAATTGAAAATTTCAAGTCGATTATTGATAATCGATGCATGTTGAGTTATTACCATTATTTTGCATTTTTCACAAGAATGCTTAGGAAATGAATTTGACGTTTAAGTAAGTAGTTTCGGTAATTACATATTATGTGACAGTTGAACGTTTTGTTGTTTTGTTGAAGTTTCTGTAAGTTTTGAAACACTTATTTTGAAAAAAAGGATAATTTTAACAATAATGCTCATTTAGCCGATATGCATTTCGTTTATGACCTTGCGGATGGAAATGCGCGCGAAGCAAGACGTATTTACCAGGAGCGATTTCCTAATCGAGTACTGCCTTCAGCTCCAACATTTACCAGTCTCCACCGTCATTTGGCAGAAACGGGTAGCTTCAAGAGGGCAGCTGATATTATTGGAAGACCACGAGCAGTCCGAACTCCAGGATTGGAAGAAGCTGTTTTGAACGCTCTCGAGGAGAATCCAGAAACAAGTACAAGACTAATTGCTGAAGATCTCAATTCTACTCAGTCCATAGTTTGGAGAATTATCCACGATCAACAATTTTATCCATACCATATTCGAAGGGTATAAGCTCTTTTCCCACTAGACTGTCCCCAACACATTACTATCTGTCAGTGGTCTTTGAGAAAATTGGCAGGAAATCCTCAATTTTTGAGATATGTACTCACGGATGAGGCAAACTTCTCCCGAAATGTTATCACAAACTATCATAACAACCATATTTGGGCTCTGGAAAATCCGCACGCAGTTGGTGAAAGACATTATCAGTATCAATTTTCTGTAAATGTATGGGCGGCAATAACTGATAATTACTTGATAGGTCTTTTGTTTCTTCCGTTCCGACTGAATGGCGCAACTTACAGAGACTTTTTAGAAAATTAATTGCCGGGACTACTTCAGAATGAACCATTAGAAATTCGTATCCGCATGTGGTTTATGCATGATGGGGCTCCGGCCCATTTTATCGTTGTAGCTAGGGAATTCCTTCACACTGTCTATCCAAATCGATGGATCGGTAGGGGTGTGAAGGTTCCCAGATCTAAACTCGCTAGATTTTTATTTTTTGGGGCATTTGAAGTCACTAGATTATAAAACTCCAGTGGCGAACAAGGAAGATCTGAGAAACCGAATAGTAGACGCCTGTGAAACAATAAGAAACACACCAATAATTTTTGAGCGGGTACGAGATTCAATGACTAGAAGACTGAATGCCTGTAACTCCGCTAAAGATGGACACTTTGAACAATTCATATGAATACATTTTAATTTCCTATATTTTATCTTATTCTGCATATTCAAAATTTTTTGAAATAAAATGTTTTATACTTTTTGCAAATTTCATTAAAACATATACAGATTTTGCACCCTTGATACAAAAATAACTATTTCAAACGAGTAAAAATAAATATAATAGGTGGCGCCCCCTACAAAAAAAAAACTACTAACTTTAGCGTCAAATTCATTTCCTACGCATTCTTGTGAAAAATGCAAAATAATGGTAATAACTTCAACACGCATCGATTATCAAATAATCGACTTGAAATTTTCAAGTCCAAATATCTAGAAAACGGTTGCTCATTGACTGGTAACATGGGTAGCTTTCTTACGTAGATATGATGGAGAAAAATTTTTTCTTACTGAAAAATGTGCTAGAAGTACCCTGAAAAAAGTAATGGATCTTCAAAAAAGAAAAGACGTGTAGGTGGCGCCCCCTACGAGTAAGAGCAATAATAACATCAGATTCGAATTCGACACCTCAAAAAACCTCTGAACCGTATTGTCACGAGGATGAACAAACACAGTTTGTAGGAACAAATTTGAAGAACAATGCTTCGACAATTTTTTCAGTAGGTTCGTATGATTAGTTCCAATATATATATATATATATATATATATATATAATATGTGGAAACCATAAGAGCTAATCATTTTGCTAATCAAAGGTTGCCCAGTGATAAGAAAATGAAAAAGAACGAACGTGGTTCTGCTGCCACCTCGATTAGCAAAGATGGTATTATTATCACCAAATGGTTTAATAACATGCCAGTGCTGCTAGCTTCCAACTTCGTCCGGTTTGGCGAGCAAGACTCATATCGAAGATGATACAAAACAACACAGTGAAAAGCTGAAAATCTAATCTGCAATAGAGGTGCCTCTAAAAGAAGAAGACCATCGAACATTTCTAAAGATCCAGGAGCCTCCAAGGAAAAAAAACTGAAGTGAGACCTATAGAAGACCTTAGATATGATGGATATCATCATGTTCCAGATTACGATGACGAAAAAGAAACTTCAGGATGCAAAAAAGAATCATGCAAGAGGAAATCACACTGGGAATGGTCACTGGTCTATAGTTATCAATCAAAGTAGGATCATTTTCCTCAAATAGTGGAATGAGTTTTCCTATTTTGAGTAGATCTGGAAAAGTTTTTTCCTCAGCAGATTTGTTGTTTATATATGCCAGCGGTTTGCAAATATACTCAGATATTGTTTTGATTATGCTTGTAGAAAGGGAATCTTTGTTCAAAATGCAAGTTCATATTTGCAATCAGCTCAGGATTTTTAACATTCAGGTTATAACTATCTAAGACGTCTGAAAATAACAGTTTTTCATAGGAGTATTTATATTGAAATCACCACAAAAAATATCATAATCGAATTCATTTTCACAGAAAGTATGTTAATAAGGTTTTCTATTGCAATTCCTTTCGATTAATTTGATTCAAAAGTCATATCGCAATAATGAACTCTTATATTCTCATTTCATTCTGGAATACATATTATTTGAACCAGAAATATGTCCGATTTGAACCAAATGAATATATGGGCGAATGTACGAATTTATTGAATATTTAATCGAATTCAAATAAATGAATATTGTATTATGTAATATGGAAATACATATTTATAAATATTCATGATATGCTATACTTGGTTTTGAGATATTTTTCACAAAAAATATTCGATTTCAGGGTTCAGATAAGTCAATTCTCAAATATTAAGGACTGGGTATCGAACTCGCAATACTAACCTATATGTCTGATCGCGAAAAAGCAGATTTCATGAATAAAGTTGAAAATATCTTGAAAAGATTTAAAAAAAAGTATGATTTCGCACCAAATTAAGTGTTTATATTTTAAATTACTGGACCAAATGTGATAACGAATAACCATATATCCCGTGAGAATATCCGATTCTCCACCCTATCTATGTATTCCCTGTGAATGATAAATAATTCATTGTTCTCTGATAAATAATTTATTTTTTCAATCAAAATTTTTCCAAACAATATAATTTCGTCACTTTTGTTGAAAATGAACAATTGTCATTATGTTTACATTGTACGCCCGTATAAGATCGTATATACCTATCAAGATAAATATTCGAAAATAATTTCAATGTCGTTCGGCTTGCTAGAGATCAAAATAGGTCGAATGCACTTCAAAAGCTCTTTAATGATAATGAGGCTATCACCTAACATAATTTCGTTCGTAATAAACTTCTACCTCATTTCATTGCCTTTGATTTCACGTGAGATCGAAAGCATTAAATTTCATTCAAAAGGGCCAACTTCAAAAGTTTATGAATATCCGCGGCATACTGTAAACATCGTAACCTCATTTTAATAAACAATAAAGAAGGTAGTTTATTGTTGTTGTTGAAGTTTATGGAAGAAAGAGCTGTTATATACTGCTTTCATGTTATCTCGACTTTACGGCCCGAAATGTTGTTAATTAAGGATATTTCTTTTGTTATCTTTGTATTTCGAAAGTACTCGGAATGTTTCAGATGTCCTCGGATGATCTCGACCATTGGTTCTACCTGAGATGAACTTTTATGCTGGAATATGTGGATGCGTTATCATTCGGAATGCTTTCATCAGCCGATATATTCGGTTACAAAATATTATCATATAGTTATCGTGGAGAAATGTACATCGATTGAAAATAATGATGAATATATTACGAGTAGAAAATGGATCCAACATTGTACGCAGAATTCCGGCAAGCCTATATCAATCATATAAAGGCTTCGTGTCTATTAAAGATACTCAACTTATTATTGTCCATTTATTCACACTTCATAAAAACAACACGATAATTTACCCTTCACCTGAACTGTACCTAGTGTCGTCCATCACTGCGATGTTTCTTCTAGGAACTTTCGGATAACCCGATATTACGTCACCGGGTCGTCGGGCGTCGATAACGCAATGGCGTATCGTAATCGTTTTCGTAACCATCACCATGATAGGGCTTCAGTCTTTCCAGATGAATAACCTCCCATAACTCCACGTCGTTCATCTTCTTCTTTTCCACCCCGTACGATCGTTCGTACGGTGTGAATACACGGTGCAGATCCCCTTTTTTTTCTAACACCTTTTTTTCTAACTGAATTGTATAGTCAAACCTCTCGCCCTTGGAATCCTCCTGAATTAGCTTCCATCCTGTCACCTGCCTATATCAACCTCTTCTGAGCTGTGTTTGTTTTACAATTTGTCTATACTTTTTACTGTTCTAGAATCTTATAACATGTTCTTGTCAACGCATACATACAAGTTGGAACATCCTGTATGGTGAATCATATCAGGAGGAAACCCAACAGCGAGATGTCAAAAACAATGTGAGGAAAATAATGAAATATAAAATTATGAAAACAGGAAAATGTCAAATATGAATTTGATCCAAATTTGTACATAGAATATAAGGTTAAGAATTAGATATTGTAAATAAAATCATTAGAATAGTAGAATAACAAAAAATCAGACAGAAATGGGCAATAAATTTTAAAATTTTGAAAATAAACAAAATTTGTGGGTTGCTAAGAGAAAATGTAACGAACTTGAGAAGATGAAGAATTGAGGCAGAAAACGAAACCACGTAACAATTTTGGAAAAAAAATTATAACAAAATACAAGAGTAAAAACAAGTAAAACAATCCTGAAACGTTATACAACTGATTCAGATACCAATGGGAGAATACACGAATAAGAAAAAACCACTCACTTATTTACAGAACAAAAAATCCAGTCCATGTCATTACCAGGAACAAAAAAAGGCTTTTTGCAGTGAAGCTGTATTTTCCAGTGAGCAGGAACACTTCCAAGAGGAAGGAGAACACCACAAAGGAAAAATTGCAAGGTATTTCAAAAGCTGAACTAAATAAAGTGCAACGTATCAGGTCCAGAAACTTATATTGGTTGTCTGATCACTTGTGTGCTTTCTCTTGAACATTTAATGATTTTTCGATCCTTACAGACTTTTCATAGCATTCAAACGTTCATTTAACAAGTATTTATCACACATAAACAAGTTTTCAACATTTCATATTACTGTTTTTAGTTAGATAAGTTAGATTCCGCAAAGTAGGTCAATTTTGAGAATTTATTTCAATAAAAACAACTATTTGACGATTTTTCTGCATTATTTGTTTATCCATTGAACATCTAATCATAATCTTCCCACAAAATAGCACTTTTGACATCAAGCAGCGCGCCAAGTTGGCACTACTGAACCTGCATGAGAAAAGATATGACTCATACCGACTGAGCTGGGATAAGGTGGAAAAAGTGTTAAAAAGGGTAAAACAACATAGCCGGAGTTTCATTACTGTTATGATGGGTATTTATTTTTCAAATTAATTAAATAAAAAAGGAAATCACTGGAACAAATTTACCATAACAAATATTTCATGATGACTAGTTGTTATTTAAAAGATAAAATAAGTAACAATAACGATCAATATTATAATAACGGTTAGCCAATAATGAATAACAAATATGAATATAATATAGAGCCTATCACAACAATATATATTGTATATTACCTCATATTTTGTACTGCAAGATAATTCAAACTATGATATGTTTACACCATTGAGATAAATAAAACTCTATTTGCAGGCTTTTTTTGCTTGGTATTGAGTCAATGAAGGCACCCCTTTGGAACTGAAGCAACAATTCACGTTCCTACTTACCACCAAAACCTGCATCGATCAGGAACCTTCCTCTGTATTGTGTTTGGGATAACGAGTTGAAGTTGGATTCCCAAGTAAGGCGCCATTCACTACTATCCACCCTAGTTCGAGAAAAAAGTGATCCTTCCTCTAGTCCTCCTAACATTGCACATCGTAAGTTCTCGCGAAAACCAAAATTCATGTGTGAAGTTCCACACCTCTGTTAAGCGACGAAAAAACCATTTTCAATGGACCTTTTTATGCACTATGTGAAAACACTGTAATTAGAAAGTATATGTGCTAATATCACTTGGGATTTTTTATTTTATTTTTCTGATGGGTAGTTTTTCCATAATCCGGAAAAAAGTGGTTTCGTGACGTCACGTTCACTAAAAGTTGATTGGCATCGTTGTATGAGTTGCGAATCATGGAATTGTGACGTAATGACATTTGTTATTTGATACTTTGATAGGTTCGTTCGTTTGCTTCACGGAATAGAATATTATCACTCGTTTTTCTCTCTTCAGCTCTTTTTCTTGCATATATCTGATACGACTGATACGAGACACGAGATATGCAGAGAACTGCTGCAAATGAACAAGCTCGCCATGAATGTTTGGTATTGAAAAATTTCGGAAATTATTTTCTAATTTCAATAACTATGAAAATGTCTAAAAAGTGCTATGTGCACGGTTGTCTGGACACCAGTGAAAGTGAATCAAACTTTTGTAAAAAGCGGAAATATATGCTTTTGTGCAGAACATTTCCAGGTGAGTACATCAAGGAACGATCTTTAATTTCACTCAATGCAAGTTTGCAAAATCATCGATCAGTACTGTATTTTATATCCAGTCCTATAAACATATTGTTCTTTGGTTCCAGCTGAAAGAAGATACTATGAATTAGGAATATGCCAGAACAAGGGGATCCAAATTTATGTTGAAGCAAGATGTCTGTCCACATATCAACCTGAAATGACATTGGTCTGACAATGTTTCATCATAAGTATATGACCTACCAACGATGAAGAAACCCAAACCAAATGAAAACATCACTCCTTCAACTAGTAAAACTGTGTTGAGTGACATTACATCCATGGGAAATATTTACTCAAGAGTTTCGAATAGTTCTTCTCCTAGCAGTAGCCAAGCTAGTACATTATCCGATTCACCAAAATAACACCACCAAAAAAAATTCTGAGTATATTCCTAGTCAGTCTTCATCCGATCCTGATTGTGAAAATATCGAAGGACAGCAGCGCCAGCGCCTATCTATTGCACTTATAGAAAAGAAGAGTAATATTATTTGGGGCTCCCTGAAAATGTTTACCACATTGTGAAATACATTACCAAAATTGGGTAAATTAAATATATGGATGTTCTGATAAGTTTAAAAAAGATACGGGTTGGGGATGTATACTCTCGATTGGCTGATGACTGATGTGACTAAATCAAGTGTTCAAAAGATTTTCACAAAATCTGTGCCTATGATGGCAAATTGTTTATTTATAAGAGCTTATATATTGGCCTGAAATACCTGAAATTGAAAGAAATTTGCCGATCCCTTTCAGAGCTCGCTATAAGAAAGTTAATTCAATTATTGTCTGGAAATTGAAAAACCCTCTGATCCTGTTCGTCTGTCCATGACTTGGTCAGAATAGAAAAAATGCAATACTGTAAAATTTTTAATATCTGCTACTCCAAATGGCACAATACAATTTATTTCAGGAGCATACGGTGGACGAATTCTTTAACAACTTTGTCGATAAGAATAATTTCTTCTATTTTGATTGATTGAAATCCAAAAATACTTTGAATAACTAGAATGTGCAGTATTATGTCAAAGTTTTCTAAGGTTTGTTGTCACATTCTCTTCATGAATGCTAATATCTTCAGAAATATTTTTTTTTCTATAGCTTTGTAACCATAGGGAAAATTTTTACCATAGAAAATGAAAGCCTGTAGAATTGGTGTAAAATAAGTAAATAATTTTTCAAAAAATTAACGAAATTTGTATGAACATACTTCAAGTCTATTCATTCTAAATTATTAATTATATTTTCAGTAGTTCAAACTAAATAAATATTTGACTCATCACATGAAGGAAACACTAACAGGTACCGAATATGAATTTATTTATATTATAATACAAACAGTATACAGTATAATGTATTTATGATTGATTATATCTGAACAATCACGAACGTTTCAACTAAGAACCAAAGTTCTTAGTTAAAAGTTGGGCAACTTTCTAGTCATGGTTCTTAGTTCTTGTACTAGGGGTTCCATAAACGCGCTCATTGATTTGCTAGTGATGAAATCCACAGTTATTAGTTCACTTAGTTCTTGGGAACGTTGCATAAACAAAGCATTTCATAATCCACCCTTGGCAAATTTTCCGAACCTGCTTTTACGAAGCCTTGTTTCATTATAAACACACCAAATCGTTTATGATATTGAGAAATTAATAAGTTGATAAAAATAAACATTAACCTCAAATGTCAATATGATTTTAATGGGAACTGTCTTTAATACTTGCGGTGTTGCCAATGGTCGCTCTTCATCAAAAGGAAGGCCCGTTCAGAAACTTTGAATGTTTTAAATGAAGAAAACCGTTGTTGAAATGGGTTTTTTTGTTGATGAGTCTATCAATAAACATTGTTCAATTATATATTGATGGTGTATATCAAGCAGTGAGATATATTTTTGACAAGAACAGTAATGCGTGTTTCTGAACGTGGATTATGGAGGGGGTAGTTTTCGATGAACGTGACGTCACGGGTACACTTTGAAACGCAATATCTTTTCGAAATGGAAAATATATGATGGCATTCTAAGTCAATTGGACGTTTCATATGAAATATAATCGACCTACATAAGTTTTGGATTTTTTTTTTCGTAAATGTAAAGGTCCATTGTAAATTTTTACCAGCATCCCACGAAAAACATCTAGGCATTTTAAACACGTTTTTCTCTTATTCGAACTCCAGTAGGCACGACTAGCCAGAGTCGCTTGACTACAGACAGACATATAGATAGACTTCGCAGCGAATCTGTCTAATTGATTATTAGATTTTGCAGGATTTCAAAGAGCCGTTTCCTTGGTAGACAAGCTCATCTACAGTTCACTTAGGTCCGAGGAGGGTGGCTATGGACATGAATTGATAATTTGTTCAACTTTTTTTGAAAATAATGATGTCCCAGAAAATCATCCAACTCGGTCTCGGCATTAAATTTAATTCATATGCAAACAAAATGGAATCGCGAGAGACGAGCCCACAGAGAGAGGAAATCGGAAGAATCTCCCTTTGAAATTCCCCTAAATTTTAGTAAAAAATCATCTTTGGGATTTTTTTATGATTTGGAAACCGAAAAACCCACTTTTTTCAAGTACGTAAAACAAAGAGTTATTTTGAAACTAGTGTTGGTGAGCTGTCCTATAGGGCTATCAAATCAAGATTGGAATTGATTCAAAGTAAATTTTTGTTTCTGCGAGATTTCGCAGAAAGCGCGTAGGGTAGAAATTCTCAGAAAGAAACTGTCGCCTCCAAAAATAGGTTCCAGCCGGTGTCTGGCATATCTGGTGAGTTAACGGGGAGGCAAGATGCGTCTGAGGGCTCGACCCCTGCCATGGAAATAACTGAATGGAAAGCACTTTTCCATGGTAGGAATATCGACACTCGTCCCAGTAAAGTCGCTTGGAAGATGGCACGAGAGGCGGCCGTCTGTGGATGTCCTTGTAGGCGCTTGGAAGATGGCACGAGAGGCGGCTTTTGAGGCGGAAAATCTCGAGCGGGTGTTTTCTAGTTCACATAATGCGCATCCCTCAAGAACCGTAATTGAACACAACTGTTTGTGGGGGACTGTTGTAAATCAATGGCCAATCTATATTTGTTCCAATTGTATGGAGTGACATAAATAGTTACGTACGATATATATTATTATCCATAATCTAACGATAACTCCTCCATTAACAATATAAAGAAAAATCTCCGAAAAACTAATTTAGATTTTTGAAAAAATTGTTTCAATCCCTGATCTCAAAATCTCCCAAGTTCATTGTTGATTCTTGAGAAAGGGAAAAAATTATGTGATATTTTTTATACGAAGTTGTATACTCTACAATTCACTTGAAACTTCTTCTGACTCACCATTTTGGAATTATAATGACAAAACAATTTCCTCATTTATTCGACAACCTTTGCCAGGAGAGGAAAAGCGTGAAACTTCACAAATAGTAATAAGATACTCATAAAAACCTCAGATCAGAAATTAGGCATTGAGATTGGAAATTCTATTCGAAGGGTATTTTAATTGGACCATAACTGGATTGGCATAAATGAATCCACCTCATGGCATGCTAGATCATCCATACTGACCAATATTGTCACATTGGGATATGTACTCTCGCAGGAATGAATTGATTAGTACCTAGTGGGTTATACCATAGAGAAACTAAAAATAAAGGGAGTTGTCAAACCTGCAGTAAAAGTTGGCACCACGTTTAGACAGTGGCGACATATCTCGCAACTGGCCGAACTGAGTACAGTTGGTAAAACCGATTGAGATAAGGCGGTTTTCAAATGTGTTACTTTATATGATTGATATGTATATATTATATTGATCGATTTGCCATTTTTGTATCCATATGAATGGTTGTATCATATAATACTGAATGGCAAATCGATCACTAATAAAATATATACAGTAATCGATCGTAGAATATGTTAGTTCGTTCGTGGTTAACATAAGTTCCAAAGTAAATCTTTATTTCATGATATCAAGAACAAATTAAACATCTTATGAAACAAGAATAATAAGTAAGTTGAACACTATAAACACATTTATTGTATCTGACAATGTACAACTACAGACAAAACAATAATAAAACTCAAAAAACAAAATGAAAAATATTCTTCAGTCGCTTATCATCAAATCAACCAAAATAAAAACATATTACATTTACAACAAACCTTCAATAATTCTGTTAATTTATTAGAACAAAGGAGACCATGTACTTCGTACTTCCTCAAATGGTGATAGGAAATGAAAACTGATGGATGGAAATGAGTACCAGTTTGTGAAAAAATTTCTGCAACTGATGGATGGAAATAACTATCAGTTGGTGAAAAGCAGCTCATATTTTACCCTGTGAAAGAATATTTCGAGGAATTTCAGCGTCAACTCGAATAACATGCCATTTTCGACGTTGGGTTCATAATTCAAGTCCATGGTATAATTTCTATAATTAATTTCTTCTTCTAGTTCATTTTTTTGTGCTCGGTTATATAACCATCTACACAGATCCGAGGGCCTCGTGCGGTAATACCTCACTTGCCCCCCTTCGTATTATAATTAATTTTTCGATGACAATTAACAGTAGAATTATTCTGAAATTATTACGTGGTTTGTCATTTTCTGACAAATGTCGAAATTGGAAAATTATCATGTCGCCAGTCGTCTGTTGATTGCGGGCAGCCTCCATGCGCGACTGGCCGTACCAAAAACTTGGTGGTCAAGATCGCCATTGTTTCAAACAGTCTCTTTATTTTTAATTTGTCTATGGTATATACATTATGTTGAAATTGATTGATGGTTACTTTGAACCTGATTTTCGAATATTTCTAGGAAAAACTGTATCAAAAATACTGCGAAATACATCCTTCATAATGAAACTGAATTCATATGGAACTCATATGGAAGAACTACCCATAAAAAAAAGCATTGCGTGAATCAATGATTGGAATGACTTTTGCTACGATATGGAATGACATAGTACTTCAAATGAAACTTCGTTGTTAACAACAATGAGCATCATCGATATTATTTTAGAAACAGGTCAAGTCACTTCCGTATTTACAAGTGTTACGATCACTGCCTTCATTTACATAAAACCTCCTGATATATGAACGTAGATTTTTCTCGACAATCTTAGCAGCAGGGATTCTGTCAATTAACACCTAATTTATTGGTTGAAGTAGCGTGTGTTTATGAAACAAAATCGAGTTATTGTGTAACTGTACTTGGTGTTCGGATTACCATAGTAATTTTGGTCTCCAGAGCAATTAGTAGAAACTCAACTCCATCGGATGAATTTTGCAGATACTTGAATTTTGCAGTTACGGTAAAACTAATTCCAGACTCACAACTCCAGCAAAGTTTCATTAGACAGGAGATGTGGGATTTTGAGTCGCTAAGATATCCCCTCGATGTTATTTCATCCCGATCTATGCTACATATTTTGCGCTCCACATTGGATTGAAACAAACTCAAGTTTACAAGAACGAACAATGAATCAATAAAATCATTCTGTTGCTAGGAAGCAGTTTTTCTCAGCAACAGAATGTCTGATCGGAATGACTGTTGAAACACCATGTCGTTTTTTCAAAGGAAAATATTTCAACAATATTCGATACTGAGAAAGTGCATTGCTTTTTACGGCTCTTTTTGTTGGACCGTTGTGGAGTAAGAGTTTTCTGGTAAATGGGGCATTGTTTGATAATCATTCGATTCATTGGTGATCATGGCAAGTAAATAATATCAAATGTTACAAACCAATATACTACGGCAATAGTTTCATTCAATGACCATTGCAAAAGTTTCGTACACGGGTATATTTTCTCGACTTCGGAATAATAACATTGTTACTGACATCTTTCATACATCACAGGGATGTACTCAAAATAATGCAGTATGGTTGCTGACAGGTTTTCAAAAATTTAAATTCTCAAATGAAGTTTTTTGTCGCTGAATACTATGGGTCACTAATTGGTATTGAAACCATCAAAACTATTGGCACTCAGTTTCACCAATCTGGAAATCAACTGATTCGTTTGAAAATATGAACAGGGTGTTCATAGAATCAGATGTGGAAATGAATATCTGGAAATAATAACTCTTTTCATACCGATCGCATAATAAATTAATTTTCAACCACTGTGTGATATTGATATCCTGACTTTTTGAGGGAGTGAAAATATAACTTTCTTACTTATTTTGAAAAAAGTTGTGAAGTGACATGAGACCTGTCACAGCAACGGAGTTGAATGTAGATCACAATATTCATTGATCGAAAGCAAACTTCATACCGTAAACAAATAGAGAATTTGAGTGCCGTCACCGGTAATCTGGTCATTTTCCACATTATTTTTTATAATTATATATCCTGATATTTGTGGTTGATGATAAAATAGTATACATTTCTCGATTGAAAGTTCATACTTTTCTCGGGATTTAGTTGACCTCGGCGCTCCGCCCTCGGTGAACCATCAAGAATAATGAAACACTTTCCACCTCATGTAATATTATAATAGTTTTTGGAGCACCGTTCTTATTGACTACTGGGATTCGAGAGATCTAGGCTACGGAGCAAATCATTACCATTTACGATGGGAATGGAAAACATACACATAAAAAAGCATTTCTTGAATCAATTTTCTACCACATTGATTCATATGAAAAATGAACCTTGAATAGTCCCAACAAAATATTCGTTTTTTCACAAATTAGTTTGATTTCTTCACAAAATCTCGATCACTTGGGAACATAAAGTTGTGTGACAAATGTACACTCCTTCGTTGAATAATGTGGATTGGTTGAGGCATAAATATTCCCATTTCATTGTGAAACTCCTTCATTTAATCAGGTAGACCTCTCAAACAATAGTCCGGTCAATCTAGACCAAAAAATGAGAGGAGCATAAAATCACAACAAGCTGAAAACCAGTAAAATTGTTCAAAACATAATTATGAATGAAATTTTCAAGTTCCCCATCATTCTCGTGTATGGAAAAAATTTTACTCGAGGTCAAAGGTAAAAAAAATGAGTTTTTCACGATTTTCAGCAAAACGGTGAGTTTTATCATGAAAGTACTTCAAACAAAAAAAATAGACCATAAAATTATCTATAAAAAATGTTAACACTTCTTATTTTACGAGCCACCGTTTCTGAGATATAACGATTCAAAAAATTATAAAAGTGGTTATCGTCATAATATGCATGAGTACGCCTCGTATATACATCTCTAGAGTTGTTATATATGTTGGAATTTTTTTCTATCGGTCATTGTAACTTATACTTGAAATTTAAAATATACATAAGTTAGAACTATAAGAATATCAGGTAAAATGAAGCCCATGGTCCCTTAATTTATACGCTGGTGTAACTTCGAGACAACATCTGTCTCTTGTTCTATTGTGTGCGTGGCTAGGGTCTTATACCTGCTATAATAAATGAACTACCGTTGGTCTTGAGCGCCATTCTGTATAGTGAAAACACGTCTTTATCCTATCCTATATCGTGCTGTTTTGAGTTTTATAACAAAAATGTCAGAATATTGTTTTATTTGTGATAAACTTCCAACTGAAAGCGAAGTTGGTACTGTTGAACGTGGTATGAAGACCGTTGATTAATGCAAGTATCGAAAGAGCTGATGAATTTTCGGAATATCTAAAAATCAGAAATCTGTGACAATACATGAAAATTGTCGTAAAAATTATACTCGAAAGTCTTCTATTGGTGCAGCTAATAAAAGACATCGCAAAAAACAAGAAGCTCGGACGATGCTATAGCAAAAGCTGTTCTTGCTCGAGTCGAATTTGAATATGATTTAGTTGCTGCTGAAGCTGAGTATCATCGAGATTGCTATGTTACTTTCTCAAAACCTTCCACTGGAGCTAAAATCGGTCGTCTAAAGACGAAGCTACGAATCTGGCAATGGAGGAAACACAAAATGGTGGATACATGAGATTGATGGCGAAATATTCTGGTACCTCGATATTAATTGATTGATTGGATCGTTTGGAACCGTGGAAAGAGCATAATGCTTTTTCCTCTCAACATATACAAATATAAACAATCTAAATCTCCATATCGAATTACATTCGGAGTTGAAAACCTGGCCAATCCAGTAACCGAATAAAATGTGTTTAAAATGTTAGTACTCACAGTAAACATAAATAATAAAAAAAAATATGGTCGTGTTGAGAATTGAGCCCGAACCTCTGGCTTGGTAGACTCTCACCCCAGACAGCTCCGTTTGGTCTTTGAAATCATTCGTGTATTTGTAGCACATGAACGTTGTGGAATTCAATATTTCTATTCCGCATGTGAGATTTCAGAGCAAAGTAGAAAATACATTTGTTATTTATTTTCTTGTTTTAAATCATACGTGAGTTATATTGTCTCATAATTGCAATTTTGCAATGAAGATTCGAGAAATGGAAAGTGCAGCAAGTATGTGTCATACAAACTCAGAAAAGTAAATTAATAAAATTGTATAACTTGATACAAGTATTTACTGTTCACATACGTATAATGTACATGTGATTTGTGTGTTTACTATTTACTATTTGAATACATTACAGAGAGAAAGAGAGAGGGAGAGAGAGGGGTCCCCGACCGTAACGATTTTTTTTTCACAGGGACGTACTGAAAATTATAACGCTATCATCTTATATCTACGCAGATGCCTTTGCTGGCACTTTACCAATAATTGTAAATTGTCAATGAAGTTATTTGTTGTTATCTCTCAATCTTCTATCACTGTTCAATCAAGTATAACCCGAAGGCTCTTACTCTTTCGACATAAATACTCACTTGTATTTATACAGTCATACACGACTTTGGAATTTTGAAAACATGGAAAAATCCATAGTCCCTAATGAGGTAAAGGAAATATTTCTCAAAAATGGCCGGGAAAAAATTTTGATATGAAGAAAATTTTGAAAATAATGAATTTCTAAAGAGGATGAAGCTTTCACTTACCTTTATGGATTGAAAGGTAGCTCATCACTCAAGAGAGCGCTGGGGACGTTTGAGTCTTCTTTGTTATAATCAGCGGCCTCACTCACGAAATAATTCTCGTAGGCCGATGCACAATCAAATACTCCCTGTTGCGTTCTATTATGATACTTCTGATGGAAAGCAGATTCAAGTTATCAAGTATCCGCTCGTTCCACACGTACCAAAGAGGTATGGATTGATAGATAGCCCCATCACCCAAGAGAGCGCCGGGGACGTTTGAGTCGTCTTTGTTATAATCATAGTTACGTTCTTGAGTACGGCCCAGCCACCCAGTTCCTAAGTCCGGCCCTGCCGCCTAGACTTCCTGGCGACTAGAGATATTGCCGATCAAGCTCCTACCGCGATTTATCTTTTTGCAGGATAAGCTCACACCGAAGCTTATCTTGTAAACCGAATATTGACGAAAGAACTATAATAGTTTCATTCTTTGTTTATGTTATAAATTATCTGAGACATGTATTTCGATAATTCCATTTTTGTCACTTGTAACCTGCATTTTCAATTTTTATTAAAAGCATCGAGTAAAGAAAATCTTTAATTGTGCGAAAAAGGTGAACGTTGAAAAAGAGTTATTCAACACAAAATTGGTTTCAAACAACGAGTAGTGCTTTCCGAACCAAGAGCTGCGAAGGCACTATCGTAACTTCATCGACCTGCCACACGAAATAATTCTCGTAGGCCAATGCACAATCAAATACTCCCTGATTGCGTTCTCTTATGATACTTCTGATGGAAGGCAGATTCAAGTCATCAAGTATCCGTTCGTTTCGCACGTACCACGGATTGTCAGTTATCATCCGAAAAACTTTCATTTGCGCCCGTTCCAGGACAGCAATGCTCACAGAGAAAAGAAATTCTGTAAAATTACCACGAAAATCGTTGGTTACATGTAAACAACGATTTTCGTGGTAAATTTTCCACTGGTTTTGTGAATTTTACATATTCACTGTAGAGATTGAAGTGGTCCTGTGATTAAAGTTCCACCAGGAATAATCAGAATTTTCACAATGCATTATGTAAAATCGAATACATTCTCAAGTGAATCTTTCTACTCAATCTCTGTATTTCCACAAGTAAAATTACAAATATTATGTATTTAGTGCAAACGGTAATACGAAATTACCATTGCAGTTTCTGTATTTTGGCAATTGCAATTTCCAGATATTCTGTATTTCCACAGATGTTGTGAATTAATTTGTCTGTATTTTGACAAATGTAATTTCTAGAATGTTTTGTGATTTCATCAATGTGATTTCACCGATTCTATGTGTTAAGACGATTGAAATTTCAAGACGTTTTCGTATTTTCACAGATGTAATTTTATGGATGTTTTGTATTTTTACGAATGTAGTTCAACTAATATTCTATACTTCTACAGAAATTATTTCATGAATTTTCTTTTCTGTCACTGAAGTTATTTCATGAATTTTTTGTGTTTTCACCAAAGTTATTCTTGATTATTCTGTATTTTCACAAATATTTTTCCATGAATATTTAGTTTTTCACGAATGTTGTAATGGGAAAACGATTACTGGCAGTTCACCTGGAAAATGGAGAGAAAGGCCATGAATGGAAACGATAAAAATAATTAAATAAATAACTCAATGATTGTTAATTTCACTTTTTTTTTCACATAAGAACTCATTAATTATGAAATATCTAACAAAGTTGGGCTGTTTATAAAAAGGAATAACTCAGCAAAGAAACTTTCATTTCATAATTTCTGAAAGTTGTCCCTTCAAATAAAAATATGTTCCTAGAAAAAAAACAACTCATATGTAAACCTACATATAATAGAATAAATATAATAGTCTACACATCGATATCAAGTTCAAAATTCTCATTTTCAGTTTTCTTGGATAAAATAAATAATTTAATGATCGTTAATCTCAATCATTTATTACATTACAACTGAAACGCATTCATTATATTTCATATAACACAGTTTGGCTCTTGTATAGAAATATAAAAAATAATACTCAACAAGGAAACTTTTATTTCAACATTTCTGAAAGTTGTCCGTTGCAATATAAATCTATTCCTAAGAAAAAAATAACTCATATGTAAACCCACATAAACAATGAATATAACAGTCGTGGGCCCTATACATCGATCTCAAGTTCAAAACTCTTATTTTCAGTTTTCTTGGAGTGAAACGGTGAAAATAATAAAATAAATAATTTAATGATCGTTAATCTCAATCATTCATTATATTATAAATAAAACGTATTGATTATACTTTATCTAATACAGTTTGGCTTGATTTGTTGAAAATATAAACAGGATGTTCATAAAATCAGATGTGGAATCATCTGCGACTGAAAGATAAACTTCAGTCACTATCTTCCATCGTCAAGATAACCTCTTGTGGGGTATTCATGTTGAAAAGGGAAACATTTCAATTGAATATTGATAGAAAGATTTTCTGTGAATTGAAAATCCACGATCAAATGAAGTTATTTTGAATGTCTAACAGAAAACACATTTCGTAAAGCCACGCTGGACATTGAACTACATCGATAGATATTCTGAAAGGTCCTAACTCAAAGAAAATCTGAAATTGAAATTTGCATTTTCATTCAGATAGTTATTTGATTTTTATTCAGTTCATTGAGAACTCATAAGATGAATGAGGCAAGAAGAATGTTTTCAAAGAAGTATTACCAGAAATCATTCGTAAATTGACGAGGAGACATCGATTCACTAGGTCTTCAATACATTTTGTCGACGAAAATCTATTTCACGCTTCCACGATCATCAGGAAGACCGGAAGAAATGAGAAACACATTTTTTTTTTTTTTTTCTTCCGGTCTTCCTGATGATCGTGGAAGCGTGGAATAGATTTTCGTCGACAAAAATGTATTGAAGACCTAGTGAATGCGATGTCTCTCCTGCGTCAATGTTACGAATGATTTCTGGTAAGTACTCTCTTTTGGAAAACATTCTTCTTTGCCTCATTCATCTTTATGAGTCCTCAATGAAGACTGGAATAGAAAATCAAATAACTATCTGAATGAAAATGCAAATTTCAATTTCAGATTTTTTTTTTGAGTTAGGGCCTTTCAGAATATCTATCAGATGTAGTTCAATGTCCAGCGTGGCTTTAGCCGGGAAAGTAGTTGTTTTCTGTTAGACATTCACAAAAAATAACTTCATTTTAATCGTGGATTTTTCAATTCACAGAAAAATCTTTCTATCAATATTCAATTGAGAATGTTTCCCTTTTCAACAGTTTGGCTCTTGTATAGAAATAAAAAACAAAACCCAACCAGGGAACTTTTATTTCAACATTCCTGAAAGTTGTCTCTCAAAATACAAATCTGATCCTATATAAAAAAACAACAATACATACATACAATACAATAAATATAACAGTCGCGAGCCCTATACTTTGATCTTCATCAAATTAAAAACTTTATTTGTCGTTTTCTTGAACTTCCCTCCTCTAGCTGGGTCAATTCTCATGTGGTACCGTTGTACCATCTCCAGTGTAGCTCCAATTTCAATGGGATACTCCAAGTTGAATATGAAGTAAAGAGCAAACATCATTGAAAATCCCTCCATAAATGTGACAGACTTCAATATTTCTAACTTTTCGAATATGATAAAATATTGATTATCTGAAGAGATCGGAAGATGATAGAAAAGAATAAAAACGAAATTGAAGTTTTATTTTTGTCTAGTAATCCGAAAATCATTCAAAAAGCAATATTTCTGAGAACAAAAGTTGCTAATGAAAAGTAAGTTTTGTCTGCATATGAATTCGTTCCCTTTTTTTCTTTTACCTAACAAAGTGAAATGTAAACTGTTTTCTGTATTAACTTACTACTATACTGAAGTTGACACGGTGAATTAGGTCAACCTGCTGGTCAATATTTTTCAGAACATTTCCTCATTGAACTCACTGATGTCAGAGTAACGGAATATTTTTCCTCTAATGCAAGATACGTGGAACTCAAAAAGTCTGAATATTTTTTCCATACTTTTGTCTTGTTCAGTAGATAAAGGGACAGAAATATCGGAGGAAATATCGGCAGAAGCATTGGCTTATTCCTGTGGAACCATACAACTTTGAATTTTTTCATTGTAGTTATTTCTCATTACATGATTTCTAAAGTTCATAACTTTTTCAAAAACTACATTCTATTGGCAATTTTTCATCCATCCATTCATCCTTCCACTCACTCTTTCACCGCCTTTTTACTATACCTCTCAATGATTCCAATTTCTCAACAGAAGTTAACATCATCAAACAAATTGCTTATAACAACGGCTTTCCAATCCACACAATCAATAGATTATATTACAGATATGTCAACAAATTTTCCAACATCAGATTAACACAAACTAATTCAACAAATAAACATTTTTCATGGTCCTATTTTGGTCCTCTATCTCTTAAACTCAAGAATATCTTGTTTAATAAACTCATCGCCAATATTGATTCTAATTTTTCTATCTCTTTCAAAACTTCTATCAACCTGAAAGATTTTTTGGTGAACTCTGAAGATAAAATTCCATTGTTGGATGAATCTGGTGTTTATAAACTGAATTGTTCCATCCCTAATTGTAAAACATGTTATATTGGTCAAACAGGCCGCAAGGTCAGAACACGACTAGCTGAAAACACGTTCGTTTGATAGATTCTAACTCTGAAAAAGAACTCTAATTCTGTTTTTTCTAACCATATTATAAACGAAAAGCACCATTTCGATCCCAACTCTGACCTAGAAATATTACATATTTGCGATAAAGGTAAAAAACTCAATCTCCTTGAAACTTTTGAAATTACCCAGGCAATCAAAAGTTCTAATTTACATTGTATCAATGAACAAATTCATTTTGATAGCCTGAAACTTTTTAACTCCTTACTATTTTAATTTCCCATCTCTAGATCGAATTTTATAACACATCTCTACACCACACTCAGCTACTTCTTTTTATCGATGCCATGTCACAGTCACAAACATTTATCTGTCACTTTGAAACTTGATGTTCCATAGGTCAAAAGTCGTTGTCATATGTGAACCATTAACCTATTTTCTATTTGCATCCATGTGTTTTTAATGATTTTATAAATCTTTTACAATTTCGAATATTTGTTAGGACTAACCACGGTCCCTTACACTATCTCATTCACTTATTTTATCTTGACGTTTGCCCCCTTGTAATTGTAACATTTTACTTCCCCTCTAGATCTGCTCGTAACCTCTTGCATTTTGCTGATGATGAAGGATGTCCAGTTCCTGATGTAAATCTTCGTGCTATTATGGTATTGAAATTATTTTTTGGTGGAGTTCCACTGTATGATTTCTTACCTACCTAGTAATATCACCTCCACTGTATGAGATGGATCCTCTACATTGGATATCCTATATATCATTCCCCTCAAATATTTGAGAAATGTATATTCCAGTTTCATTTAATCTCATTTGCATTTTCATATTCCCACAAAGTGTAATAAAGGAATCAAATATATTTCTGAACTGAAAATTGGATATTTCCATTGGATGGCCCGCACCAAATACATGGGAAAATGGCTCCCAGCTAATTTTGATCGGTCGTTAAGACAAAAGAAGCCGCCTATTATAAGTGTGGGTCAAAAATAGCTACAATATAGCATATTTCCCCAATCTCTATCATTGGTCCCAGCAGTGGGACTAAGCATATCTCATTGAAAATATCTTCATTTGGAGTCTTTTCTTATCACAAGAATATTTTCTTTAGAAGTTTCAACTTTCTTTCAAAATACGAATTAAAATTCAATACTTCATGTTTTCAACATTAGTCCGCTTTGAAACTATTTGAGGAAGACATATAGTAATTGCTTCATATGATTAGCTACTGAAAGATAAAATCACATTTTATACGAGGGATGTTTACAAATATAAGTTGAAATAGGTTTCGCACCATATATGTCTGTTAATTATTCTTGAATGAAGATCCATATGAGTCGTACTCTACGCTTCTACGTATCTATGAATAGTAATTATGAACCCTCCCCGCAGAAGCTTCAATTATTTTTCAAAGTATCATTGAGCGTCCAGTTAGGTATTATTATTATTTAGTTATTAACCGCGCAGAACAATTTGTTTTCTTTTAGTGATTTTTTTTTGCGAGGTTTATAACTACATGGGTTTTGAAAATGCATTTTTTCCACGCCGTTAATATTCACACGGTTTATAAACATGAAGTTTCTAATGGCGCAATTGTTTTGCGACGCAAGATCATATTTTATTTTCTCAAGAATTGAATAATATTTTCTATAGAATATCAGTTTTCAATATTTATATTGCAAAAACCAGATATGGGAAATCAATGAAACTTACACGAGTGTAGGGAAATTTACTTTAAAATATAACTGTGAAATATGATTCAAGAATAATTAACAAACATATAAATTAGGTGCGAAACCTATTTCAACTTATATTTGTAAACACCCCCTCCCCCGTATGGAATGTTATTGTAGCTTTTTGTAGCTAATCATATTGAGCCATTACTATAAGTCTTCCTCAAGTGGTTTTGGCTTTAAAGTGGATTTATTGTCTCAAAAAGGCTGTTCAAAGTGATTAATGTTAAAAACATGAAGTATAAAAAGCAAACATTTTTTGAAACAACTAGTATTTTGGCAAAAAGTTAAAACTTTTGAAAAAAATATTCTGTTAATGAGAAAAGACTCCCAATAAAGATATTTCTAATGGAAAATGATCAGTCCCACTAATGGGACCAATGATAAAGTTTGGCGAAATATGCTAAATAGTCGATATTTTTGACAGATCCTGTATAACAGTCGACTTCTTTTGTCTTGAAACGACCGACTGTCTGACATGTCCTTTGACTTCCTTTGAACCAGCAATGCTATTATTTAGTTACTTATCATCTAAAAAGTAATACTTACTAAGTATGTTTTAGTAAAACAGCTATTTTCATGATTTTCAAAAATTCATATCTCCGAAAATAGACATAGAAACTAATTCAAACTTGCACATGTAACTCCTAGTGACTTGTACCACAATATCCCAAAAAATCTAAATTGGCAGAGAACCATTTTTCCATGTATTTGGTGCGGGGTTCTTTGAAAGAATGTTTATCGAAAATTGAACAGGACTGTGCATGGATCGTCCACACATTACAGTTCTGTGGAAACTCTAATGATTTCTTATTACAACATATTGTTTGTTTTTTCAGATGAATTCTTTTTAAACAGAAGGTTTGTCCTTACACCAGTATGAAACGGTTTCTTTAGTATATTACTATTAATATGTTAGTATGTAATTGAAAATTAGTCTATTTTCAAAGTTTCGCGTAATTTCATCATTGAATATAAATTGAAATGAAAAATAAACTCTGGAGAGTTACGATTTTTTTAAATTTTTGTCAGTTGTTTGAAAGTCTTTGTGCTCAATGGGAAACAAAAGTACATTGAATATATTAAAATTATCCCTCTTGAATCGGTACCGTTTGCAAATGAAAATTATTCAATTCTCAAGCTATCATCAACCAAACAACTTGAAATATTCTTGAACCTGAAACATTTTTTTTTTTTATTTCAAATTATTTATTGCATCAACCACGCAGGGTTATTAGCAACGTAACGGTATGTTTGTCTAATTCGGTAATATACATGTATATTTCTACACTATATTATTTTCTAGATTTTCTGAATTCAATATCTGTTAAAAAGGACACAACACTTTTAATGTTATAGTTGACCCCCAGTATTTGTTCCATAGTCTGGCCTAGACCATGTTCCTGTCTTTTTTCTGAGAACTTAGGACATTCCACTAGTATATGTTTGACCGACACTTGAACTTGGCACCTATCACATATATCGATTTCCTGACCTTTCAATAAGTGTTCATGTGTAAACTTGGTATGCCCTATTCGTAAACGTGATAGAATTACTTGTTCCCTCCGTTGCTTTGGGTTGTTCTTCCAAGGGATGACTGACTTCTTAACCTCCGCTAATTTGGATCCACTCTGTTGCCATACATTTTGCCAATGTTTTTGGACTGCTCTCTTTACATGGGCTTTCAGGTCTCTATGTGTCGTTGAATTTTCCTGTTCTGCATTTTGGTCACTGAGGGCTTCACGGGCTATCTTGTCAGCGCTTTCATTTCCAGGAATTCCGATGTGTGAGGGGACCCATATTAGTTTTACCAATTGGTTCGCTTGTGTCATTTTGTGTATTTTTTCTTTCAGCCTTATAGTGAGTGGGTTATCTGAATATACTGATCGAAGACTGTTGATTGCACTCAAAGAGTCACTGATAATCAAGGTTTTAGTAAGTCCTTGCCTTTCACTATACAAAACCGCTTGAAGAATGCCATATGTCTCTCCTGTATATACTGTACTTTGTTCCAGAAGTCTGAAGCCAGTATGTGAGTTAGGTGTTACAATTGCTGCTGATACTCCATCTTCCGATTTCGATGCATCTGTGTAATTTGAGTGTAGTCTTGATGTTCGAATAATATTTGGTTAAAGTTATTGAGGATAATTTTGGAAGGAGTTTCATTTTTGGTATAATATACTAAATTTGTATTGATCTGAGAAATTTCGATCAACCAAGGGGGGATCTTGGGTTTATTCATAGGATACACTTTTGGGAAGGTAATTTTGATGTCATGTTTGTATCTATTGAGTCGTTCATAGAAAGGTGGAGTGGTTCGTGGTTTGTTCTGATATATGTTCTGGAAACGATGAGCATGAACGTTTTGATGCACCGGGTTGTTTATGTCAGCTAGTATATTCACATCATAGGATAAGCTGAGGTATTGTCTTCTCAAGGATAGAGCAGGTTCACCGGATTCGCTGTGAAGGCTTTCAACCGGGCTTGTTCTGTATGCCCCTAGGGTTAATCTTATTGCAGAATTGTGAACAGTATCTAATGATTTGAGTATGGATTTGCGAGCAGATGCGTACACTATAGATCCGTAATCTATTCGGGATCTGATGAGAGTTTTATACAATGATAACAATGTTTTACTATCTGAACCCCAATGATGGTTGCTTAATACTTTCATAAGGTTGATTCCATTTTGGCTGGACGTTCTCAGATGCTTGATATCTTTTTCCCAGCTGAGCTTCTGGTCTAATGTCAAACCAAGGTATTTTATTTCCCTTACGATTGTATGTGTTCATTATTTATTTTGAGTACAGGGGCAGGTGGGTCCAATTTTCTTGAGAAGTGAATACATTTTGTTTTTTGAACATTTAGTTTCCAACCTGTGTTTTTGAGCCAGTTTTCGATGTTGTTCACCGCTTTCTGTATGTTTTGTTGCATAGTGTTGAAGTTCTTGCCTCTGATGTATATAACTAGATCATCTGCATACAACCTGGCCTGTACCGGAGATTTTATATTGAGTACAATGTCGTTTATTGCTATTAAAAATAGTGTAGGGCTCAGGACTGATCCTTGTGGTGTTCCATTTTCTTGTGTGCATGTTTCTGACAATATTCCATTGACTCTTACTCGAAATGATCTTTCATTCAGAAAATTTTGGATGAACTGTAACATGTGTCCATTTATGCCCCAGAATTCTAGTTTCTTGATTATATATCGTCTCCACACTGTATCATATGCCTTGCTTACATCAAAAAATGTGGCAATGCATGTTTGTTTATTTGCAAACCCTTCGTTTATATAACTTCCTATATCTACTAGATTGTCCACTGTTGAACGTTGTTTTCTGAAACCACTTTGTTTTGGTGTAAGTATTTCATTCTTCTCTAAATACCACGTGAGTCTTCTGTTTATTATTTTCTCTAGTAGTTTGCACATTGAGCATGTTAGAGAAATTGGACGATATGATTCTAATTTCCACTTAGGATTTTGTGGCTTCAGTATTGGTATTATAATCGCTTGGGTCCACGCTTTCGGAAATTGATTCTCTAGGTATATTCGATTGAAAGTAACTGCGTCTTTGCATTGAGTGGTAAGTTCCGAATAAAAATGATAAGTATGTCATCTGGTCCTGGGCTTGTATTTTTGAATGTTTGGAGTGCATCGTCTAGTTCTATCATGGAGATGGGGGCATTCATTGGATCATTTTCGTTGACCACTATTTCAATGGATTTGGTTCATTCTCTGGTTTTCAATATATGGAATTCATTCGTATAATTTTGGTTGCTAGCATATTCCTGGTAGGACTTTGCAAATATGTTGGGTATTTCTTCTATGTTGGATATTTCTTCTCCCTGATGTATAATACGATGTATTCCAGTATCTGCATTTATGCCCTTTATCCGTTGAATTTTCTTCCAGACTTCATTGATTTTAATTTATGGGAAATAATTTTTCCAAGCTCTCTTCACTTTTTTCATTGTCCTCTTGCTTTCGCTCTCAGTTCTTCATAGTTCTAATTTTTTATTCTGTGTCTTTTTTATTTATTGAATGCTTTTTGGATGCTTTAGTTGCACACTCACACTCTGCATTCCACCATGGCACAGGGGTTTTGCGCCTTATAGTTTTTGTTTTTCCCATTGCTACTTCAGCTGCCTCAATTATTGTTTTTGTGAGTATTGTAACAGATTCATTCACATCCTCGTATATTTGGAGCTGTGGTATCTTCGATTGTATTTCGTTTTCAAACAAGTTCCAGTTGGCTTTCTTGAGATTCCACTTTGGGAGAGGACTTCCACTAGTATTTTCTCTATTTATTGTGATAGGGTAGTGATCACTTCCATAAAGATTATCTAGGACTTCAAAAGAAAGATGTATTTTTAGTGATGGGTCGCATATACTTAGATCAATTACGCTTGACCTTCCTGTCTCATTGAATCGGGTTATTTCTCCATTATTCAAAATCACTAGATTATGGTCTTCTAGGATTTGTTCTAAGATTCGACCCTTCACATTTGTTAACTCACAACCCCATATCACATTGTGACTATTGAAATCCCCGACAATTATTCTGGGTTTTGGGATTTGTTGAAAGAGATTATCCAGTTCCTTGTAGTCAATGTCTCGGTTCGGCGGGATATAGATATTACAGATGTACATTTTCTCCGGAATACTCATTTCTATAATATTTGCTTCAAGCGTTGTATCGATTGTAATCTCTTTCGCGTCAATAGAGTTATATACGTATGTTGCAACACCTCCACTAGCCCTGTTTTGTTCTATTCTATTTTTATGGAAAGAGGTATAGTTTCTCAGTTTCAAACAATTTTGATCTTTGAAGTGAGTTTCTTGGAGGCATATTACCTTGGGTTGTTATTCTGACTGGAGTAATTTTAACATTTCCAGTTGAGTAAGGAATCCATTTAGATTCCACTGCAACATGAACATGTCTTCGAGGAAGAGAGGAGAAGAATATAGAAATATGTGAATAGTACGGTCTAGCTACTGTTCTAGAAAGTATCCTGAGATGATATATCGCTGTCTGTATCCGAAGGAGCGGCCAGTGGAGGATTTTGAATCGTAAGTAGTTGTTTCGTCAAGCGTTTTTTCAGTTTTGTGCATCTCGCTTTTATTCTTCTTTCCGTGAAGTACGGGTAGACCTCGGTCATCATTCTGATGAGTGCTTGCGTGTCAATGGTATATTGTTTAGATACACTTAGAGGATCGCTAGATCCTTGTACACTTTCCAGAAAGTCGCTTAGTTCTTGGTATGTAAGTACCATAGACTCCCTATTTTGATCAATAAATTCTTTAGCCGGAAGCATTTGTTTCTCTATAGATGCTAGATCTTCTTTCGAAACGCTTGCTCGAGATTTCTTCTTGATGGCATCATCGGGTTTGCGGAACTTATCAAACAATGTTTGATCGTCCTCTCCATTGTTTGGTGGAGGAGTTTCTATTTCTGCGAGACTTCTTTTGTTTGAGTGTTGTATAATTTCAGTTTCGATAGTTGAGCTACTGTTCTGTGAATTGGGGTCTGGTTGTTCATCAGTTATTAGGACTTCCTGACTTATGACAAGATTTTCATCACGTTGATGTGATTCAGTTTGATTCGTTAGACATTGCGATGCTATGTGTCCTAACTGTTTGCATCTGTGACATGTGAGGGTGTCTGTTGAGAGGAATATGCGATACTGAGTATTATATGTGTTACCAGTATCGAATCAGGGATTGTGATATGGTCTGTAGGTGAAACATAAACTTGTCTACGGAAACTAAGGATATGGGAGTATTGGGGATCTGGCATATTCATTCGGAGGAAAGTTGTCGGAGACATCAGCTTCAATCCTATTTCTTGTAGTTTATTTTCTAATATAGAGTGAGGTATAGTTGGACTGACATTCGACATAACCAGTCGTTCGGAAGGAGTTATTAACTTTCGTGCTCGCAGAATTTCATTATTAACAATGATGTGACCATGTTCGCTCAAAAATAAGTCGACAATTTCTGGGCTTGAGAGATACACACATACTCTATTATTGGATATTCTTGAGCAGAAAATGACATTTTTTGGGCCGATCAGTGAACCAATAGCTAGAATATATTCCTGAATTTTTGTTTCATTGATAGCATTAAATATTATGCCTTGGTTTTTTCCTGGAAAGATTGTTGTGGCTGGTTGGTTTAATACTGCTGAGTATTGTTTCTTCGAATATTCTGATTGGGGTTCTTTGACTGTGGATGTTGTGATTGGTGAGAGCTTTGGGGGTTCCTGTAGTCAGAAGCCCCCTGGTCTAAGGAAAACATTATTATGAATCAAGACTAATCGTAAGTGGTGCTGAATACGGTCCTGTCCCCATTTGTTTCGGCGATAAGACCGTTCTCTCGGGACAGTTTTTATCCTTTTTTGTTCGTATAGGATTGATTGGATTTAGGAATATTCAATTATTAATTGATGTGAACAAAGTTTCCACTCACTGCTTATAAGGTTTGAATTGTCTCGTCTTCCTCCTCTCTAATGGTACTCTGAAACATTAATTGATGACTAGCATTCTCGCTTCGAAAGGAATTTCTGAGACAATTTGAAATCCCACCCTCAGCAAGCATAATGCATAATGTCTGGTTTATATTTTTAGACAAATCAAGAAATGAGTTCAATGGCTATCAGCAATTACAAGAGCAGTATAAAGTCATGCGGGAAAATCAACTTGCAATGTTCTAAAATACAATTTATTCAAATAAATATTTAAAAAACAACTCCACATTGGAATGTATGATTGAATTATGATATCGGCGACACTTATCACTATTATACGAAAGCACAAACGCGATAATCGATGGCCCGATTGACATAGTCATGAACAATAGGGAAATTATCTTGAATCTTGACATTTTGATATATACGAATGTGCATATTGTTAACAATGGTCTATTGTAATGTTGAATGAATGTCATATATTTGTGAAGGTACGGTGAAACTTTTGCTACCGATAAAATTAACGGAATATATACGGATTTACTAGCACTAATTGAGGCTAATATTCCAGATTTGCAATCTCGGAATTCATAGTGAATGGTCATCATGAAGACTAGACATTACAGAATTGGTTGTATTGGATTCCTGCGCTGACAAACACTAGTTCAATTTTTCTCAGGGTACAGCGGCGAGCGAGATATGCGATAACCGTATAAAAATCGACCTGCCAACGTGACAAAAAGCGTTTAATAGTATATTGAAAGAATCGTGGCGGCATAGTGGAACGCAATTTACCGCTGGTGTGCCAATTAAATAACTTAATTAAGCGGTTTAATCAACTTGTCATACGGGAATCAATCTGTTCCAATGTGACGAGATAAAGAGCGTACAACAAAACGCTTCGGAGCATTGTAACAAGAAAAAAATTGATATGAAATGGAAAGATCAAGCTAAATTGAACTTAATCTTTCAAGAATCATCCATGTCCCATTAGTTTTATGATTGATCATCTATTCTGCGAAATATTCACTGAATCAAGTGAAACAAAAAGAAAAAAGAAATATTTTCGATGCATCTGAGTTTAAAAAAAAACATCAATTAATTTTTGATATACTAAAATTTTATAAAGTGCATAAAACTAGAATTTTCTAGGGTTAAATGTGGTAACCCTCCCTGAATATTCGCAATTATCTCTAGTATGAGTATATATTATTATATACTATGAATGGATGAAATTTGAAAACAACTAGCACTTTATTGACTACGCAAGTAAAGTAAATGTATTAATCACCAATCGCAAATACAGGGGCGTGCTTTGTTGAATACCATGTTGTGTCGTTTTGCGAACAACAACATAACATTCCTGGTACTCGCTGGAGAGCTGAATCAAATTTGATAAGCAAGATCTGAAATTCAACTCAGAATTCGACTCCAACTCCCCCCAAAGTAATTCAATTATAATCGGTTATAGCAAAAAAAAAGTTACTGTACCTCTTATCAGTGGGTTTCAGTCAATTCATTCATTATTTGAAACCTATTTGAATTGACATAACCAGGATGATTTTTATATCTCAAACAGACATAATCCAGAACTCAGTGTACCACATCATACCAGAAGTTTACCATAAGACAATGAATTGAGGGACGTCTCCAGGAAAATCCCTGGATTTCTTGACTGTGAGGATTTGATGTCCCCAAAGTAGTGAGAGAGGTAATGCGACAAGATTTTTTGGCAAGGATGCGCAAGGTGAACCCCAAAAAAAACCCTAGTCTTAACCAAGAAACGTAAATAAATTTCTGTATTGATAATATCCCTACTATTGAATTATCAGCTGGAAACCAAAAATGTATACCAAAAGTGAGTGAGTACCATCAATTGTGGCAAAAACCATATCACAAGGGCAACAAATAATAATAATAATAATGGTAGTGGTGGTGCAAGGGGAAAAACCCCCTTACGTCTTCAACTTCTCGAAGTAGGACTGTGTTCCTGTCTTACGACCTATCACAGTATGCAACACCCTTTATTTTTGAACCCCAGATTTTAAATTATATGATTCAAATTTGAGAAGGTGGAATCACTTTGCCGATAGGCTGCTCAGATGGACACGGTTAGGCCGTGAGTAAGGTTCAATTAATGACTTTTTCTAGTATTTCAAATTGGACCACTAAAAAAATTATACAATAATTAACTTGACTAGTTCAAGAGTTAGGCGCCAGGCTTGCTAAAGACAAAAACCAAAGATAAATAAAATTAAATAAATGTCACCTAGCTTGTATGGGAAGGCAAATAAATATGCAAGAAATCAACTTAACAAATTTATTCCAGACTGAATGTTAATTCGACTGGATAGAGATATGAAAAAACGAATGTTAACAATTGTACTGGAAGAGTATAGAAACTTTTATGAAGAAATTGAAAAATGACATGTGAAAAAAGAAATATTTTTGACTCTGATTAAATCTCTGAACATTCACAACACCATGATTCCTCTAGCTGTTGGCATTCCAGATATACCTGCGGAGGTCTTCAGTGAAGGGAGATGAGGAAAGCTGGTTTCTACGAAGCTGATCTCAGCGTACGATGATGGAATTGGTCTCAGCGGTACGACGACGAATCTGGTCGTGGGTGGTTCTCTATTTGATTTTAGACCCCCTTATTGTCGTGAATTTGGTTGATCTTCACGGACCAGGCTGAGTTGGATGTGCTGTATGACCTCCTAGGGTACCAGTCTTTCTGTCTCCGTAGGTGGCTTCACTCCGTGGTATATATCATGCGGAGAAGATGATAGGAATCAAAATTTGTACAAAAAGGGGAGAGCGAAGGATATCCTTTGAACCTCAAGTTTTATGATTCAAATTTCAATCTAGAGTCAAAACATAGATGCAAATGATGGCATACAAAAAAAAATCCCAGAAGACTGGAACATTACAGTGAAAGAACAAAGATGATAGCAATCTAATCTGCTATTCTGGATTTAAATTTCCAAGTTAATTTTAATAATTTGAAAAAATATTAAAAATGAGCAAAATTTAAAACCAAACAAAACAAACCTCACCCAAAACGTTATGTTCAAGTTCGGTTAAATTTTGAAACAAGTAAGTTTTGATAAGGTGATTCTATGTACCAGAAGAGTAAAAAAATTTAATGAGGAAATGTATTCCAAAAGAAATATAAAAACTCCCTTGAAATCTTACCAGAGAAAAAATATAGTATTCCAAAGCAAAATACTATAAAATTGCCTGAGGAAAAATCTACTATGTTCAAATAAAAAATTATCTAAAGGTTGCCAGAGAAAAAATATAGTATTTTTAAACAAGTACCATAGGAAAATATAGCGTTATAACCAAAATACTCCAGTAAGCTAGAAAAAAAAAATAGGGTCATGTACCAAGATAATAGTCAGAGCAAAAGTATACTCTTCAACTAAGATAAGAAGAGAGAGACACACGTCTTTCGGTGAGCACGACCCTTTCAGATAAAGATACAGTTAAATAATTCTTTTTATAGAAGAATTTTCAAAGATAATCGGAATAGGGAGACCTCACGTCTTTCAGTGGGTACAACTCTCTTAGATAAAGATAAGTTCGAAATAGGGCGGCAATTCCCTTTTCAAATCGATAAGCCAGGCAATTCTCAAGGAATTGAATGAATTTCCCTGCTCTTGACGTTGAGGTAGTAACTGAAATGAATTGATTCTGCAACGATCAAAAATCAAACAACTCTCACTGTGAATTAAATGAAGTAAATCGATATAAGGAAATTATTAAACGTGAATTAAATTTTATGCTTGAAGAATATATTGAATCGAGTGTTCGAGACTAGTCAAGCCAGAGGTACAACCCTCTCTAGAAGCAATTCTTTCTCAAGAGAAAACAATAATAATCTTATAAAGGTATAGTAATGAAATTAAATAAAAAATTTCTTACCAGAGAGCTGTCCTATAAGGTACTGCCGAACTGTCCCAGAAAAGTCGAATACACCCTTCAATCGGAATCCTTGGAATAATCCACTGGTCGTGTGAGGTAAGTAAGCGCTAGTCCACTCGAAATTACCAATTACCTGGTACCTAAAAAATAAAAGAGCGTAGAACTGATTTCCAAGAAAAAATTAGTCACCAATGCTCGGAACAGATGTTACGTCAGCCACAACATGTGCTATAGTTGCTTTGCCAAAATGGTCGAAATATATAATTTTTTGGTTTTTTCTTTACTCAAATCGCAAACACAAATCAACCTTGACAGAAACTAGCCAAAAGGGATATTATATACGATATGTTGGATATAAAATAATATGAACAAATTTAATCGGAAATTCCCTGATAATTTCCAAAGGTGATGAAAATCTCACAGTACAGAATTTATACTTAACCTTCAAAAATCACCATGCAGTTACTCCAAGAATTCGAATATTATAAGCATATTGAAAGCAGAGGAATATGTTAATCAATTACAACATAGTTAGCAAGATAAAGAAGATAATATTACTCCACCAAATTCCAATGGTGATAGTTATTCAACTCACAAATCGTACATACCAGAATCAATCCACCCAGCGCATCTGCCTATCTTGAGGTTCAGTTCAAGAAAGAGAACGCTTATCCTTCCGGTTCGACGAAATCAAAGTTCACCCGTTTTTTCCACAAACCATTCTTGGTTTTTGTCTATTAAAAAACACTGATGAAAAGAAACAACTGCTCGACAAACTTGCCACGAAAACAAACTCGATCGACACGATGTCCTGGTCACGTATTCAAAGCCGATAATGAAGGGCACATTTCAGCAGTGACTACCGACCCGTACGACCGTAAGGATAACCGGAAACATTATGAGAAATTGGTTATGTTTAAGGAAGTAACGAAAAATTCGTTACAAGTACACATCCCTTGAAGAGAGTCAGAGCTTGGGATACGCCCAAGCAGCGCTGTAAGTAATCCTAGCTACCAAATTATTTCAGCCATTATGGGGTCACCTGATCTAGCTCTGGAATGTCAGTACCCGAGCGGGCTGATGCGCCGCTCCTCGCCGAGTCCGGCAGAAAATACAATGTTCTGTGCCCATAAGATGAAGGATTACCCCGTCTCTACCGAATGACGGTATTGTTTTCCATTGGTCCACTACCGCTCCGCCCTCCAGTCCAACACCATGTGAAGTGGCACCAGAAAACCGGTGGAGCTGTCCTTCTCCCCCGGGGTACCGATGTTAACAAGAGAATTCCATTATCGATAAGATTTCTCTTGCATCAACCAGAAAACTCAAGTTACGTTTTATGAGTGACCGCCGCATTAGGCTTTCGCCGTTTGCCATTCGTGTCAACGTATGACCGTTCGCGTGAGAGTTCGTCAATACTACTGAGCACACTACAATTATACCGAAAGGGGACCTATACTTCACCCAGTGGTGTCTGGGATCGTCACAGGCACTTCCCTCCCGACGGCCTAGATACATGGAGGGTCTAGGTCCGTATATCGCAGGGGACTTTCAGAAACAGCGAGAAGAAGAAGAGAAATATGCAAACAATTTTGGGGAGCACAAAACAGTTGGGGGTTGCCCAATGTGTCCGCGTGGGACTAGAAATACGTCTTCATCTTCAAGTGAGCAGAAAAACAGGCTGGGGTCTAATACATGTCCAAGGCGGCAGGAATTCCTTTCCCAGATCAAAAGTCTAAAAAAGCTGATGCCCAATAATACATAATATAAAAACCTCAGAAGATTACAATGAAAATGTTGAAATTCGGTTGCAAATGATGATTTATGTCGAGATATTTCATCAGAACCTGGTATTCATCAAATTCTGAGAGCACCAAACCATGATGTCATTTATCCAGTACCATTGGATGATCTTGATGTTTATATTGAAGAATTGAATCTCCAAAAATTATATTGATGGTACAACCTCATTAGATCTATTACGATTAACCTTCGTCCGCTCTTCAATAGATCCCTTGTTCTAATGAAAAATAAATTAATAGTAAATCTAATATCGAATACCGAGTACCGCAGAAAACAGCCTCCTCTCGAAGGATTACTCGGAAGGAATAATCAACTTAGCAGACGATATACAAAACATTCTCTCTTCGATTGCTCAATACAATTCTGAATAGATTGAAGTAATAGCATACTGAGAACCTGAGAAAATCACATCACTTCCAATAAAATAAATGATTTCCATCTATCTGTATAAAATAAATCAACTTTAATTTAATTTGAATATTTTTGTTCATTCCACACTGCAACTAATTCATTCCATCAACCAATTTTCTCGTATGCATGTATATTTTAGATATAGACATATTGTTGTCCTCTGCAACCGAATCATTATGGAATCAGTTTCATATAGAAAAGTATTTCCCACCCAATTTGTGATGTTTCCATGTTCGTTTGTAACACCCTTCATTCTTTAGATTACAAAGTTGAAGAATGTGATTAAATTATAGAAGAGGAGATAACTTGGCCGATATGCTGCTCAGTTTGATTCGGTAACATTATTTGGCTTGCAAAATAATAGAAGCCGAAGATAAGAAAATATATAAAATAAGCAAATGTTACTTAGCTTGTATGAGAAATCAAAATAAATCTGCAGAAAATCAACTTAAGAATTCATTTCTGTTATACAAATACAAAATAATTCAAGAGTGAAAGAAGCAAAGGAATTGAATGGACAGTTGGAACAATGGAAAGTGTGATCAAATATTCAAATATGAAATTGAAAAAAAATTACAACTGGACGAATCGCGAACATTTACAATTTAATTTCCTGATTCCAGCAGAAGACGGTCGTTGGTACAGTTATACCAGAGGTGCGGGTTATTGTTGATCTCCGCTGAAAGTGGTCTTTTGTGAAAGGAGACTTGGATGGCTGGTTTATTCGATGTTGGTCTCAGCGGTTAAGATCGTGGTCTTGAAGGGGTGGTCGTATTGATTGCGACACCTTGTATTCGCTCACTTGTGAATGTCATATGTTTCATAGACCAGGTTGGAAGTGGGCTGCTGTGTGACCTCCTTGAGTTTTCAGTCCTTCTGTCCTCAGTATACTGCTTCCCTCAGTGGTATATACATATGAAGAAGACAAGGGGAATCAGTAATGAATATAAGCTATAATCAAGATACATTTCTTAATCACGTATTGAGGTATTTATCAAAATATATAACTGGAAACAACTGTATAGTTAGGTTGATATAATCTTCAAAATTGATTACAATCATCATAAAATAGTTCAATGAGCAATACACAAAACAAATAGAAACTTTTTATCAAAAAATTAAACCGACGGTAAGGCGTAAAATGATGGCATCGAGTTGCGCGGTGACATTCTGATAATTTTTTTGGAGTAATTCAATGATCTTCGTTGATTGTTTATTTGGAGCCGATTCAAAATCAGTTACTCATATTAGTTTAGGAGCTTAGTTATTGAGACTGAGAAGATTTATTTTATTTTTACTTTTCAGTTCCGTATTTCGTCGGTTTAATTTTTTGTTAAAAAGGTTTCATTTTTCAATTTTCTGTGGCTGAAATCTACTAGTTAGTACCTACTTGTTTTTTGATTACTTCCAAAATACTTACTTAGCCACCTTACTTCAACTATTACCAGTTAAATGATATGATTATCTACTTCTACTATTTGTTGTAATATAAATTATTTTCGTGGTTCTGGTCAGTTTATTTCATTACTCCGTATATTAGTTCAGCTTCTCATAAAATATAATGATTATGACGGATGTAGGAGAACAAAAATAATGATAGCGATCTGTCATTGTCAACTACATATGTGTGCCAATGTTCACAAGTGAAAATCAGTTATCCCCTATTTTCCTACCCGTAAGGGTGGATGATTCCATCTGAAATCCAAATATGATCAACTATGAGGTTTACCCTATCTAATAAAAAAAGAATAATCCAAATCGAAGAACTCAGCACAAAGTTATGCCTGATAGAATCGGTTAACGGACCAGAATTCAGAGGGTGAGTTATCAATATCCTTCATTTTGCTACCCTTATGGGCAAATTTTATCTAGTAAATTCAAATGTGACCAACTTCAAAGTACACCCTATTCACTGAAAAAATATTTATCGGAATCGGACATCTCAGTAAAAAGTTATGCGTGGTCATACATAAAAAAAAATATACGCGTCGACTAGAGAACCTCCTCCTTTTTGGTTTCGTCGGTTAACAACAAACCCATCCAAAAGAATTTCCACCAAAATTATTTTGATATTTAAAACTAGAATGAGCTTTGATAATTCATCAAAATGTACCAGACGAGTACAGAGTGAAGATAGTAAAAGATAGTTGAACAAAAAAAAAGGAGCAAAGATAACTCGAGAACGAGGGCCAAGCCTTAGTTCCAAAGAAAAAATATAGTATTCGATAACAAAACAAATCTTTGGAATTTTACAGAGAAAAGTATATGATTGAGTAATCAAATATTTTAGAATTTTTCCTGAGAGACATATAGTATTTGGTAACTATATGGAGAGTGGGACCACACTTCTTAGAAGTGAGCCCGATAAAACTCTCGAATAAAGATAAATGTTTGAGATATTCTTCCATCAGAAGTAGAGCCCGATAGATATAATTACCGAGATATATATATATATATATATATATATATATATATATATATATATATATCAATATCGATACAGAGGGTGTCGAATTGCCTTTTCTAAAAGGTGAGCCCGATATTTCTCCCAAATGGAGAAATATAATTTATCTGGAGGTTGACAAGTCCTCTTTCAGCACGTATGTGCTCAAACCTCTTCGATGCAAAGAAGGTGGTTGGTGAATGAATTGATTTCTAGCAGACTTTCAAGATAGGACTATCACTGTCAATTGATTGAGTTGAACGATAAAATCAAACTTAAAAATTTTGAATCAAGAATTTATACTTCAGGAAAGCAACCGATACTGTGAGATCGAGTACTCTGTGACGAGTTAAGCCAGAGGACCAACCTTCTCAGGAAGCATTTATTTGTCCTAGAGAAACAGACAAAATAATCTGGGAGATTATAATGAGGAAAAATGAATTCCTACCAGACGAGGTTGTCCTAGAAGGAGAAGTGCCTAAATGTCCCAGAACAGCCTAATGGTTGGAACTCTCCTGGAATAATCACACCGTCGGTTAGGTAGTTACTCCTCCACTCAAAGTTACCAGTTATCTTGTAGCTAAAATGGCAATAGCGTAGAAATTGTTTTCAAATAGGTAAATAAACCATGAAATTCATTAGTGAGTAGCCTTTATTTAAAATTAATAGCTCATAACCTCACCAGAAATCAATTTTCACAACAGAAAACTTTTTTGAAAACCGTTTCATTCCATCGCGATATTCGAAAAGAGCACAATCTATCTTTTCTGTCGAGAACGATGGATCAGCGTAATCATCGTATTAATTTTTCTGCAAATTCCGCCAGGGCCAGGATCGGTGACCAATATCGCGGTACCAGGTTTTCGATAAGGGCAGTGACTAATCACTGGTACCACCGGAAGTGAAGCGAGAAAATGAGTTGTAAGATATTTAATTTCACATTGAAAGTATGGAACGAAAAATTTCCTTTTTTGAAGTATTATCAATGGAATATTTTCCACTCCAATTCAAAATTGGAACCTGTTATATCAAGAAAGGCAGACAGATTATCCAGGTCTATGATAGTACTGAATTATTGAACTTTTGATTGTCCGAAGAAATAATTGAGAAGAACTAGTCAAAACTAATGATATCGGAACCAGACAAAAGGAGAATGGTTGATACACTGAAGCTGAAAATCGTATTTTTGTTATAGTACCAATACACATGAGAGGCATTCAACTCCATTGGAAATTGAAAATGATCAAACTACCTCCATTTCTGATGATAATGAGTGTGTAGCATATGATACACTGGAAAGTTTTCTTAATAACAATGCTTTATGAAGATCAATTATTGCACTGTCTGTAATGGAAGATCATAATGTTGCTAAGAACTCCCATGTCAAGCTGTTCTCAACTAATAACATTTTCGTTAATATTGATATCAAGAGGGGATACTTCTTGAGAACTTCACAGAACAATTCGAACATATTATTGGACTAGGTAACAAAATTCCGTTCGTACTTAGGCTTTTCGGGTACACATCTTGAAAGTTCCAAAAGAATTAGTATATTACATTCGGCAATAAGGCTAAGGGGACAGGAATGCTTTTTGATCTGGTTCTGATTATGTATCCGTAAGTAATCAAGTTGCTAACAACTTCCTATTTCTGTAATTGCCACCTAACTCATAAAACTGACAAGCGATATATTACTGGAAATAGTTGCAAAATTCCATATTGCCAAATAGAATGACTTATTGTTTCACTTAATCATATAATTTGGGGGTATATTTCTATTGACCTTAGTAAATGAAATACAATACATAATTCGTTTGAACCGTCTATTTCAAACGTATATGCAATTCGTACAAAAGCTGTGTATCGACTAACTTTCTGTATATTATTTCTGAAAGCATCTCTAGCATATTCGGGCTTATAAGAGCCAGAAGTGTTTATTACAGTTCATAAATCAGTCCCTCTTGAGAATTTTCCGATGAATCGTAACTATTTGATTTGTGTTTTTGTTTCGGTTTATCTAATTCCACTCCCCCAATGGATTATTTTGATTTTAAGGTGAATGTTTATTTTTATGTTTTCTGGAAAAAAATATTCTTGATCCACCACTGATTTGCAGTAATAACTCACTCATCAGGCTGAACCATCCCATCCGGTCAACTGTCAACGCACAAGAGCATATGGGTGAAAGTTGGAATTGTTTGGCGAACAATAACCATCTATCAGTCTTTAATTGGAGTAGGTAAATAGCTTGGTATGGATAGCACTCTACCATAAACTCTCCCATATACACATTCTAATAGACTTGCTCTAACTTCTTTTGTCTTTAAACGATTGTTTCAGATGGCTCTGACGCTGTTATGGATGAACAGTTTCGATTCCGTAAGACTAATTAAAATGATTGTTCCCAACAACCAGTTGGATCTGATCTGATAGGTGAGAGGCAAATACCCATTTCTACGAGATGTGATTTTTCTGATTCCCAATATACCAAGTGAATATAACATGACAGTGTGTTAGAAATTGAATTGATACACTATTTGGATTTGGCATTTTCTTATGATCTTGTTGGAAATATTATTCGCAAAAAATAAACTTGATAGCTTCCTAGATTCTCATCATCACTTATTTGATACTTTGAATTCAGTGCTATCCAAAATAGCATAGAGAGATACATTTATTCCGTGAGAGTACTTAAAATAATTCTCAAAGTGGCAGAGTATTCTGTCTGAGAAATATGGTAATAACTTGTGAAAAATCAGTAGATTTTAAGAGTTTGAGATGTGAATCATTCGAGTTTCAAAACACATTCAAAACATTCCATGATATTTGACACATATATCACATAAATCACATGAATACCAAACTCGTGGAGCAAACGATCTGAGGCCTTTTCGTCTCAGGCTGAATAAATCATTAATTAATTCTCTGGATCTCAGACTTTACATTTTCTTGCCTCAAGAGTGAAGGATTCTGAATTTGAACTGCTTCAAATTGGAATTCAAAAGACGTTATATTCTCAATCATTGTTTTTATTTCATCAACCAATACGTGAGTACGCCTGTAATAATATATCTTAATGATAATCTGTGACTTTCTCAAATGTATTGCGATTGTTTTTCTGTATGTGTTATTTACACTACTTTTAATATTTCACTTCACCTTTTGATTTTTATTAACTATTTTTTAGTATTAGAATGACTTACCAAAAACATATTTGTAACTTGGTCGAATGAATCTATGTTAGGAATATAAATAATTTTTCAATTTATATAGATTAAGTACACTCTTGAATATAACTTGATTCACAAACTTCTGCAGGCCAGGGAATTTTTCACGGTATTAAGAATCCCCTCACAAAAATCTGTTACCAATCAAAATTTTGTTCACACATGGTGTTTACTCCATTAAAAAATAAAAATATTTTTCCTCAGAAATTTCACGATAAGTCCTTTGCAAGCAAAAAAAACACATGAATTACCTATCCTGATTGTTTGGTCACTACTAGATTACTAGTTCGATAACCTTCGACTTCATAGTGCCCATGTCAAGGACTGGACTGCTTGGTGGCAGTATTATTGTTAAATTTTGAATCCATATGAACGAGCTCAATTTACGTATTTCCTCATGAATACGAAGTCGAAACGTGGCCTCTCAAATACTTTCAGAGGACGGACGAATATAATTTTTCAGCGCTATCTTCGGCTGTTGAAGATACCACCACAACACCGCATATACATCCGAAATCATGTGTGTTAACGCAGGAAAAATTCCACAATTCCTGATTTCTCAAAATTGAAACTGAAGCAACATTTTTCTTTCTCGAGACTGTAGAATATGTATTGTCAAAAAATATTGAAGCCTTATGTCGAGCGAATCTTCTTCTTCCAGAATATTGGCCGCTTCTGGATTAAACCTCACTTACCCCCTTTCGTAGGGAACCATGGATGTCTCGCTCGAAGTGATACCACGAATGCCTAGATAGTTTTCACATCAAATAATGTTATGAAATGCACGTTCAACGGCAACATATCTGGTACATTTTTTTCTGATTTTCCTATGTTAAAGTACCTCTTATCTTGACGAATCTGTTGTCCTCCGGTGTGGGTACCGGCGTAGAGAACAAGTAGCCTGATAATTTCCACAAACAATTATTGAACTTCACAAACATTTATATATTTATGCAATGCACGTTATCAACGACGGGACATTACAAACATTAACTCGACTTCCAACCACGAGGACGCCGCCTGTCCTCTACCATGGCCGGAAGACGAATCCTGTCGAGCATATCTGCAGTGTATTATTTTTTAATAAATGTTTTTATTGTAATATTATTATACGAAGTACATTATTATTTACACATTACTGTCAATATCAAAAAACTAATTCCAAAAGTAATAAGTTTGTTTCTATAAAAACAAGTTTTGTCAGGAGAATGTATCTGTGGTGATTCGTATAGGATATGCCATTCAATTTTTAATCTTCAATTATTAATCCTGCGAAGAAAATGGAAATTTGAATTATGGAGAAATTCTTTCTTCAAAAACTCTTATACACTCGGTCATCATCGTGTGATTTCTAAACCATGAGATGTCAGCAAATTGAAAACAACAAATACTCAATTCACTTCAAGAGGTGCGAGCAACAATTTTGAGAAGACAGCCACATCAGTATGGCCGTCGATTTGTCCACTCTTTGCGGATTAATTTCGTGTGTTCAAATGGCTACCGAATGATTTTCTGATAGATGTAGTTTGTTGTTAAAGTGTGCTGACTCCATCAACTAGTTCAGATATAATGAGGGACGCTTGTTTCCATTGGTGTTATTATGGATACTTATTGCCGGCCGAATGTTAATAAGGATTCTCAGACTCATTTCTCAAACAATCGGTTCAAAATTCCACATATTCAAATGGTTATTGTATCAGGCAATTGCTAGTATTTACTTACGGCTCAGATAAAGTGAGGCGGACAGCGGCTACCAAAATTCTGCCCAATTTGCCAATTTTTTTTTCCAATTTTCAACACTGCAATTACATTTCGCACTTGTCATTCACGGGAGTGTCACAAGTCAGTTCACGCCCTATATATTGTAGGTGACTGTTATAAAATTTCATTTCGCTAAAGATGGTGCTACGTTCACACAATGATTTTATACGAGCTTTTGTCAAAATGTTAATTCATTTCACCGATTCGAAACTATGAATTGATGACATATATATAGTTTCTGCTGGAGTCTTCAAAATTTAAATTAAAATATATTCTGATATTTTTTACATATGAAAATTCCGTTGAGTTCATGGCTGGAGCTCCTGATGATTATTCTTAGTCTTATAGCGGACAAGAAATCTGCATACAATACTGTTAACACTACTTCAGGTTTAACATTTTTTTTGGAACTAGTATTTAGCTGGCGTGTGTTACTGAGGATAGTTTATTGCAGATATTATCTATCTCGTATATACTTATTCCTTGGAGAAATGACGTTGTGAAGGTAGCAAAGGTGTTCCAGATGAATTTTCTCTCAAAATCGCCTTGGATTTTATTTATGTTGTGTCTCGCTTCGGCCAGAGCTCTCTGAATCTCTGGCTGGTGACTACTCCGTACTGATGAGGGCCAAAAAAGCCTGAAACCGGTATGCAGATTGTTAGGCGGACACGACATGAGTTTAAACATAATCGAGCTTATCAGAAAGAAATATTTGTGAACAATATCCATTAATGTGGAAGTTTGCATGGATTGTCAGGTGAATGTCATTCAACGTTCTGCGTGGTATTCGCTGGGGAAGAAGTTGTTTTCCGCCTGTCGGTCTACCAATTGTTTCAATTTATATTGAACCTTTTGTGAAGACGACTTTGTGTGTGCTTTATGCATTTCATTTCATATCTTATCCCCTTCATATGGCTTTTACTTTCATTAAAATATGCCAGTCGGGCATTTTGAGCCACTCCTACTGAGAAGGAACCTTTCATTCAGAATCCTATCGAAGTAGGAGAATTGTATGGAGTATTTTTTCCTGTCACCAGGTGTCGCCGGTTGAAAGTTATCTTTTCCGACGCACCTAAAGATGTTTTAAGCTCGATAATGATTTTATTTATGTTGTGTCTCGCTTCGGCCAGAGCTCTCTGAATCTCTGGCTGGTGAATACTCCGTACTGATGAGGGCCAAAAAAGTCTGAAACCGGTAGGCGGATTGTTAGGCGGACACGACATGAATTCAAACATAATCGAGCTTATCAGAAAGAAACATTTGCGAACAATATCCATTTATATGGAAGTTTGCATGGATTGTCAGGTGAATATCATTCAACGTTCTGCGTGGTATTTGCTAGGAAAGTAGTTGTTTTTCGCCTGTCGGTCTACCAATTGTTTCAATTTATATTGAAGCTTTTGTGAAGACGACTTTGTGTGTGCTCTATGCATTTCATTTCATATCTTATCCCCTTCATATGTTTTTTTTTTCATTAACTTCTATTTGTTGAATACTTCAATGTGGATCGTTGCTCGTTGCCAATTATCATACCCCCTGATACGCAATTATCTTTTCACCAGTATGTTGTGGTTCTAACTTATTGAATTATGAAAATATAAGGCAGATCACCGGTCCATAGTAGGGAAATTTGCAACAAGTAGCAAATAATGATTTCATAAATACATAAATATACAACAGGTTTGGAAGTTCTGGAGATTATTCAACATTATCTCAATTTTTCACGAAAAGGAATTTTGTTCTTTCCTAATCTTCTCTCGTTGGAAAAAAAATGGAAATCCTGAAACTGAATATATATTTTAATTTCCTGCAATCGAGAATGGTAATATTCCGTCAATTTCTGGGTTGGTTTGGGATCCTTCAATTCAACATCCCTTCATTCTATTCACGTGTAAATCACCTTGCACAGAAAAACGGGAAAAGGAATTGTATTCTCCACTTCACACTCCATTATGGCATTTTTTTCTGATTTCCGTAGTTCACAAAAATAAGAAACCAATAAAGGTTATCAAATGTAACAATCGAAGTTATCGATGATAACTCCAGAAGAATTAAGTTGCAATTATTATTGGGAGATTCTGAACAAAGACAAATTAAGTATTTTTTATACATGATCGTAATCGACGATGACCGAATCGCAAACATGTGTATTGTGACCTCACTGGTTATTTTAATTTAGATTTGGTTGGGGGAAGGTCAAAATAAGCAGAATCACTAATTATCTGTTGCCAACGATTCGACTTTCATAAAGTCATCTTCAGGGAACCACAATAGGGATTGTGATTATTACCTAACATAATTTATTAATTGTGTAACATAGTGAATAATAAAATGATGACATACACATCTGACTGCAATTTAAATTTAAAAAAAATTATGAACATGAAATGACAAGGACAAAATATTGGAAAAAAAATTATGTAGAAAACCAAAATCATGTAGGATACTTACAAGAACAGTATGTTCTTTGCCGAAATAAGATATGTTTTGATAGGGACATTCACATATACTCTGGATTCTTCTTTTTCGAATAAATGCAAACATTTGGGATTTATTTTAGTTATTCATTGATGAGGTGTATGTACCATCATAGGCGTGCCTGATTTGTCGTTATTGTGTTGTTTTAAATTTATTTATTAGATATGAATAGGATTTGCACATCATCTCTTGTACGCTTCTTTTTCTATTGATTTGTTGTTTTCCAGCAAGTTCTTGTTGTTGTTGAAATCGAATTTGTGTGAAAGGAATATGAGTGTTCTGCATGTTTTGTTTGATGTTTCAATGAGGTTTTCTGGTTTTATGCTTCGTTCATGTTCTGCTATTCTCGTTTTGAGATATCTTCCTGTCTGTCCGACATACACTTTGTTGCACTTTGCACAAGGATTTTTATAGGTTATGCCGCTTTCTTTTTTTTTAAATTTTTTTTTTTTTTTTTTTTGAATGCAAGATTGAAGGGTGCGTCTGTGAAAATATTTTTTAACTTTTCTTAGAGATCCGAGTTTTATGAGATTTTGGGGAAGGGTTTATTTTCTTTCCGGCACTTCTATGTTTCTTTTTTGTTCTATTTTATTCTTTATTCATCAATATTGCTGGATAATTGTTTTTCAGAAGATATGTTTTGATTGACTCAAGATTTCTTGGTGGAGAGATGGGTGTGAAAGCTGTAAAGCCCTATATTTGAGATTCATAATAATATTGGTTCTTTGAGTGAAGGAGCGTTGGCAGTTGAAATTCAAGAATTTCTCAGAGGAAGTCGGTTTATGGTACCAGTCTGTGATGATTTTGATTGTCGTCCGGTCTTATGATTGAGATGCCTAAAAATGGTAATTTGTTATTTTGTTCTCTTTCAACTGTGAATTGAAGGCATGGGTGGTACCTATTGAATACTTGCTGGATTGTATCTACTTTGTCTATGGGTACGCAGGTAATGTCATTTACATAGCGTTTGGAAGAGGGTAGTTCAAGTGACGATTTTTTTATGAAAATATTTTGTAGTTCACAAAAGACGATATCTGCATTTTCTCAGATGCACCCTCCAATCTTGCCTTCGAAACGAAAACACCGTAAAAAAATACTTCACAAAGTTGAAATCCAAAACACTAAAAGGCCTCGAAAGCGGCATTACCTATAAAAATCCTTATGCAGAGTGCACAAAGTGTATATCGAACAAACAGGAAGATATCTCAAAATAAGAATAGCAGAACATGAACGAAGCATAGAACCCGAACCTAATTAAAACAACAAAAAAATAGGTCTGGCAGAACATTCAGAAAACCAAAATACACAAATTTGATTTCAACAACACAGAAATTGTTGGAAAACAACAAAACTATAGAAAAAGGAGCATACAAGAGATGATAAACACAAAAAAACACAAACCAATACTAACAAAAAACAGATACTCAATTTCTACCAAACTCCTATTCATATCTAATGAATAAATTAAAAACAACCCAATAACGACAAATCAGGCACGCCTATGATGGTACATACACTTTGTCAATGCATAACTAAAAGAAATCTCGAATTTTTATACAAAAAACCAAACGATCTCAATTCACAATAGATATCTTCAGTGAGAAACCAACTCTTCTTCACAAAAAAAATCAATTTATACAAGGAAGAAGAATCCAGAGTACATGTTAATGTCCCTATCAATATATATTTTATTTCGATAAAGAATCCTTGTAAGTATCTTGTTGTTTTCAACATAATTTTCATCAATGACATTTCATCTTAATAATTTCTCATAAATGGACCCATTTACAGTAAAATGGGTATGTATTTTATCAACTTCCATTGTGTTTTCCAACATCATTTCATTATTCACCGTGTTACTCTATTAATTATGTTAAGTAATAATCACAATCGCTATTGTAGTGCCCTGAAGATGACTTTATAAAAGTCGAAACGTCGACAACACATCGATAGTGGGTCTAGTTATTTTGACCTTCCCCCAGCCAAATCTAAATTACAATTCTTCTGTTAGTTATGACAAATATGATTCCTGACATGTCAATCAAAAACTATAGAGAGAAGTATCTTTTTAATTTAAAAAAAAAATTTTGATAGGCAAATTCAGAAGACGACAAGTTGTTGAATAATTGAATAATTTTTCTATAGGAAATATAATTTGGTGAACGCAATAACTTATCGTGGTGAACTAATTAGTTTTCTCTTTCTACACTTGTATAGATTTTCCTGATTATATTTTCATTTTCAGACTGTGGAAGGTTACCCAAAAAACATGTCGAAAAACGTTGTTCCTCCACAAAAAACCACATTCATTCAATACTGACAAATATGATATTCGAAAAACCCCATAGCGTTGCCATTTACTTTACTTAAGTGAGCGACATCAGATAAAATATATGTATTCGGTATCCCTGAGATAAAAAAATCAATTCTAGTTATGAGTGTTTCCTCTGTGAATCAGAAATATGTTACATACACTCAACAGGATATGATGAGATGACAGGATCTACCATCATTTGAAAGTTTTTTTTGAGAGAGTTACTCTCTGTATTTGAATTTTGATTCCTCAGCGTACTGTTAATTATAATAGAGAAATATTTCCAGCCAACACGGTAGCTTCACAGTATTGAATTATTTGTGTAATTTCCAGGATATTCCTCTCACCTATAATAATTGTTTGCAACAACCAGTTGGATTAGATCTAACAAGTCGACCGAACAGTAGCAATAATACGGTAGGATTATTTGCAATATCTATATTTACGCTGGGAGGCATCATTTGCGAGAAAGCAGCATGACCGATTTGAATGATCCATGATCATGATACGTATAATTATCGGAATTTGTATGTGGCGGATTTCTCCCAACATCTTATTCAAATTTGCATATTCCACAAGAGACAACAAATTCATTATATTATAACAATTATTATCTATCGGTGCTAAAGTCACCAAATATCGATTTCAACAATTGATAATCCATAATCTTTGTTTATGCAAAACAATGATTCGTCACCCTTAGTGACTTTTCTGCTGTTCAGAATGTTTGCGGTGTTTTTTCAATTGATTTCATTTGATTTCTTATTCTCATATACAAATGAACTACTGAGTGAGGATTCTTCTTTATTTTTCTGGGAAGTGCTTCCAACCAAAATATTAACGTATATTTTTCCAGATCTCAAAGAAAAAAATTATATTCTCCATTATTAACATTATATGATTGCTAGAATAAAATTTGCTTGAAACAAGGGATATTTCCTTAACAAATCGAAATAGTCAAGAAATCGTATCACATGATATCTGGGAGCCTCGAGCAAAAATTAAAAGCGTGCGGCCAGAATCCGAAACTGAAAATATTCCAGCTTCACTGAAAAACACACCTTATTGCAGCATATATCAAGACATTCCTCGTCCAATTGCAGTCATTTTCTAGACCACCTCCTTTACCTGTTCGTGTCAGCGTTAGTGGTACTCAAACCCTTCGTAGGTGTTTATATTTCTATTATGTAGGCGATCTGCTTCTTCTGCAGACAAACAACTGTCGATGTCTTTCATTCGTGGGTTAACACAGTTAACACCACCATTATCTTGCATGATGACTTTATTAGGTCCGTCTGTAAAAACAAGTCGTTGAGAAATGTTCCAGAATGATACTTATAATTATTCTGTGTTTTACAGCGGAAGCGCAGATAAACGGTAGTATTTTAGGATAATTGAATGGATTAGAAAACACGATTCATTCTAATAAATAGGTCTGAGTATATAATTAAATTCATTCATCCGTTGGGAACCCAAATTGTAGTAGGAAATATGATAATTTAAACAAATACATTATTTATATAAGCCTCCTAAGGGTGTGTTGAAATTTCACATTAAGGAAAATAACTCCATAGTTTCTATAAAGAATCATAGATGATTCAAATCCCATTTGAATGAAATTTCATGTCATCATAAGAATCATCCATTAGATTACCACCAACAATAATCTGAAAAATTTCATTCATGATATCATAAGGATGATTCAGAAAAAAACAGTAAATTTAAATTTGGTATATAAAACATGAATTCAAGATTTCCAAGAATATATACGTTCGATGAAAAATTAATACATCCTGAGTTTCAACATTTAGTTATTCTCACAATGAATGTACATATTTCTTATATTGGCAGTAACCCTAAGACAAAAACCTCAAACATTACAGATGATATCTGTTATTATACGTTTATGTATGGTTTTTATAATATTTGTTATTTCCTTATAGAAGAATTAACTGAAATTCGAAACTATAGCAGTTTTTCTTCAACTTTGAATCAACAATTTTCGAAATTACAGTTGAAAACTCCTATCTAATTTGAAAAATAAAACGTTCAGTTCTCTAGAATCAAGACAATAGCAGGAAAAGTTATCGATTATCAGAACAATCGGACGATCCGAAGTCTCCTCGCTCTATCAGTCTCACCTTCTTTCCCCTGAAAATAGTGGAAAAAATTATAGACCATCCTATAAGGAATGAACTTTTCTTAAACATACCTTTTTGCAAAAAACAGTTTACCTACCAATCTGGTAAACCGGCAACCAATGCTATACAATACTTGATTGAAAGAAGCATACTATGCAGAAAAATGTCTCTGACTGCATTCATATATATATAGAGAAAGCTTTTGTTAATACCTCACATAACTCCAACACTAAATCACCAGAGGATATGAATCACTGATCAAATGGATACAAGCAACGCCAAGAAACGGAATCATTATAGCTGCTCTCAGGGAGAAAACGGTCTGGATGACAACGAAAAGAGGTGGTCCACAAAGCAAAGTTCTATCGCCTCTGCTGTGTTCACTCACCGTGAAAACTCAGGTAGTAAGGTAGTAGGACTCAAAGTATCGGCATAACCTTGACCCGCTCGTAACTATTGGGGGCAACCATGACAGGATAGTATCCAACCTTATGCAGAATTCCCGAACATAATCAGAAACTGGTGTGCAGAGGAGGTACTGAATGTAAATACTAGCACCACAGTAATAATTCCATTCATGAGGAGGCAAACACCTGTGTGTCTAGATTGACTTTGGACTATCTCTGGAAGAACTGGCTGTTAAAAATCAGGTCACCTTGGAAATCATGCATGCCTTTGATTTTCCTTAGGAAAGAAGGGACGAACACTGAAACTCTTGGTACAGAATCCCTATTTGTTCTCTTCGAAGCGCATATTGAGAAGGAGTTTCGATGCTGGGAAGCTGATCAGATCAAAACTTACAGAAATAAGTTTGAGGACAAAGACAAGCGAAAATGTTTTTGTGCCCATCGTCAAAGTAGCTTCCCGAGTTGGACAAAAATGATTTGGAAATGATAACTGACCGGACATAGTCCTCTGAGGTGCGATCCCAATGAATTGAATAGATCAGACAGTTTACTATGCTGTGTGCGGAGTGTTTGGTGGGGATAGTCAAATCGATCGCAGATGTCAGATTTGTTTTGATAATTCCACGTTAACTTCGTTGTGTTCTGAACTGCACAAATAATGGAAAAAATAGTTCAATTCTACACTTTTCCAAAATGGGCTTGGATATTGGAGAAAAGAAATAAATAGATAACTGCTGTAAAAATAAAAAAAGTAAATGACAACCTTAAATTACTGGATCGCTGAATCAATTTCATGTTTATGATATTAAAAGTTTACTAGTTTCTACAAACGTTCAATGGCAAGGAGGATCACATAAGTCCCACTAACTCAGACCAAATCAACCAAAAACTGGAAAAGTTGGTGAAGTAAATCCAGCTAAACTCAACAACAACAACGCAGGATACTCACATTTTTAGATCTTTTGTAGGGTGTTCATTTTACTGAATAAGTTCACCTGATAATATGGGCACGTATTGAATAACTTTGGCCAATAATTCTCAATTCTTCGAAATTTATCACATGTAATTAAACTAACCCAGATAGCACAAACACATTCTGGAGTAAATATCAGAATATATTTGCATAATATTCAATGATTCTTAAAATAACCTCAAAGAATACATATTACTCTAAGAATATTCCCAGCTTGTAGAAACGCCTGAGAATATTCTCAGAATAATGCGGAGAATATTTTCAACATATTTTTGGAATAATAAATCTGGAAATTAATTAATTCACTTCCCTTTTGTTACAGATCGAGGGTGGAAAGATATATTGTTTTCAAATCCTGTTCTTATTATAATATCCATTTGTTTTACTTATGAATTGCACTCGAATATCGACAATGTTACACATTTTTCTCAGTTTTTCACTTGATTTTGATAGAAATTTTCAAAACGAGGCTTATCATCTGACTGTCAAATAATTCACAGGTCCCAAAATGTTGAGGTCGCTAGTTTGCGCAACTGTCATGCACATTGCCAATACCGTTACTGCGAAAACCCCGCTGGGGCTGCAGAACAAGTGTTTTGTGACAGCCGTAGGGGAGTATACCGAAAATTATAGGTCAAGGTTCTGAGAGGCTGAAGAACCCTATAGAACCTCCTACAATCTACATTCTATCAAAATCAGTCCCAGAGTGGACCAAGAAAATGAATTTACACCAATGCTAATCAACGTTTTGGAATACTTCAATGTGGAAAATGCAAAACGAATAAAAGCAGTATTATAGCTACTCAGAGAAACTGAGGCGACTCTTAAAGTGAAATACAAATTGAAGATTCTGAGCGCACCAATAACATAGCATTGTGTATCAACAAGCAAAATAACCTATTATGATGATAATTCACTGACTACATGATTAGCCATTAGAATAGTGGTGTGTCATCTGAATCGTGGATCATTTATCGGCTCGAGAGACAAATGAACTCATTAGATCTGCCAGGAGAAACCAAATGAAGATTTTTCTTGGAACACAAGAAAACCGCATGGCATGTACTGTGGATCAGATATGTTTCTGCGTCACCGACTAAGATGTTCTCAATTAGTTTTTTCTTCGGAAAATCATGATGATAGGGGCTGTATTTTAATTGAATCATAGCATTTATTGGACTTTGATGCGGACTGATATAAACATCGTAAAACACTGTTGAGTGTTTAGGTATAGTGAGTGTTGGTTCGGAGATATATGTTGTGTATTTGGTAATATTTCAGGTACTGACAGATTTTGAATAAAAAACATAGCTGATGCAATTCTTGCCTAGTAGGCATTTTTTACCATTCAATTAAAAAATTGTATATCAAGGAATAAAACCACTGAAAGTAACTCTGAATAGACGAGAAGATGTCAATATGGTATTGAAAAATAAACATAAACTAAAAAATTACAACTTTAATGTTCAGATTAGTACCGATAAGACAATTCTTCAACGTGAAATTTTGAGAAAGGTTCTTGTGCAACTTAAGGAACGGAAACAAAATGGCGAGGATGACATATATATCAAATATGTTTATGGCGTTCCATCCAAAATCAAAAACTCAACTGATTCGGCCGTGAATATTCGTTCCTTGAATAATTGTTTTGGTGACTTCAAAGACTCTATTGATAATAACAAAATTTCAATAATAGGAGTCACAGAAACTTGGCTTGCTCCAGAATATCCAGATAAATTTGTTACTATACCTAACTACAACTTGATACGTATGGACCGTGCTGGTAGAGGTGGTGGAATATGTTTTTTCATCAAATCACAGTATAATTATAAATTATACCACTCTTCTATTTCGACAAGTGGTCTAGAGCAGCTATGGATTATAACCAATATAAACAAACAAAAAGTAGCCTGTGGAGTTGTTTATCGTCCACCGGGAACAAATGTAGAGGTCTGTATGCAGGAGATGGGTGATGTACTGGAACGAGTGTATTTGGAAACATCCATGGTGGTGTTAGTTGGTGATATTAATATTAATTTGCTAAACTGTGACTCTCGCGATACTCAACTATTCACTGCCCTAGTTTCTTGTTTTGATATGAACCAGATTGTAGAAAATTCTACTCGGATAACAACAACCTCTGAATCCTTGATTGATGTTATTTGCATTAGTAAGGATGTAATGGTAAGAAATTCTAATACACTTGATATGAATGGTATAACTGATCACCTGATGGTATATTGCGATATTGATTTCAAAGGTGAAGACACTCATGATGACTTGATCTTTTATAGAAATTTTAGGAATTTCAATCATGAACTTTTTTCCCTAGATGCTGATAAATTACCATGGGGTGAAATTGTGACTATGCAAGATATTAATTCCAAAGTAAACTTTCTAAATGAATGCATCATTACGCTATTTGACAAACATGCTCCTATTTGCACTGTGAACAGGAAACATAAAGCACCCCCTTATATAACTTATAATATCAAATTGATGATGAAAACCCGTGATAGAGCTCATGCCAAATATCTTAAAGAAAAAACAGCAGCAACTAGACAATACTATGTAACTTTACGCAACTACGTCAGTGATGCAGTAAAACGTGAAAAACAGCATACATACAATTTGTTCTGAACAAAAATAAAACAACTCAAAAGACATGGAGAAATCTTGCAGATTGGGGTGTTACTACAAAATCATCCTCACAAATTAATAGCCTGCCAATTGAACTACGTAGACCTGAAGAAATTAATGACTATTTTTTAAATGTGGCTGGACATTCAATAGTAAATAATGACACTCTTTCATTCTATAATAGTAATAAATTGAATGCTCCTTTGAACTTTTCCCCTACCGATATATGTAATGCTGATATTTTGACTGCTATCAACGAAATAAAATCCAATGCTTTAGGAATTGACAATATAAATATCAAGATGATTTCCCTAGTGATACCACACTGTATTGATGAAGTTAAACATATTTTCAACGAGTCCTTCAGACAGGGTATTTTTTCCAGATGTCTGGAAGGTTGCTAATATAATTCCAATCCCGAAAAGAAGGCACCTACCTCTTTCAGTGACCTGCGCCCTATTAGCATTCTGCCCTCATTCTCTAAAATGTTCGAGAAAAATGTTTCCCATCAAGTAAGAGCTTTTCTGGAAGAAAATCGAATACTTCCGAACGAGCAGTCTGGGTTCCGCAAAAAACACGGAACACAGACTGCCCTCTTGAAAGTCATCAACGATCTTGCGAGAGCCAGAGATGAGTCAGAAGTCACCATTTTAGTACTGCTTGATCAAAGCAAAGCTTTCGATTTAGTTAATTTTGATTTGCTCATTGGCAAACTCAAGTTCATAGGATTCGACGACATTTCTCTTAAATGGATGACCAGCTATCTCACAGGCCGATCACAGAGGGTCAAACTGGATGATTACTCATGGTCAACCCTAAAAGAAACCTCCTCAGGTGTACCGCAGGGAAGCATTTTGGGGCCCTTGATGTTTTCAATGTTTATTTTTGATTACCCCACTTCCCTATCACATTGTCAGGTACATCTATACGCAGATGATATACAGTTATATTTGTCTTCCCATAACACTGATACAGAAAGTTGCGTAGCTAATTTAAACTCAGATTTGCATAAAACATTCCTTTACTCGGAGCATCATGGACTGAAAATTAATCCAAATAAAACCTTGGCTCTATGCATAGGATCTCAGGGACAAAAAGTTGAAACCCAAAGAAACTTTAGGCTCACTCTCGATAACGCAGACATTGACTGGGTAGATAGTGCTAAAAATCTTGGCGTAATCATAGATAGCTCTTTGTCTTTCGATGAACATGTGAAAAACATTTTTAAAATATCATTCTTCAAACTCAAATCGCTATATAAATTCAAGTATCAGTTATCTGAAGAAATGAAACTCAGGCTAGTTAAAACTCTTATTTACCCCCATATCGAGTATTGTTGTTCGGTGTATTACAGTTTTTTGGCGCAATATAACAAATTGAAGTTACAACGCATACAAAATGCTTGCATGCGATTCGTATGCTGCATTCCATATGGTGAACATGTCACGCCATTTTTGTTAAAAACGAAGGAGTTGAATGTGAGGTACAGAGTCCAATATTTGATAACAATTTTTCTGTTTAAGTTGCTCCAAACTAAAACTCCTAGTTATTTATATAGTCTATTAAGCAGGCATTCTGACATACATTCGGTCAATTTGAGAATTAACTCATTCAACATACCTAGGCACCGTACTTTCAAATATGAAGGATGTTTTTCAAATATTGCCCCTAGTTATCTGAATGAAATTTTACCAATTTAACATCATAATATTCATCAATTCAAGAAAAAAATAAAATCACAGCTGCTTACTGCTCAGTGCTAATATAAGACTCAATGTATAATATTGTAATGTATTCGTTAAGTTGACCAATGGAATGTTAAGGATATTAATAGCTATTAGCACATTTATGATTGTATAAATTTTGTTTTGTTCTTTCTTTCTCTCTTCATTATTGATTTCTTTCTTTTTTTCTCTAACATTCTTTTTTCTCTAACATTGTTTTTTTCTCTAACATTGTTTTGGTAGTGAATAAGTATTTTTCTTTTGAATTTTATCATTATTTTCTTACACACACTATTTAATTTTTAGGAGGGGTGGAAGATAGCCTTTGGCTAACCCTTTTCCTTTTATGTATAAAATGTACTTTATGCATAATAAACGATATTATTATTATTATTATTATTATATGCTAGCTAGTGGAAGTAAAGCTTCCAGGGTCATCCGAGTTAACAGAATCAGAAGAACTACTGATGATCTGCTCGTGAGAGAGAAGATGGATCAAGTGCCATTTCAATAACAAACATTGTCAAGAACGACCAAATAGTAATACGTCTCCTCTCAAACATTCTGTCCAAGGGCATGAAAAGATCATTGTCAGCAAATTGTATACCATGAAGAAGTCATCGATGTCGGACATACGAGATTATCAACTAGAGATGGAAAGACCTATGAACCAAAGCACGCATGAGATTGGATTGATAAATCAATCCAAACAATGAAGACATTCTACATTGGGAAGAGTATATAAATCTTATTTCCAAAGCAATGTGGGTACAGTGAGCTCTCCTTATTATGCAGAATGGGCTACTTAAACGGGCATGGGAGTCAGCTGATGGTAGGGGGTTGATTTTCCAATTGGTTTTGGAGGATATTTGGGCGTCAATGGGATTCTGGACAAAATCAGGCTGAGGTTCTACTGGGTTCAATTTTGAGATGATGTAGAAAGCTGGAGCAGAATATGTCCAAAGTGTGGAGTTACTGAAAATCCCGAAACGGGATCTAGGAATGGAACGAAGGAAAAGAATGTGCTCCATTCGAATGAATTGCTATCGATGTAACTGGATCATTCCTGTGACGGATAATAGCAATGAATACATAATTGTCACCATGGACTCTTTAATCAAATGGGTAGAAATCCTTGCTATTCCGAAATAAGAGTCATACAAAATAGTGATATCAATTGGTAGGCAATATCAACGATGTAATTATAATGACGAAATTCTGAGTAGAAGTTACTCCTGAAAGTTTGTGGGCTGATGGGTATCATCATCACCAGAGCCACTTCGCTCCACTCTCATTCCGATCACATAGTCGGATTAACCAAATTATTGAATTCTATAGTTCATACAAGCACCTGGCTAGAATTATCTTTGGAGAAGAACTTTGATTGCTCTGTGACTTACTGTTCAGATCACCATGCAGCAAAGAAATATGAGTTTGGATCTATCTAGATAAACTGGTGGACAGTATGTTGAAAATTCACTAAAGAGTTAGGAATATATCGGCACGCTATTGCCGAATGATAAAATGGAAGCTCATTGTGATTTGAAAGTTGATCTAGGAGGATTCTAAGAAAGTGATCAGGATTGGATGGAACTTCTCTTTTTTAGAACTCTTTGGACACTTCTTGAAGTTACTCCACAGGATTCAGTATCTGCAGACGTCGACTGAGTCGGATTGATTACAATTTCAGCAACAATTTCTAACTTTTTTCTTCTGAAAGAGGCGGTCTTCCTGATCTTGAAGCATCTTTCAGCGTACCAGTTGTTCGGAGCTTATCCAACAGTTTGCGCAAATATGACCTTGAAATAGGATTCTCGGGAAATCATTAAACATACGGACTGCTAGATGATAATTTCTTCCAGCTTCTCCAAATATCAAAACTGCTTCAAATTTATGTAAACTACGAGCCATGATCACACTTTTCATAAAAAGATTTAGGCGCTCAACGGACTATTTGACAGTTAGCAGTTCAGTTTGACAGTAAACAAGATGTTACCGCGACAACGATTTTTTTCAATCCAAACTTGATTGAAAGAAACATTAGTGTTTTTGGTTGGGTTTGAAATGACCAAAATGCCACTTTCCAAACGTTGATATTTCGAAAACAATTGAATTCAGGAGTGAAGTGTATCAGAAAAAACGTTTGAGAATTATGTACAGATTTCGAAAATGGAATGATATATCTTCGATGTGAATGTTGGGACAACAGGCAATGACATCCGCACCTCCGTCCATAGGGAGTAGATACATATGGGACAGTATCTCAGCTAGATCTCCAATCATTCAAATTCAACAAGGAGAGGGATTGAAAGAACATTGGTAGAAAGAGTGATATACATATGGAACAACCAAGATTCAATAGATGCCGAAATAAACCATTATCAGAGAGGACAGGCTCTACACCAAACTAGATAACCACAGAAACTCTTCGAAAAAGTATTGAAACAACTCAAAAGAACGAAGACATCCGAAGATCAGCAACAAAAACATTTTCATTCATCAGAAATACATATCTAAGGCACCCTCAGATTATAAAACGATAGGTTCATCCTATACCAGGTCGTTATCCTGGAGACAAAAATCAGATCGCATGCTTAATTTCCAGAAAAATTTGATAATTTTCATCTTACACCTATAAGTCCTCAGTAAGTTGTATTTAACACAACAGAGGTTCATGATATATGTCAGGTAGTTGTCAGAAAACGAATGAATAAAGGCAAGAGGTTCATAAATTTTTACGGACTTAATAATTAATAATAATTTTAAACATGGCGCAGTTGAAATAATAATATTCCAGCAGTACGTCCGTGATCCAGTAAGTTGCAGGAGAAAATGGATTTCAATAAACCATTCACTCTAAACTTCAATGGAAAATTTCAAAATATTCTAAAAAGAATTATTGATTCATTTGACGGCAACTTTTTTTTTTTTTTTTTTTTTTGGTTTTGAAGGGGGAAACCGCTTGGCACCTGGGCCTTGTGTCTATCAGCTCAGGTAGTGTCGGGCGCAACTCCGACTAAAACCCCCCCCTCGCCCTCCTATGCTTGGGACCATCTTGTCGACATAGCGTCAAGCATAGGCGGCGTACCATGCAGCTGCTTCTTTCTCTATCTTCGCATGGGTTTTCCACGTCCCGTCACGTACAGTACATAAATAAATAAAATAAATAAAATACTATACTAAAATATCACAAACATAGGTATCACAGACTCAAATATCACAGTTCATCTCCATCATTTATTGGGAATCGGTCCTGCCTTTGCATAGCCCTCTCTTCCCTTTCTTTAGCCTCCATCACCTGTCTTAGAAAATTGTAGCCCGCCTGCCATCTTCTTTCATCAGTGATCATGAGTCCGATCATGTTCTCAGGCATAATTGTTACCCCCAAGGCCATTTCCGCGTTGTGTCGCTCTCGTTCCCATCTCTTGCATCCAAATATTGTGTGATTTGGGTCATCCCATTCACCACAATACAAGCACCAATCGTCCGCTGCTTTTCCTATCTTATAGGTGTATTTTCTGAAAGACCCATGCCCGCTTAGGGCCTGGGTTCATAGTAATTTGTGCCCTTATGGCTACATTCTATCCACGCTCTCAGGTTCGGATGAGTCTTCTGGTCCATTGGGCAGTAGTAGTATTTTCATCCCATCTCGTTTGCCATTGTTCTGTGGTCCTGTTCCTCTCTTCCTTCTTTCTCTTTCCAGTCAGATTGGGAAATGGAATCCAGACGTATCCTTTCCTCTATCATGAGGTCTATTGGCGGTATTGCCGTTATTACGCATAGTGCATCAGCCGACACAGTCCTATAGGCCATGGCACGCGGAGTAGCATCTTCCGCTGCGTTGATATCAACATGCCCTGTATGTCTTCACTCTGGTGACATCGCCCCACACGGGAGCCGCGTATAGGAGGACGGACTGCACCACTCCGTACATCACTCTTCTCTTATATAGGCCAGGTCCCTTGTGTTTGAAAGGACCCTCGTTAGGGCCGTCACCTGCCTATTCGCCTTGTCACAGGTCTCCTGGCGTGTTTATTAAACCTCAGTTTGTCGTCAAGCCAAACCCGAGATACTTAACGAATCTTTTGGAATTATCTCCGTGCCAGCCAGCTCGAAGCGAATTCCTTCCTCTTCTGCGTCCCCTGATTATGATAGCCTCGGTTTTCTGCGGGGCAATCTCTAACCCATTATCCTCCGTCCAGCGTTTAATTATTGCTAAGCTCTGGTTTGCAGTGCGCGTCAGCTCGTCACTTTTGTCGGCCGTGATTATAAGTGCAAGATCGTCGGCGTACGCGACGGTTGCGCAATTCCTCGGGAGGTCCAGCGTTGGGATGCCATTGTATAACACGTTCCACAAAGTGGGACCGAGTACGGAACCCTGCGGGACACCCTGTGTCAGGTTCATCCTTATTTTCCCAGAGGTCAGCTCTCGACTCGATAAGTAACTCCCGATTGCAATGCGTAAGTAGGGGCTAATTTGAAGGCGGCCCAGTTCGTGCTTTATCAGGTGCCACTTTGCCGTGTTGAAGGCATTTTTTATGTCAATCATGATCACCGCTCCCCATACCTTCCGATCACTGTTCACCCTCTCCAGCACGTGCTTGATGGCTCCTACCGTTGATGTTTTGGCTATGAAGCCGAACTGGGTGCTGGCTATGCCCTCTCTGTTTCCTAACTCCTCTTCCAGCCTGGCCTTCAATAGGTATTCATATATTTTCCCAAGGCAGTCAGAAGACAGATTGGTCTGTGTTTCCATCTATTCTCGAATCCCTTTGGGAATCAGGATAGCCTTGCCTTTTCCAGCTGCCTGGAAAGACTCCTTGTCTGAGTAATCCATTCATTATCGTGAGTTGTGTCTGGTATCGCCTCTATGGCGTACTTCACCGTCTCCGGTTGGATCCCGTCGGGCCCCGGGATCTCCTGCTCTTCAGCTTCCGCGCTGCCTCTTTTAGCTCTTCCCTAGTAAATGGGTGGAGGGGTAGTTCTATGTCAGGCTCCTGGTTTTCGGGGTCAACCTCTGCTGTCCCAGGAAGAGTTCAAGCAGTATGTTTTCCCTGCGTGCTTCATCCATCTCGTACGGAGACCTGAATCCCTTCAGGTCCCTGATCGCGATCCGATATCCCTGCCCCCATGGGTCCTCCTCCAGTCTGTCGCACAGCAACTTCCATCCTCCTTTTTGCCCTAATAATTTCTTTCTTCATCGCCTTCCTCGCTTCCTTGTAGACCCTTTCCAGTTCGTCAACCTGGTCTTGCGGGGCATTTGTCCTGCCGCGCATTCTGGTGAGCTCTCTCTAGCGTTTGTACAGGATTGCCTGCTCTCCTTGATGGAATCATTCCACCATACGGGTTGCTTTCTGTCCGCCCTGCGTTGGTCCGCACCGTGCTACTTTCTTGAGCATTCCTAATTACCTCTGTGAGCCCTGAGTGTCAGTAATGTTATGTTCAAGCAGTTGCAGGGTATCCTTGAGGGTCACTTGATCTATACATCTCTGCCGCGGCTGTTCTGTCCTCTTGACCTGGAGATTGGTCTCTACCCGGAAGGTTATATATCTGTGGAGACTACCGGATTCCTCTTGCGAAACCTGCCAGTCATTAACCTTCGTGAGATCCGGTCGGAAGCTAGGGTAATATCTATGATTGACGATTGGCCGCTCTTACGAAGGTGGGTTCCTTCCGCAATTATGTACCATCATATTCGTTGCGTTCATCCAGTCCTCAATGTACCGTCCCTCGCGTCCGTGATGTTGCCTGTCCACAAGCTGGATTTTGATTAAAGTCGCCAATATGATCACTCCCTGTTTCCGTCCCGCACATGCTGCGCCAGCTCGTCGATATATTGCTGGAATCGAGTCTGAGTGGAGTTGGTGAGATGTAGCAATTGTAGATAGCAAAGCCATCAAAGTCTAGGCAAGTGAACCGTGTTCCGCTGTATGGCTGGTGACTCCGCACGTTCTGTTTCTGCACCAGGCCGCTGTGTTCTCATCCAAGTCCATAATCCATCTGGTATCTGCCCTAGTGATGGATGAGACACGGTTCCTGGATGAGAACCAGGTCCGCGTTATTTCCATCGCCGTCCTCAGCAGCAGGTGCTGCGCATGTCTCCGTCTATCGACATTCACCTGTAATATCTGGATCATTTTTAAGCCTTGTATGGCCTCCCCCTACCCCTACATCATTACGCCCGGTGAGCGATTCGTCTATTAGCCCAATCAGAACAGAGTGGGATTCATTCAATTCGTCCTGGGTCGGTATCCCATGCAGTGTACTGTCCCTTGTAAATGTAGAGACGTTTGGTTCTCCCTGTCGGAACACGCCATCGTCCACCATGGTCCTGCTTTCCCTCCGCCATGTCTTTTTCCTGACCTGGCCGCCCTCAGTACCTCTTTAAATGCTGGGCATCTTATTGTCCCGCTCTGTGACCATTTTCCCGGCATATGGGGCAATGCTCTTCCTTGCTGCAGTTGGCGGCGGAGTGATCTTCTTGCCCGCATCTATAGCAGCTCTTCGTCCTGTCCGGCCCTTCACAAGCCTCCTTTTTATGTGCATAACTCCAGCACCTTGCACACTTGGGCACGTTCACCCGTCTCTCAATTTGGCATCGAACAAGACCTATCCTGACGGTATCATATTTCATCAGTGCCCTTGCATGTTCTCTCGGAGGGTTAACGTAGCCGCTGCGGTTTGATTGCCGAGTGGTCTTATGCAGCTGAGCTTGCAGTCTTGGTTCCATATCCCAATCCTTGATCTGATAGCACCGATGATATCATCCTCAGTAACGTCCCCTGACATGCCCCTGAGATTAATTGATTCAGAGGGATCTTCCCCTAGCCTCCTTGTTTTTAGGGATCCTTCGTCTCCCAGAGCCTTATTTATCGCACCCAGTGCTTCGGGATCTCTATCCAGTGTGAGGAGCAGGTTACCGTCCCTTGTGCTCCTTATTCCCCTAATCGCTTCTACGTAGTCGGTGCTACCGACTGCTGTTTTGAGCTTGCTCAATACGTCACTATATGACACCCTTCCGTCTGCCTGCGTTACTATAACCCCGTAGGTGCTCCTCTCTGGGATTCCCTTAGGTAGGGACGTCGTGTAAATGTCCACCCTCGTTTTTTTCCCATGGAAGACGCACTCTACCATCTTGCGGAGCATATCGACACTCATACCCTTTACATGATGAATACACACACTTGCATCGCCAGTAGTTTCACTCCTGATTTGTTCCAATAAAGGCCACAGTCCTGGGGGGGTCCCGTTGTGCGCTATCCTGATTACCTTCGTTCTGGTACAGTTGCCGGTTCCTCTGACCCTTGTTGTCTGTTCAATTACCTCGACGGCAACTGGAACAGATAAGAAGTACTTCCTTGGGTCTGAGGCACTGAAATTATACAGTTCGCTGAATGAAACAGAAATGAAAGATGGAACTGTTACGTCAATTTTGGCAGCTTTCGAGAATTACTCTTTGCTGAGCACTAATGAAATAATGAATGTTTTCAAATTTTTCAGGAGTTTTTTTTTTGTATATTTTAAATATTTATCCAAACCTTGGAAATCAAGAGGAAAAATTTATGAAAATTCCAGCAGTACGTCCGTGATCCAGTAACTTGCAGGAGAAAATGGATTTCAATAAACCATTCACTCTAAACTTCAATGGAAAATTTCAAAATATTCTAAAAAGAATTATTGATTCATTTGACGGCAACTGGAACAGATAAGAAGTACTTCCTTGGATCTGAGGCAATGGAATTATACAGTTCGCTGAATGAAACAGAAATGAAAGATGGAACTGTTACGTCAATTTTGGCAGCTTTCGAGAATTACTGTTTGCTGAGCACTAAAGAAATAATGAATGTTATCAAATTTTTCAGGAGTTTTTTTTTTGTATATTTTAAATATTTATCCAAACCTTGGAAATCAAGAGGAAAAATTTATGAAAGCGCAATAAGTGCTGGGTGTTTGTTGCTTCAAAGTCAATTTGAGAAAGATTATTGCATGATAACACCACTCTTGAAAAAATGATAGACTTCTGCGAATCAGTCTAACTAGCTGGTGAGAATATGTGAATCCTCACCTCAGAAACGACACCAAATAAAGTAGAGCATACTACCAAAAAAACAACTGGGAAGGACTTTACTGATCACATTTCAAAAATAAGAGAATTTCAGTGTTTAAGACGTGAATTGAGTTGAGATCTGATACATCTTCTGATTCAACTCATTCAATCAGTATGATTCACAATATGAGGTTAGAAGGTAATAAAACCTGGGTAAAAATAATATTGGTGGAAGGTAACGAAGTAGAATCCAAGCTAGACACTGAAGCAGATATACATATTTTACCTTACAAGTTTGTAAAACAAACTGGTATGCACAGAAATATAACTAATCTAAAGAATAAAATAGAGGCATATGGAGGCTTTCCCATCAAAACCATGGGTCAGATATCAATGAAAATCGAAATAGAAAAACTCATATACATTTTTATTTCGTTGTTGTTCCGGGAGATTTTGCTCCTATTCTAATTTAAGAAGAATTGATTAAATATTTCAAACAATCCATAAAAAAATATTATCAAAGCAGCATGACCATTTTTTCAGTGGGATTGGGTGTTTTCCAGGATATTTGAAGAATGAAATTGAGATCAGATACAATTTCTCACATGAGTTCTGCTAGAAGAATTCTTATTGCATTGAAAGATAGGTTCAAAACAACTTTGGAGTCATTGACAAAAAGAGTATTATAACACTAGTAAACGAACCAGTTGAATGGGTTTCAAAAATTGTAATAGTGGAAAACCCAAAAGGATCTCTTAGAATTTACATTAACCCATTTCAATTAAATAAATATATAGTTAGGGAGAAGTATACAATTGCTACCATCAGAGAGTTCAAATATAGCTCATAAACAATTCTTCATCATTTTTGATCTCGGAGATGGATTTTATCAAATCAAGTTAGACGATGAAATCCAGTGAATTATGTACTTTTATCTAGTATTTCAGGTACCTATTAAGGGCCCCATTTGGTATCAATCTACCTGTATTAGTTCATAAATTGGTTTTAAATATTTTGGATGGCGTAACAGTATATTTCGATGAAATTTGTAAAGCGACTGATACTAAAGCGGAAAACGATGGGATCATCAAAATGGTATTGAAAAGAGCTCAAAAACTCAATATTGAGTTCAACCCTGATAAATTCCAATATTGTTTGAAATGAATTAAATACTTGGGGTTCATATTCAATAAAATTGGCATGCTCCCAGACTTCTCCAAAGTTGAAGATATCAAAAAAATAAATAATCCCGAGAATGAAATAGAATTGCAGAGAATTATGGGAATGATAAGTTACTTGAGAATATTATACCTAATCTTTTTTGTATTATGTCACCCTTACGTGATCTACTCAAAACAAATATTGAATGGGTACGGACTTCAGTACACACTGAAGCACTAAACAAAATAAAGGAAATAATATGCGGTATTCATCACAATGTTTGTCATATCCATGTCATCGAGAATAATTATATTATTTTAGTTTAAATGTGTTGCATTGATTTGTTTGAAAATATGAACAGGATGTTCATAAAATCAGATGTGGAATCCTCTGCGACTGAAATATGAAGTTTATTCACTATCTTCATCGTTCAAAATAACCTCTTGTGGGGTATTCATGTTGAAGAGGGAAACATTCTCAATTAAATATTGAATAGAAAGATTTTTCTGTGAATTGAGGAATCCACGATAAAAATAAACTTATTTTTTGTGAATGTCTAACAGAAAACATTTACTTCCCCGGCTGCAGCCACGCTGGACATTGAATTACATCTGAGAGATATTCTGAAAGAAGGGTCGTTTCACTCAAAATAAAAAATCTGAATTTGAAAATTTGCATTTTCATTAGATAGTTATTTAGTTTTCTATTCCAGTCCTGATTAAGAACTCATATAGATGAATGACGCAAAGGAGAATGTTTTCCAAAAAAGAGTACTCACCAGAAATTATTTGATACATTGACGCAAGAGAGGCATTGCATTCACTAGGTCTTCAATACATTTTTATCGACGAAAATCTATTTCACACTTCCACAATCATCAGGAAGACCGGAAAAAATGAGTGAGATTGCTTCTAGAAAATGTGTTTTCCATTTCTTCCGGTCTTCCTGATGATCGTGGAAGCGTGAAATAGATTTTCGTCGACAAAAATGTATTGAAGACCTAGTGAATGCGATGCCTCTCTTGCGTCAATGTTACAAATGATTTCTGGTGAGTACTCTTTTTTGGAAAACATTCTTCTTTGCCTCATTCATCTATATGAGTTCCTAATCAGGATTGGACTAGAAAATTAAATAACTATGTCCAGCGTGGCTTTAGCCGTTAAAGTTGTTGTTTTCTGTTAGACATTCACAAAAAATACATTATTTTTATCGTGGATTCTTCAATTCACAGAAAAATCTTTCTATTCAATATTCAATTGAGAATGTTTTCCTTTTCAACAGTGTTGCATGTTCTGTTTTTTTTTTTACCCAATCCTTTTGTCTTTTCACAAGTTCTTTTAAAACGATTGATTGGAATCAGTATTAGTTTTGGTGTTCATCAGTAAATAGTTCAATCGATTTCTATGGTTTTTTAATTCATCTTCAGATTAAGTGGATTTTTTTTGTAATTCACACAAAGTAATTTTTCATAATTGAATGTATTGAAGAATAATTATTATTTTGTTTTTTCTCTCATGTTCAATTTCGAGTAAAAATTATATTAATTTTTTTTATCTGAATATAAAAATATTTTAATTCAATTCATGTGATTATTATTTCTGGTATCCGCCTCTGTTTCTATTGTTCACCTCACCTCCTGGAACGACGACACCCGCAGCTTTGCGTGAGACGCCCTAAGCCTTGCGCCCCGCGGCTTTAATCTCCTTGCCCATCCAGCATCATTGTAGTAGCTAACATGCCATGTCTACTAATGGCACATAATTCCACTATCTTCCCGATACTCGTGAGTCTCCATTTGCGACCGCGGTCAAGTGAAAAGTACTATATTAGGAGCAAAAGATATGGTCTGATTGTGTTTTCAATTTTCTCCAGACAAATGTCAACCAGCAATGGTAGAATATCCACTCCTAGCAATATATACAAGTGGTGATGTGCAATCATCGGTAAATCCAATTAGCTCCATTTATGGGTTGAACTCGTCTTGTTGATTTCGAATAAAAACTTTTTAACAAAAAATTAAACCGACGAAATACGGAACTGAAAAGTAAAAAATAAAATAAACCTTCTTATTCCCAGTAACTAAGCTCCTAAACTAATGTAAGTAACTAATTTTGAGTCGGCGCCAAACAAACAAGCAAATGAATTAGGTAAGGCGTAAAATGATGGGCATCGAGTTGCGCGGTGACATTCTGATATTTGATTTGAAGAAATTTAATGATGTTCGTTGATTGTTTGTTTGGCGCCGACTCAAAATTAGTTACTTACATTAGTTTGGGAGCTTAGTTACTGACACTAAGGAGGTTTATTTTATTTTTTACTTCTCAGTTCCGTATTTCGTCGGTTTGATTTTTTTAAAGACCTATTTTCAATTCATGCTAAAATATACTAATTACTACCTACTTGTTTTTTTATTACTTCCAAAATACTTACTTACCCACCTTACTTCAACTAGTACCAGTTAAATAATATGATTATCTACTTTTACTATTTGTTGTAATGAAAATTATTTTTGTTGTTCTGGTTAGTTTATTTCATTACTTTATATATCATTCCATCCTCTCATAGAATATGATGGTTTTGACGGATGTGGAACAGAAATAATGTCAGTAGCGATCTGTCATTGTCAACTACGTATGTGTGTGCCAATGTTCATAAGTGAAAAATCAATTATCCCCTATTTTTCTACACGTAAGGGTATATAATTCCATTCGAAATCTAAATATAAGGTATACCATATCTATTAAAAAAAGAATAATCCAAATCGAAGGACCCAGTACAAAGTTATGCCTGATAGAATCGGTTAACGGACCAGAATTCAGAGGGTGAGTGATCAATATCCTTCATGTTGCTACCCTTAGGGGTGGATTTCATCTTATTAATTCAAATGGGACCACCTTCGAAGTACACCCTATCCACTGAAAAAAAAATTATCGGAATCGGACGGCTCAGTAAAAAGTTATGCGTGATCATACATTGAAAAAATGATGGAAAAAAAATATACGGGTCGACTAGAGAATCCTCCTTTTTGGTTTCGTCGTTTAAAAATAGAATGCTGGGTTATGTTTGAGATCTCGATTTAATGATACATTGAGAACATTCCCCGTATCACCGGAAGGAATTTTTTTCTAGAAAATGTTATACCAGTCATTTTCAACCAATCAGATGCTTCATTCCGACATTGTTACTATGGTAACCAGCAAATTTTCTGAATTTTTTTTATCCACATTAGCATGTAGACGTAAAATTAATAAGTGGAAATTTCCCGGGCACATGACAGCTATCATATAATTAGACAAAAATAATATTGACAATATTTTTTATTTACTTACTTTATAAGTTGGAAATATTACAACAATTAATTAGGTGTACATTCTATAATATCATTAATTAATTTTAAATTCTTAAAAAAATTCCACTTCTACCTACTCTTTCCTAGGTGGTGAATAAAACACAGAACCGGTGTTTTTTTTTAACAATATACCTGTGTTTCATAAAATAAAAATAATACTGAGATACCAGTTTATTTCTTTGAGTATTAGATTTGTGTCCAACAGAGGGCACAATATCACGCAGAATGTTGCCAATCTCTTCAAATAAGTTTTCTTGCTCAGGATTTTAATCCAGATTCTTCCACTAGGTATGTTAGATATTTTTCATTTTTATGGTACATTTTATGTGCTGTGATTCATTGCAAAAGGAACCCAATTCATACGATTAAAGTTCATTTTATCATAACTTTTTTACTAACTTATGATTGTATACTATGTTATGAGGAACTTATGATGCCACAAATAAATATTGATTGACAGGAGTAGTGAATGTCAAATCCATGCCTAACTTTACAAAATATTTTTTTAACCGGCAACATACGCCAACAACATTCTATTTAGAATAAAGAATGAAATATCCCGATTTCCTGAATTATTTGAAAAACAAATTATTACCGCTAATATTAATTTTTCTTAGAATTAAACCTAAAAGAATATGAAAAATATTTAAGTATATATGTATAGGTATAGTTATAAATCACCTTTGTTTGTAGTCGATATTGACATTTCCCTGAAATCTAGTGAGAAAATTAAATGAAATCAATTATTTTTATATAATAATGTATCTGATATTATAAATTTTATTTTACTAGGGCACGGGAGAAATAAAAAAAAACCGCAATACGAACATCCACTTTCATTTTTAATCAATATTGACATTTCCCTGAACCCAGTAAGAAAATTGTATGAAATCAATTAATTTTACATAATAGTTCATCTGATATTATATATTTTATTTCACTAGGGAACGGGGAAAATCAGAAAAAAATCTCCCCCAAAACTCCCATTACACACAGCCTTCTATTTATTTGTGAATAATGTCAAAATAAATATTTACTCGATGTTTTCTATTTAAATATAAGTCCGGTATAAAATTTTCTTACCAAATCCCCCACGTGCTTGAATTAATTGTGGGAAATTTGTCTCGTACAATAATTTTAAAAGAAAATTATCCCTCGTCGCTTCGCGACTCGTGATTATTTTCAAAAAATTCATGTACTCAAAAATTTCCGGCAATAATTCATGCTCTAGGGAGATTATAAGTGACAATCCTGAACTAGGCAGCCAAGAACAATTTGTTCGTCAATGTTGATACTAATTTTCCCACCTAAACTCAGTGGTGTACCTGATGATGAAGGATATTTGTTGTTTCCGCTAGACTGAATCAGATCAGTTTGTCAAATAGCTATAATACTCAATATACGGGGTGTTTTCGAAGGAGAGGCATAACAGGATGTAGATTTTGTCAAAATAGATCATTTCACCTGAAATCACCTATATAAAAGTCGAAAAACAAAGAAGTTGTAAAACCCGTTACGGTCCTAGTGTATTTTCAGAATCTGTTCATAGTAACTAACTTCACATGCATTCCCTCTTCATTCACTGAAAATGTACTGCCTTAGGATTTTCTATTATCCAAATAGCTGTATTATAAAAATTATTAACTTCAATTCCTGCGTGGTTATTGCCCAGATAGCACACATACATCCAATGGATATATTATGGATATCCATGATGGATAAAATGGGCATCCATAGGATATCTGGTGAAGGATAGGGTATGTCCTTAGGATGTGACAGTGTGACTTTTTCAGGTCTCCTATGGGTAACACTGATGGATGACCGTAATCTATATGTTAGAGATATGTAAAAGAGATTTGCTGGGTAAATACTATGGATAACTTCAGGATTTCCAAGCAGATATCCTTCAGAGGATGGAGGATATATGATGGATATACATAGGATGTGTGACTGTACCTTTTTTGGATCTCTTATGGATATCCATAAGATATTTGTTGAGTAAAATCTATGAATCCATAAAATATTATTCTAGGGCTGAAGCATATTTGGTGGATATTCACTGGTAGTTACTGTGTGATTCTCAGGATACGTCAGGATCCACTGGTGGAACCTTTCTCTGAGAGTCAATGAATTTCATTATCATAATAATTTGTAAGACCTGAAGTGAAGAGCCTGCCACATCAATTGAAGTTCATTTCAAGCAATTATATCAACAGGAGAAAAAAATCGCTCTGGAAACATTTTTTATTAAATGAATATAATGATAAATGAGATTTGTCGATTTGGAATTTTCTGTTTGAAAACAAATTTTAATAAATAAAAACCAACAATAAATTAAATTCGTCGATTTGAAATCTTTGGTTTCTCTTTTCAATGTTCACTGCCACACCCTTCTTTGGCTCGTCTCAGCCAGTTTTCCATTGATTTTTGGTGACCTTCCTATGGGAAACTTCTTACTTTCATCTGCATCCACTGAAATTGAACAATTTATTTTACCCACAATGGGAATTTCATTCTATTTGGACACGGTTCCGCCATTCTGAGTCAATGCTTTGCCGTGCTCTTGTAAATATCCTTCAAATAAATCAAATTTGATCCACTCACCTTCGTAAATATGTAATCTATGCCAACCGTAGCTCTTCACTTCCACTGATGGATTCAAAGGAAATAGGTATATTTTTTTTTTAAACTCGCCAAAAGCAATGGAGAACAAGTAGGTGGAAAAACAATTATGAACATGAACGCAAAACCGCAGAACTAACCGTAGTGGCCGGTGGTGGCCGTCATGTGATTTCGAAAAACCCAAAAATGTCTTTCGTTTGCAGCGAGTGTAGCCCTTGTGTAGCACTGAGCTACACTAGAAATATCAACAATCAACCAACACGATGCATAGATACTTCCACCCTTGTTTGAGCTACCCTATACAAAACATTTTTGAAATCAAAATTACCTATTTGAGAAGAGATGTGAAATATAAAAGCTGAAGTATTGTGAAATGAGAGAAACACGTTTAACGCTGTATTCACAAAAGGGTATTTTGGCTTTCGGAGTACTGTTTCCTAATTGTCTATGCATTATGATGAGACATTGTAACTAGCCTACCAGAAAATAGTATGCGATAATATATGTACCATATTCATTCAATGGAATCTTGATTTCATATTTTGTTCGTCATTGCAAGTTATCAGAACTTGACCAATCACATGACATGACCCAAGTGGTCATTGATGCGTACTAACTTCAGGATGTCATTGTTGCCAACTCGACATTTTCACATTTATCCCCTGATTAAATTATTAATTTTGGATTTGATATATTTCATTTCTATAATCTTGTGTATTTCTACTACTGATGACTTCCAAATATTGAATATCCACAATTGGTCTTCAATGGATATCCTGTGGATGACTGAGAAGTAACTTGGTGCGGACATCCATTATAGGTTTCGAATGGAGGTCCTATGGATAGCTTGAGAAAATCCACCTAAGATATCCTATATATTTTTATTTCCGTGTATCATAGGGATATACGTTCCATGTCCACGGATATTCCGCTTTGGATCGGATTCGAAATGGATATCCTCAACTGGGTGTTATGATAATTTGGAACCCAATGGCTAACGAAACTCAACTCTTGCAGGACGACCGTAATTTCAATCCACCAAACGATTGGACATGCAAGGATATAATTCACAATTGCTGCTTACATATTCATATTGTCTGATATATTGGTATTGATAAATTATTCTCTGAGCAGTAAAGAGATTTTTCCCCTAGAAGTCCAACCTCATCTTCACGAGGTATGGGGTGAACGGGTCGTGACCTCTCAGCGAATGGGACTGTTTGTGTCGCATATGAGTGGCCGCGATTTGACTAACGAGGCTCTGGCAAGCATACCTAAATCCAAACTGTGGTCTCAAAATCTCGGCCTTAGGCCTCTGAAGGGGGCACCACAGGGCTGGATAAATCACCACCTCCGCACTTCTCGTGGGACTGAATGACTACTGAGCCAAAGTACCGAGAGGAAATGAGGACAGCTCTTGGTTGATGATGTCTCTTTCAGGGACTGGAAAGATGTAATGTACTATTAGATACTATAAGAACGGAAGATAACTCTCCCTGGTGCTGAACAAACTATAAGGACCATCTAGACGATCCTCCAGCACTAAAGGGTAGCCACGGCAGTACGTGAAGCTGCTATGACGGACTTCGAAGTGGCCCTCAATCAGGAATCATGGATACGACATGGTGAAGGGACAAGCGGAGAGCTATTTTGTAGCAGATCAACTGATATATCCTGGACCTGTATTCTATCAGGTAAGAGACAATGGGCCAAGAGGCTCAAGTGTCATCGGAGGCCACGGCCAGACAAGCCTACGGGGTGGAGGTTTCAGTGGGTGAATATGATTCAGGGGCTCCCACACTACCGCAAGATATTTACAACAGATTAAACAAGGGCACATAAGAAGTCGATTCTGAATATTCCCTTGGCATTTGTTCAGTGGAGTTTGGATTATGTGCGTATGGTTTTTCACTTAATTTTGATAGAAATCATCAAAACAAGCCTTGTCATCTAACTATCAAATAATTCCCGAGTCCCGAAATGTGGCTATGGCCACTGTCGTGCAAATAGCTAATAGCGTACCGTTCGTCGATTATTATAGTATGGCATTGGGTGAGTTGATGGGGTTATTAGGATTTCGTACCGTGTTGATTTTTCGTAGGGTCGATGTTTCAACAACTCTAAAGGTTATATAGGGGTATTTTCTTGCAATTGAGTAAAAATGATCTAGCTCACTATCAGATGCAATAATAATTTCTGTCTCAGTTTCATTTTCACAAATTCATTCCTTTCTCAGACAATATTTCCCAATCTCATTTTATTCAGTAGATGATTTGAAACAAATATCAATGGCATATTGGAACAGCATGATGAAGTGTGTGAGAATGTTGGTAGAAAAGGTATATGAGCAGAATAGGTCATAATGTGATAATGACTTGGAGCATGGGGGAGGAGTTCAACGTGGTGCGCCACAGTGGCAGAATCGGGCGAACTCGTCCGTATAGTGTCACTTATTTGCATTCACCACTTTGATGAAAGGCGTGTTTACAAACTTCGATAGTTTGAATTTTTGAGTCGCCGAGAATGGTTGTTACGGAAAATTAGGAAAGTTGCCAGGAAATTCGGGATATGAGAAATTTGGCGAAGAAAAGACTTTTATTACGTGAAGGAAATGGCTGAGTGGTTACATTGTCGCCTACCAAAGCAGAAGGTCACGGGAACGAATCTTGGTCAGGGTACCATTCTATTTATATTTTAAAAAAACAACGGCTGGACCTATTCGACTAAATTTTTTTCGAATGTTCGTGATTCTCGAATGGGTTTTCAAGAAAGAAGGGTTTTTTTTATTGGAAATACTTTGTCCTGGAAATGTTTTCAGGAATATATAATATATAATGAAAATTATTGTCTGTTTGTGTTAGTTAACGAGCGTTCTCGGAGTCAATATCAGCGAGACAGCTACCCGAACGGAACACACGTGGGCATACGTATCATTGCAGTGGTCATGTGAGGATCGCATGTTTGGAATGTTATTATTTATCGCTGAAGATTTCACCTTGCATTTTATTTTATTTTATTCTGATCATATCTTTATAGTAATTCATTGATTTGTTTGTTTTGGCCGAGTCAAGATTAGTCAATCTACCAATTACCACCTAACTCAATTTGCATACTTTCTTTCAAAATACTTACTTACTTACCTAACTTTAACTATTAACTGTTATATACTATAACTAGCTGGTACCCCAACTTCGTCCACATAGAATTTGTATTTTTCCTTTGTTTTTCTTTGTTCGTTCCATCTTTCTAATGCCTGTGGCTTCGTTCGCCTCCCGTTATCCATTTCTCATGCCTTTTCCTGTCATCCGTTTCCTGAGAGCCAAGAGGCTCATGTCATCGGAGGCCACGGCCAGACAAGCCTACGGGTGGAGGTTTCAGTGGGTGAATCTGATTCAGGGGCTCCACACTACCGCAAGATATTTACAACAGATTAAACAAGGGCACATAAGAAGTCGATTCTGAATATTCCCTTGGCATTTGTTCAGTGGAGTTTGGATTATGTGCGTATTAGGGGTGCCACTTAAAAACCTTAATTTTGATAGAAATCATCAAAACAAGCCTTGTCATCTAACTATCAAATAATTCCCGAGTCCCGAAATGTGGCTATGGCCACTGTCGTGCAAATAGCTAATAGCGTACCGTTCGTCGATTATTATAGTATGGCATTGGGTGAGTTGATGGGGTTATTAGGATTTCTGTACCGTGTTGATTTTTCGTAGGGTCGATGTTTCAACAACTCTAAAGGTTATATAGGGATTTTTCTTGCAATTGAGTAAAAATGATCTAGCTCACTATCAGATGCAATAATAATTTCTGTCTCAGTTTCATTTTCACAAATTCATTCCTTCTCAGACAATATTTCCCAATCTCATTTTATTCAGTAGATGATTTGAAACAAATATCAATGGCATATTGGAACAGATGGAAGTGTGTGAGAATGTTGGTAGAAAAGGTATATGAGCAGAATAGGTCATAATGTGATAATGACTTGGAGCATGGGGAGGAGTTCAACGTGGTGCGCCACAGTGGCAGAATCGGGCGAACTCGTCCGTATGAGTGTCACTTATTTGCATTCACCACTTTGATGAAAGGCGTGTTTACAAACTTCGATAGTTTGAATTTTTGAGTCGCCCGAGAATGGTTGTTACGGAAAAAAAATTAGGAAAGCTGCCAGGAAATTCGGTATATGAGAAATTTGGCGAAGAAAAGACTTTTATTACGTGAAGGAAATAGCTGAGTGGTTACATTGTCGCCTACCAAGCAGAAGGTCACGGAACGAATCTTGGTCAGGGTACCATTCTATTTATATTTTATAAAAACAACGGCTGGACCTATTCGACTAAATTTTTTCGAATGTTCGTGATTCTCCGAATGGGGTTTTCAAGAAAGAAGGATTTTTTATTGAAATTACTTTGTCCTGGAAATGTTTTCAGGAATATATAATATATAATGAAAATTATTGTCTGTTTGTGTTAGTTAACGAGCGTTCTCGGAGTCAATATCAGCGAGACAGCTACCCGAACGGGAACACACGTGGGCATACGTATCATTGCGAGTGGTCATGTGAGGATCGCATGTTGGAATGTTATTATTTATCGCTGAAGATTTCACCTTGCATTTTATTTTATTTTATTCTGATCATATCTTTATAGTAATTCATTGATTTGTTTGTTTTGCGCCGAGTCAAAATTAGTCAATCTACCAATTACCACCTAACTCAATTTGCATTACTTTCTTTCAAAATACTTACTTACTTACCTAGACTTTAACTATTAACTGTTATATACTATAACTAAGCTGGTACCCACAACTTCGTCCACATAGAATTGTATTTTCCCTCTTTGTTTTTCTTTGTGTCGTTCCATCTTTCTAATGCCTGTGGCTTCGTTCGCCTCCCGTTATCCCATTTCATGCCTTTTTTCCTGTCATCCCTGTTTCCTAGAGAGCCAAGAGGCTCAGAGTGTCATCGGAGGCCACGGCCAGACAAGCCTACAGGGTGGAGGTTTCAGTGGGTGAATCTGATTCAGGGCTCCCACACTACCGCAAGATATTTACAACAGATTAAACAAGGGGCACATAAGAAGTCGATTCTGATATTCCCTTGGCATTTGTTCAGTGGAGTTTGGATTATGTGCGTATGGTTGAAGGAGATATGCACATGATTTCTTCAGTAAATGGCGGTTTTCATAATTTGATAGAAATCATCAAAACAAGCCTTGTCATCTAACTATCAAATAATTCCCGAGTCCCGAAATGTGGCTATGGCCACTGTCGTGCAAATAGCTAATAGCGTACCGTTCGTCGATTATTATAGTATGGCATTGGGTGAGTTGATGGGGTTATTAGGATTTCGTACCGTGTTGATTTTTCGTAGGGTCGATGTTTCAACAACTCTAAAGGTTATATAGGGGTATTTTCTTGCAATTGAGTAAAAATGATCTAGCTCACTATCAGATGCAATAATAATTTCTGTCTCAGTTTCATTTTCACAAATTCATTCCTTTCTCAGACAATATTTCCCAATCTCATTTTATTCAGTAGATGATTTGAAACAAATATCAATGGCATATTGGAACAGCATGATGAAGTGTGTGAGAATGTTGGTAGAAAAGGTATATAGAGCAGAATAGGTCATAATGTGATAATGACTTGGAGCATGGGGGAGGAGTTCAACGTGGTGCGCCACAGTGGCAGAATCGGGCGAACTCGTCCGTATAGTGTCACTTATTTGCATTCACCACTTTGATGAAAGGCGTGTTTACAAACTTCGATAGTTTGAATTTTTGAGTCGCCCGAGAATGGTTGTTACGGAAAAAATTAGGAAAGTTGCCAGGAAATTCGGGTATATGAGAAATTTGGCGAAGAAAAGACTTTTATTACGTGAAGGAAATAGCTGAGTGGTTACATTGTCGCCTACCAAGCAGAAGGTCACGGGAACGAATCTTGGTCAGGGTACCATTCTATTTATATTTTATAAAAACAACGGCTGGACCTATTCGACTAAATTTTTTTTCGAATGTTCGTGATTCTCCGAATGGGGTTTTCAAGAAAAGAAGGGATTTTTTTATTGGAAATTACTTTGTCCTGGAAATGTTTTCAGGAATATATAATATATAATGAAAATTATTGTCTGTTTGTGTTAGTTAACGAGCGTTCTCGGAGTCAATATCAGCGAGACAGCTACCCGAACGGGAACACACGTGGGCATACGTATCATTGCGAGTGGTCATGTGAGGATCGCATGTTTTGGAATGTTATTATTTATCGCTGAAGATTTCACCTTGCATTTTTATTTTATTTTATTCTGATCATATCTTTATAGTAATTCATTGATTTGTTTGTTTTGCGCCGAGTCAAAATTAGTCAATCTACCAATTACCACCTAACTCAATTTGCATTACTTTCTTTCAAAATACTTACTTACTTACCTAACTTTAACTATTAACTGTTATATACTATAACTAGCTGGTACCCACAACTTCGTCCACATAGAATTTGTATTTTTTCCTTTGTTTTTCTTTGTGTCGTTCCATCTTTCTAATGCCTGTGGCTTCGTTCGCCTCCCGTTATCCCATTTCTCATGCCTTTTCCTGTCATCCCGTTTCCTGAGAGCCAAGAGGCTCAAGTGTCATCGGAGGCCACGGCCAGACAAGCCTACGGGGTGGAGGTTTCAGTGGGTGAATCTGATTCAGGGGCTCCCACACTACCGCAAGATATTTACAACAGATTAAACAAGGGCACATAAGAAGTCGATTCTGAATATTCCCTTGGCATTTGTTCAGTGGAGTTTGGATTATGTGCGTATGGTTGAAGGAGATATGCACATGATTGTGCTTCAGTAGAAATGGCGAGTTTTTCACTTAATTTTGATAGAAATCATCAAAACAAGCCTTGTCATCTAACTATCAAATAATTCCCGAGTCCCGAAATGTGGCTATGGCCACTGTCGTGCAAATAGCTAATAGCGTACCGTTCGTCGATTATTATAGTATGGCATTGGGTGAGTTGATGGGGTTATTAGGATTTCGTACCGTGTTGATTTTTCGTAGGGTCGATGTTTCAACAACTCTAAAGGTTATATAGGGGTATTTTCTTGCAATTGAGTAAAAATGATCTAGCTCACTATCAGATGCAATAATAATTTCTGTCTCAGTTTCATTTTCACAAATTCATTCCTTTCTCAGACAATATTTCCCAATCTCATTTTATTCAGTAGATGATTTGAAACAAATATCAATGGCATATTGGAACAGCATGATGAAGTGTGTGAGAATGTTGGTAGAAAAGGTATATGAGCAGAATAGGTCATAATGTGATAATGACTTGGAGCATGGGGGAGGAGTTCAACGTGGTGCGCCACAGTGGCAGAATCGGGCGAACTCGTCCGTATAGTGTCACTTATTTGCATTCACCACTTTGATGAAAGGCGTGTTTACAAACTTCGATAGTTTGAATTTTTGAGTCGCCCGAGAATGGTTGTTACGGAAAAAATTAGGAAAGTTGCCAGGAAATTCGGGTATATGAGAAATTTGGCGAAGAAAAGACTTTTATTACGTGAAGGAAATAGCTGAGTGGTTACATTGTCGCCTACCAAGCAGAAGGTCACGGGAACGAATCTTGGTCAGGGTACCATTCTATTTATATTTTATAAAAACAACGGCTGGACCTATTCGACTAAATTTTTTTTCGAATGTTCGTGATTCTCCGAATGGGGTTTTCAAGAAAAGAAGGGATTTTTTTATTGGAAATTACTTTGTCCTGGAAATGTTTTCAGGAATATATAATATATAATGAAAATTATTGTCTGTTTGTGTTAGTTAACGAGCGTTCTCGGAGTCAATATCAGCGAGACAGCTACCCGAACGGGAACACACGTGGGCATACGTATCATTGCGAGTGGTCATGTGAGGATCGCATGTTTTGGAATGTTATTATTTATCGCTGAAGATTTCACCTTGCATTTTTATTTTATTTTATTCTGATCATATCTTTATAGTAATTCATTGATTTGTTTGTTTTGGCCGAGTCAAAATTAGTCAATCTACCAATTACCACCTAACTCAATTTGCATTACTTTCTTTCAAAATACTTACTTACTTACCTAACTTTAACTATTAACTGTTATATACTATAACTAGCTGGTACCCACAACTTCGTCCACATAGAATTTGTATTTTCCTTTGTTTTCTTTGTGTCGTTCCATCTTTCTAATGCCTGTGGCTTCGTTCGCCTCCCGTTATCCCATTTCTCATGCCTTTTCCTGTCATCCCGTTTCCTGAGAGCCAAGAGGCTCAAGTGTCATCGGAGGCCACGCCAGACAAGCCTACGGGGTGGAGGTTTCAGTGGGTGAATCTGATTCAGGGCCCACACTACCGCAAGATATTTACAACAGATTAAACAAGGGCACATAAGAAGTCGATTCTGAATATTCCCTTGGCATTTGTTCAGTGGAGTTTGGATTATGTGCGTATGGTTGAAGGAGATATGCACATGATTGTGCTTCAGTAGAAATGGCGAGTTTTCACTTAATTTTGATAGAAATCATCAAACAAGCCTTGTCATCTAACTATCAAATAATTCCCGAGTCCCGAAATGTGGCTATGGCCACTGTGCAAATAGCTAATAGCGTACCGTTCGTCGATTATTATAGTATGGCATTGGGTGAGTTGATGGGGTTATTAGGATTTCGTACCGTGTTGATTTTTCGTAGGGTCGATGTTTCAACAACTCTAAAGGTTATATAGGGTATTTTCTTGCAATTGAGTAAAAATGATCTAGCCACTATCAGATGCAATAATAATTCTGTCTCAGTTTCATTTTCAAAATTCATTCCTTTCTCAGACAATATTTCCCAATCTCATTTTATTCAGTAGATGATTTGAAACAAATATCAATGGCATATTGGAACAGCATGATGAAGTGTGTGAGAATGTTGGTAGAAAAGGTATATGAGCAGAATAGGTCATAATGTGATAATGACTTGGAGCATGGGGAAGAGTTCAACGTGGTGCGCCACGTGGCAGAATCGGGCGAACTCGTCCGTATAGTTCACTTATTTGCATTCACCACTTTGATGAAAGGCGTGTTTACAAACTTCGATAGTTTGAATTTTGAGTCGCCCGAGAATGGTTGTTACGGAAAAAATTAGGAAAGTTGCCAGGAAATTCGGGTATATGAGAAATTTGGCGAAGAAAAGACTTTTATTACGTGAAGGAAATAGCTGAGTGGTTACATTGTCGCCTACCAAGCAGAAGGTCACGGGAACGAATCTTGGTCAGGGTACCATTCTATTTATATTTTATAAAAACAACGGCTGGACCTATTCGACTAAATTTTTTTTCGAATGTTCGTGATTCTCCGAATGGGGTTTTCAAGAAAAGAAGGGATTTTTTTATTGGAAATTACTTTGTCCTGGAAATGTTTTCAGGAATATATAATATATAATGAAAATTATTGTCTGTTTGTGTTAGTTAACGAGCGTTCTCGGAGTCAATATCAGCGAGACAGCTACCCGAACGGGAACACACGTGGGCATACGTATCATTGCGAGTGGTCATGTGAGGATCGCATGTTTTGGAATGTTATTATTTATCGCTGAAGATTTCACCTTGCATTTTTATTTTATTTTATTCTGATCATATCTTTATAGTAATTCATTGATTTGTTTGTTTTGCGCCGAGTCAAAATTAGTCAATCTACCAATTACCACCTAACTCAATTTGCATTACTTTCTTTCAAAATACTTACTTACTTACCTAACTTTAACTATTAACTGTTATATACTATAACTAGCTGGTACCCACAACTTCGTCCACATAGAATTTGTATTTTTCCTTTGTTTTTCTTTGTGTCGTTCCATCTTTCTAATGCCTGTGGCTTCGTTCGCCTCCCGTTATCCCATTTCTCATGCCTTTTCCTGTCATCCCGTTTCCTGAGAGCCAAGAGGCTCAAGTGTCATCGGAGGCCACGGCCAGACAAGCCTACGGGGTGGAGGTTTCAGTGGGTGAATCTGATTCAGGGGCTCCCACACTACCGCAAGATATTTACAACAGATTAAACAAGGGCACATAAGAAGTCGATTCTGAATATTCCCTTGGCATTTGTTCAGTGGAGTTTGGATTATGTGCGTATGGTTGAAGGAGATATGCACATGATTGTGCTTCAGTAGAAATGGCGAGTTTTTCACTTAATTTTGATAGAAATCATCAAAACAAGCCTTGTCATCTAACTATCAAATAATTCCCGAGTCCCGAAATGTGGCTATGGCCACTGTCGTGCAAATAGCTAATAGCGTACCGTTCGTCGATTATTATAGTATGGCATTGGGTGAGTTGATGGGGTTATTAGGATTTCGTACCGTGTTGATTTTTCGTAGGGTCGATGTTTCAACAACTCTAAAGGTTATATAGGGGTATTTTCTTGCAATTGAGTAAAAATGATCTAGCTCACTATCAGATGCAATAATAATTTCTGTCTCAGTTTCATTTTCACAAATTCATTCCTTTCTCAGACAATATTTCCCAATCTCATTTTATTCAGTAGATGATTTGAAACAAATATCAATGGCATATTGGAACAGCATGATGAAGTGTGTGAGAATGTTGGTAGAAAAGGTATATGAGCAGAATAGGTCATAATGTGATAATGACTTGGAGCATGGGGGAGGAGTTCAACGTGGTGCGCCACAGTGGCAGAATCGGGCGAACTCGTCCGTATAGTGTCACTTATTTGCATTCACCACTTTGATGAAAGGCGTGTTTACAAACTTCGATAGTTTGAATTTTTGAGTCGCCCGAGAATGGTTGTTACGGAAAAAATTAGGAAAGTTGCCAGGAAATTCGGGTATATGAGAAATTTGGCGAAGAAAAGACTTTTATTACGTGAAGGAAATAGCTGAGTGGTTACACTGTCGCCTACCAAGCAGAAGGTCACGGGAACGAATCTCGTTCAGGGTACCATTCTATTTATATTTTATAAAAACAACGGCTGGACCTATTCGACTAAATTTTTTTTCGAATGTTCGTGATTCTCCGAATGGGGTTTCCAAGAAAAGAAGGGATTTTTTTATTGGAAATTACTTTGTCCTGGAAAAGTTTCCAGGAATATATAATATATAATAAAAATTAATGTCTGTTTGTGTTAGTTAACGAGCGTTCTCGAAGTCAATATTAACGAGACAGCTACCCGAACGGGAACACACGTGGGCACACGTATCATTGCGAGTGGTCATGTGAGGATCGCATGTTTTGGAATGTTATTATTTAGCGCTGAAGATTTCACCTTGCCTTTTTATGTTATTTTATTTTGATCATATCTTTAAAGTAATTCAATGATTTGTTTGTTTTGCGCCGACTCAAAATTAGTTCATCTACCAATTACTACCCAACTCAATTTGCATTACTTTCTTTCAAAATACTCACTTACCTACCTCACTTTAACTATTAACTGTTATATACTATAACTAGCTGGTACCCACGACTTCGTCCACATAGAATTTGTATTTTTCCTTTGTTTTTCTTCCGTGTCGTTCCATCTTTGTAATGCCTGTGGCTTCGTTCGCCTCCCGTTATCCCATTTCCCATGCCTTTTCCTGTCATCCTGTTTCCTGTTATCCCGTTTTCCCTTTATCTTGTTATCCCGTCTTCCGTTATCTCGTTTGGGTGTTATTATTGATTTGACAGCGAAGGTAATGCTTTGTGACGACTATTACAAATTTACTTACCTCTTTTCACGGAATCCTTATGCCAAATTCCAATCCCAAATTCAATCCTTATGTAGGGGTTCAATTCACGAAAACACCAACACACGTATTGTTTATTCGTAACATATACCCCAAATACCAATTTTCCTGATCCCAGTTTTGGAACTATCTTTACCCCTTTGGGGTTGAATTTTCCAAATCCTTGAATTACTTTCAACCTCATTAAAAAGAGTCCACATAACTTCCATGACTCTATCTTCAAAACAAACTGTACTCTCACTTTCAGGGAGTACCCACCTTTTCACCCCTATAGGGATGGAATATTGAGAAGAACGCTGTCAAAATTCCAGCTCATTAGGTCCAGCGGTTGGCTCTGGGCGTTGATCGTATATCAGTCATCAGTGAGTCAGTTAGTCAGGACATGTAATTATATATGTACAGATTTCCCCAAACACGAGGCAGCTGCTGTCAACCGTTGAGCAGATCCTTGGCTGTCTTCTGTTTCCATTATCAGATTAACGCCTGGCCTCCATTATGTTATAGTGTCATCAGAACTACATATGTGTGCCAAATTTCAACAGAATTGGTTCACAGGAAAAAAATCAACAACTCAACCCCTATTTTTCAATCCTTGGGGATGTATTTCTTTTTCAAATTCAATTGGGACCAACTTCGAAGGATACCCTATACAATAAAAAAATAATAATCTCAATTGGATAACCCAGTACAAAGTTATGCATGGTAGAATCAGATAACAACTGAAAATACACTTCTAACTTTCATTACTTTTAGCAACTAAGTTCCAAAAGTATTTCATGAAGTGATAAATATAAATGGATTGTATTGACTTTCCAAAGACAATAATATATTTTCAGTTCAATACCACAAGAGAGTGGGAATAAAGTAAAAATACTTCGACAGATTTTCGAAAACTCGTTGCCATGCAATAGACACGAGAGCCCGACGGGCTCGAGTGGCTATTGCCAAATGGCAACAAGTTTGAGAAAGAAATCTGGAGAATTATTTTCCACTTTATTGAACTCTCGTGTGGTATTCCGTGGGATATTTTTTGAATTTACGATCACCAACACACTTCCTCGTGAAATGATATAATGAACTGAACCGGTTTCGATTCATTTCCCACTTTTCAGGCGAATTGATGACAGACGTCAAATTGAAAATATTATCTTGTCATTGAGTAAAAACAAAATACCTCAAATTATTCCCGCGGTAATTTTCTAGGTAGATTATTCTTAGGCCCGGTATTTTCACCTCCTGTTATACTAGGAATAAATTAACCAATGGTTAGAATGTGCTTTTGATTATCAATAAACGTTATCAAAAGCATATTCTAACGTTGATTAATTTATTCCTAGTATACCGAGGTGAAAATACCGGGCCTTACTATCATAATGTTTCGATTGGCCAAAACGTACGTGAATGATTCGAATTGGAAGTTTTCATTAATTTCTATAAATGTCAAAAAAAAAAATTAAAAATATCCAATCATATAGAACTCATGCAAAGGGGATTCGAAATTCGTGCAACTCTGCCCGCCTTTATCGAATATAGTGTAGTGTATCATCACGGGTACCACACAATCTTGTGATAATGATCAGTGGAAGCAGGTGAATGTTTATTTAATACAATATGGGAACCGAAATTAAACAAAAATAATTGTTTTGCCGAAATTAATTTAAATTTTTAGGACTCATCTTTGCAGGATATACTTATTACTTGGTGAATTGGTCCCGAATATGACCTAGAAATATTTCTCAAAGCATTCAAATGGGATATTATCTCACATAATCTGTGAATATGGATACCAGGAATATAAAATCAAAATACAAATAATTATATTAAAAATGCAAGGACCTCCAGAAAAATCAAAAGGCACAAAATATATTTGCATTTACCTACAACCACTTGGGTAAGCAACCATGCATACAGTGCATTCCATTCGAAACGAGCCACCCTGAATAACTTTTGGTACAATGATTTTCAGGTAAAATAAAAAAACACGTCAACAATAGTATACAGGATGACACATTTTGACATATTCACATTTTCACATTTCACTTCCACTTTCGCACCCCCAGAGCATGTCACCATTTTTTTTTTAAATGGATCACCCTATATTGTTTCGCATCATCGGATGCTTCATGATGAGCAGATTTCAACAGAGTATAAAACATATGGTCTGACGCACATGGTTTGGGAGCTACAAATTATTTTCCATTAGTCCAACGTGCCCTAAAACTACAAGCTTCATCGTTGACAACTCCTGAACGGTTATGCTTTCTATTGCTAACAGATCCAGTTTCCATAAATGTGTTCAATAATTCCAAAACGTTCAGGAGTTGTCAACGATGAAGCTATTTCTATTGCAGTTTTAGGGCACGTTGGACTAATGGAAAATAATTTGTAGCTTCCGAAGCATATGCGTCAGACCATATGTTTTATACTTTGTTGAAATCTGCTCATCATGGAGCATCTGATAATGCGAAACAATATAGGGTGATCCATTCAAAAAAAATGGTGACATGCTCTGGGGGTGCGATAGTGGAAGTAACATCAAATGTGAATATGTCAAAATGTGTCCCCTAGTATACTATTGTTGATGTGTTTTTTTATTTTTCCCTGAAAATCATTGTACCAAAAATTATTCAGGGTGGCTCGTTTCAAATGGGATTCACTGTATATAAACGTGAAGGTAAACGACTCATCGTTTTAGTGGTTGTGCCAAACAATATTATTTTGTGTGTAACCGTCCGGCTGGTGAGGTTGGCGAGAGTCTTATCGATATCTGAAGTTAAACATGGTTTGGCGCGACCAGTACTTGGATGGGTGACCACTTGCCGGGAAGGACTCGCGTTTGAAAAGCCCCAAATAACTGCAGTGCAGTAGCATATTCACAGTTGCGGGTATCATATCAATGAGATATGGCAAGGGATATGCCGTTCTTCGGAGGAGACGTTAAGATGGCGATCCCGAGTTCATGGAGGTTGAACAAAATTTCCAGTTGGGAAAGTGTGCTCACCGGCGTCGATGTACAGATTCGGTCGCAAAAACAGGCCGACGTTAAATAAAGAAATAAAAAAAAAGATAATTCATGGAAAATTATTTTATGTTGTTTATGTGTTCTGCAGATATTCCAATCAGTCAGTTCCCAAATATACAGCTAGGTTCAGTAGGTAATAGGTTTTTGTTATAAAACAATTAGCAGTACAAATTGAGGAAGTGAGAAGTTGAATGAAAAAGCCAGAACTATTTAATTTTCAAAATGTTGAATCGAGTCATCGCTCAAAAAAGCGTACTAATAAAAAAAATTCAACAAAAAATTGAACCGACCAAAAAAGGAACTGAAAAGCAAAAAAAATTTAATTTTTTCAGTTTTTATAACTAAGCACCAAAATTGATGTGAGTAACCAATTTTGAGTTGGCGCCAAACTAATAAAACAGGCAAATTAATTACGTAAAGCGTAAAATGATGGCAGCGGGGTGCTCCTCCCTTCGCTGGAAATTGCCGAGCGTTGTCCTTCAGCGAGACAGCTACCCGAACGGACACACACGTGAGGGCACACCTCGTCATGGGTGGTTGTGCAGAGAATGCATTTTTGTGATGTTAACGGTTGTGATTTCACGTTGCATTTATATGTTATTCTATTTTGATCATTTCGTTAAAGTAATTTAATGTTCTTCGTTGATTGTTTATTTGGCGCCGACTCAAAATCAATCAGCTACATTAGTTCAGGAGCTAAGATTTCAAGACTAAAAAGATTCATTTAGCTTTTTGCTTTTCAATTGCTTTTTTCGTAGGTTTAATTTTTTGTTGAAAAGTTTTAATTTTTATTTTATTTTTTTGTTAAAATCTGTTAATTGATTTGGATTAGTTTCGAAATACTTACCCACCTTACTTTACCTATTAACTGTTATATAATATAACTAGCTGGTACCAGCGACTTCGTCCGCGTTGAGTTTTGTATTTGTTGTGATGACTATTACAAATTCACTCACCCCTTCACTGAAACACGTATTTCTTTATTTGTAACAAAAACCTCAAATACTAGTTCTTATGACCCTAACTGAAAAACTTACGGAACCCCCTAACTGAAAAACTAACGGAAACCTCTTACAAACTTTCATCCCCCCCACCTTTTATAAAAACAATGGAACATCTATTTCTTCGTCCCTTACAAACACCTCAAATACCAATTTGTATGACCCTCACTTGAAAACTAACGGAACCCTCATACAAATTTCCACCCCCCCATTTCATCCGTTTAGGGGTTGAATTTTCATGACCTCAACTTGAAATCTAACGAAATTCCTATATAAACTTCCAATCCCAATTAAATCCCCATCTCACCCCTTTGAGGGTTGAATTTCCAAAAACACCGAAATGAGTATATTTGATTTGTAACAAAGACTCCTAAATACCAATTTTCACGATCCTAACTTTCAAACCAACTATACAGACTTTCAACCCCGATTTTACTCCTTTAGGGTGGAATTTTCAAAAACACTGAAACACATTGATGTTTATTTGTGAGAATGAGCCCAAATACTAATTTCCATGACTCTTATTTCGAAACCAACTGTACTTTCACCCCTCTTCTCACCACCCACTTTTTCATCTTTTTGGGATGGAATATAAAAAAAATATGATGATGATGATGACTAAGCATTCTCGTACCATATTCATGAGATCAATTTTTATTCTGACAAGTACTATCCCTAGAAGTTTTTAAGACCACCTTCTTAGCACGAGCCAAAAAAAAAATGAAATTTCACCACCACTAGATCATCACAATTAGAATAATTTGATGTTAGCGACTTATGAATCCGTGACGTCATAAATCACGTGTTTAATAGCTTTTGTAAGTATTGCCCATAAATACGTCTCAGTTCAAGCCTAGCATAGAAAATTGCAATAGATGAGCCAGGTGAAAAAAACACAATTGTAGGTAGTCCGGTATGCGTTTGCCGTGCTGCAATTTGATAGAACACTTTATAGTGTTCATTAGAGGAGTATCACGATGCAGAAGATCGAAGAATGTATATCTTCGTTTTACCAGGAATGGTTTCAGCTGGAATATATGAATTCTTAGGCGTCATTCATTAGGAGCATCTAGAATTCGGAGATTAGTTGATATTGTACGAATATGACAATTGAAAGGTAATTACGTTTAGAATATGAAGATTAGATGGACTGGAGTTGAAAAATTGGCTTTCGGTGAATTTGCTCGAATTTTTTATATATTGCAGAACTCGTGATGCTGATCAAATGTCTCCATTGCACCAACGCTCTAAGTTCAACAGTTCAGATTATATAGGGTGCTTAATATAACTTTTCCAAAATTTCAAATGGCCATTGTGAAGACTTCTTCTAATATATAAACCAAATCGAGTATGCATCGATTGTTCATACCTCAGATCATATATGCTACGCTAGATACGGCACGTAGAATATTGTTTTGGAAGGTCCGAGGGGGATTAGTATACTCAAGCAGTTGACAGTTACACGTGTACTGACTATTACGTATAGTACGCCGACGTCCCCTTCACCCCCTCTCATCTGACCACTCTTATACCAAACAAACAATATAGAATGCTGTATCTATCATAGCATACATGATCTAAGGTTCATACAGCCTATTTGGTTACACTATAGAGAACATTGATTCCTGCACGTCCAGACCATATACGGGGTGAGTCCAAAGATAGCAAGTTTTTCAGTGTTTTCCAAAAAAATTAGCGGAGGCATTTCATTCATTTTCAGATATTTTGTAGGATACCAATATCAATTGCGATTGATGATATAGGCATCTCCTGAATTGAACTGACAAATCTATAAATTTCTCTCATGAAACTGCACCAGTCCTACTCATTGATATATCCAAGTGCCTGAAATTCCGGAAAAGTCGCTTACAAACTCGATCGTTCACGGTGGAAGTTCACTCTGCAGATGATGAAATATACCTGGTGGATCAAAAACTAGTGTCCTTTACTGATAATTTCTTCGAAGTTGTTATGTATTGATGTCATTGAAGCATTTTCAGAAATACATTCTGTTCGGCACACATCTGCCGAAATATTTCAAACAATATGATTAGTAAACAAAAACTGTATCTACCACGATAAGTAGAACAACTCAAATGACGGTAGAATGAAGAACGACAGAAAATCCAGAATTGTTCAACTTTCACTGTTCAGATGACATCCTGTTGTAAACCTTGGGCTCACTGGCGGACAACTGTCAATTGATCTTGATTGATGATGTATTATATTATCTACTTCAATATCAAAACAGTGGAATTCTTTGAACGGAAAAACAATATATAACAGGGTACCAATGAACTAAAACGAATGATGACATGAATAATGTACAGGAAAAGATGATAGAGTCAGAACACCTGATTAACTTGTCCCAGTCTATGTTCAGCATCCTCTATATGGATGAGAAGTGCATAAATACCTTTTATACTGTTCATGACGGTACCAAGGTACCAGACAATACTGGCCACATGGGCACAACATCCAAGGGTCCTGGCTCCAGTTTTACAAGTGCAATGATATCCAAATATAACATCGTCAACACTGTTGATTCGTTCAATATCCTCTACATTTGCTTCGAATGTTATGAATAATTGATATTTGGTAGCATTACGGAATCTTGAATGAACTCTCATTCGTAAAAATCCATGCTCATTCGTATTTGCATCCATTTGATATTGAATTCATTTTCATCATGATGACATACAGTATCTTGTATATACGTTCCTGCCAATTCTACCTGGTATATGGTATATGCCAACCAATTGTGAATCTAATCTTGGGGATTCATTGATTCATGATCCTGTCTGAGTAATATCCACTGACCACGTATCATATTTATTTTCTGCTTCAACTCTAGCTTGACTCTATTAGCATTTTCCAACATTATATTGGCTAATTCTAGGTTGGTATCTCCTATTTGAATAAGCATATGGAACTTATTTATTATTGCACCTGTAATTTGTAGGAAACATTTCATGTTTTTAATATAATGTGTATCAATTTTGTGATTTTTGAACATTGTCTTCCAATGACCCTTCCGTGCCTCAACTATCCATCTAGTTTTTGTTATGATTCTGGACTTGGTGGCTTCCTCAGGAAGTAGTTGTCTTTGTCCTCGAGGTAGAACTGAAGGTATTTCACAATGAATGCCGAAATTCTGAAAAAAAAAGAAGAGCATCTCGGTAGCCCCTATCTACAATAAAAATATCACCTGGATGAAACCATCTTCTCATTTGGTTGACATCTATACTCAATTCATTCTGCAGTATGCGTGCATTATTATTTCCCGAATCTGCGAAATATGTGCCTCGATTATCCAAAATGTAACCATCCGTACCCACAATTAGGACTGGTTTTATTGAATGTCTCCCTTTGTGTTGAGAATATGATTGTCGTAATACCCGGAAGTAGCAAACTTTTGTCGATGTACAAATAAGTGCCATATATATATATATATATATATGTACGACACGAGTCATCAAAGATTCTCGCACTTTAGTTATCACTGAACTTGTTGCCTGGCGGCTTGAATATGATGGTTTGAAATCCTTCAGAAATACCTTGTCGGAGTTTGCATAAGAATGCCAATAAATCTTTTCAGAAATATTTCTCCCACCTATATCCTGTCTTGGTACAGATACACAATGATAATATAAGTCACCAAACTGTTCTTCTGTGAGCGGAGCAATGGATTCGAATTATTCATCAGAAAAACTATTCTCGTCTACGTTATCCAATTTACGCGTAGCGGCAGTTCTGAGTTCGTTTAACAATGATTGAAGTTTCTTTCGTTTCAGTGCGCAAGGGCTATGAGCCTATCTGTAGGATAATGAATAAAAACCCACAGTCATCAAGATTAATTCTACAGGAACGGATATTTTCTGGTATATAGATGTTCTGATTTATGAACACGGTGACTCTGCATTCTATTGTGACTCTTTGAAGATTAGCTAAACCCTTGCAAATGAGACAAGTGTGCATTGAGGATTGTGTTAAAATATTCAATCTCAAACATCCTGGATTTTCTTGAAGGCGATGAATCTCTTGAATAATTGAATTGAATAATGGATTGGGCATTGTCAGCTGATCTTGATTCAGGATATAACAATAGTTAATGGGTCATTGTTTCCCTTCTCGAAATACTATTCAACGAGATCGTTGAGAAAAAAACAACGATCGCAGTTGTTGCTGAAAATGTAATAGTATAACATGAATTGAGCGGCCACCATCTTTCATCATTGGGTACGCCAATTTTTCTTCACAATTTTCATACATGAATATGGACATTGATACTGGGTTGCAAAGTCCAGGACGGCTGATATGTCTAGAGAATGCATCAATTCTAGGCGTTTTTAAGATTTTTACGTTTTTGCGAATACTTTTACCGATTTTTCACGAGAAATTGACATTACAATTTTCATAAAATATCACGTGTATCTGTAATATTTTTTAATTGGTATCATATGACATTATTATTTCTATATTATTACTGCGAAAATTACCCATGATACGTGATTTCGACTTCATAATAGAAGCATCAAAGACTTATTCAAAATTTTCAGTTGATATTTTTGGGTTATTTTGAGCTTTATTCGCCATGTGTTTGATAACATCAGCTGCCTATGCACAACTTAAAACCCGATGGCACGGCCAGTCATAAACGAAGATTTTTTAATTTATTTATTGATCATCATTAATCAAGTTGACATATCGTGGCATATATTTTCCATCAGAAAAACAAATAATATTTCTATTTTTGTAAAACCCTTGAACTCTGCAATCAGGAGTTCTTGGTTTTGAATCTCCTTAAGCCTACCTGATTTCTAGGTATTAATTCAATTGAAAAAATATAATAATTGGTGAGTACTATTTTTGAAAAACGTTCTTCTCTGCCTCATTCATCTATAAGAGTTCTTAATCGAGAATGGAATGGAAAATAAATTAACTAACTGAATAAAAATGCAAATTATCATTTTCAGATTTTAATTTTGAGTTAGGATCATTCTCAATATGTATCAGATGAAGTTCAATATCCAGCGTGGCTTTAGCCGGAAAAGTAGATGTTTTATGTTGGATATTCACAAAAAATTACACAATTGAGAATGTTTCCCTTTTAACTCTGAAATTCCATGAAGATATCAAATAGTTGAAGATTCCGATCTAAAACAAATCCGAAAATACGAAGTTCACTCATATATTAAACAAAAGCATTCCTGAATGAAAATAGTACTCACTTATGTTTCAATATCTATATAAATTCACTTCGATAAATAATAACGTTCAATCTGAATAACTTCTGGCGAATGACAGTTTAAGAAAGAGAAAGAATGATGACTCAATGTGTGTCAAGTGTAAGTTATTGTCATATGGTATATAATTGACATGGCTGAAAAAACCTCTCATACAACAAACACTCTCAATACACCAAAAACATCAACGATATTTCATCAATATGGAAATGAATGATTGGGAATTTTTCAACAGCTGCCATTTTGAAACTACTCCACCTATTTGGCCCATGTTTGAATATTGATTAAAAAGTTTTTTTGTGTCCAATTTCGTTTTATTCATTTGGAATAATTATTATAAAGTGGAAAATTGCGTCTGTAAAAAAAAACAAAAAAAAGGAAAAATTGTGGCATATCAGACAAATTATTGAATTAAATTTGAGAAAAAAACCTTCCCCAAGCGGCATTCGAAGCCACGACCTCTAGATCGTAGTTGGGGAGTCGGTGAAGGTCATAGTCCCTGTCGCAGACATTTTGAGTTATTAACAAATGAGAAAGTCTAAAAAATGAAGAAAAAAGGATTTGTCAGATTTCGATTTTACAAAGAACAAAATTATCGATATACAATCTGAATTTGTTATTTCCATCATTTCAGACATTGATTCTATGGAAATTATAAATATTTCATCATTATTCGAGAGTATTTTGATGAAATGTCTGAGCTATTTGTGAATCGCTTCTATCCTTTATTTAATGTTACTATTAGGGAGGTAGAAAAGATCTCGAGTACTTATCAGAGGCCATCAAGACCAATCAACCTTCCACCCTAACAACACCATCGATCTGACAGTCTCAATCGAAGGTCAGAAAGGTGATCTCTAACCACTGTTAAGATTTTGCCAACTATATAATATAAAGTGGAAAATTGCGTATGTGAAAAATACATGAAAGGAAAAATTGTGGCATATTAGACAAATTATTGAATTGAATCAATTCTCAAGCGGGATTCAAACCCACGACCTCTATATCTCTAGTCAAATGCTCTAACCAACTGAGCTATTGAAGACATAGGGTAAATGTTAATATTAGGAAGGTAGAAAAGATCTCGAGTACTTATCAGTGGCCATCAAAACCAATTACCCCTTCACCATCGACGTGACAATTTCAATCGTGGCTTTTTTCTTCAATTCAATTTAATAACTTGTCTGATATGTCACAATTTTTCCTTCCATGTATTTTTCACAGACACAATTTCCCACATATATTTGGCAAAATCTTATCAGTGATTGGGGATCACCTTCCTGAACCTCGATTGGAACTATCACGTTGAGGGGGATGTTAGGATGAAAGTTCAATTGGTCTTGATGGCCACTGATAAATATTCGAGATCTTTTCTACATTCCCAATAGTAACATTAAATTACGGGAGAAAGCGTTTTACAAATATGCGGGCGGACCTATGCTTTCAATAGCTCAGTTGGTTGGAGCATCTGACTAGAGATCAAGAGATCGTGGGTTCGAATCCCGCTTGGGGATGGTTTTTTCTTTAATTAAATTTAATAATTTGTCAGACATGCCACAATGTTTCCTTTTATGTGTATATATATATATATTATTTATATTATATATATATATATATATTATATATATATATATATTTATATGTTATATATATGTATATATATATATATATATATATATATATATATATATATATATATAAAAAGTCTGAGAAATTATTTGGGACAGCAGCAAACACAAATGTACTCTTATAACATTATATTTCCAATATTTCGACAATGAATATTGTCATCATCAGGGAGAATGTTAGTGAGAATGGTCGTTTTTCGGTGAAATACGAAAAGGTGTAAAAGACAGCATTAAAACATGTAAAATCATGGAGCAACAATTAGATTTATGGAATAATATTTGTAACACAAAACATTACTGGTAAATTTATTAAAAGCCGAAAACCATTGTGGTGAATTTTCTTTGGTTATGAATGTGAAAAGTTCACAAATTGCAAATTTCTGAATGCACTCATTGCCGCTACCTTTATTACACAGACATGCAGTGGCGGAAGTCCTATCTCTAATTCTGCAGGGGAGCATGTGAATATTGCCCCTGTGATTCCCAGAGAGGCGAACCGCTGAACTTTTTACAGGTTGATTTGTGCCGAGTACTGTTGGTTTTGGCCATCATACTAATTTGAATGGGTAATCATTGGTTTGATAATCGTCTGATATGAGCAATATATAATTTTTGGCTTCAAAATCCTTGTCCTATCGAACACTCGGTGACATGTCCAGGTTGCGGCTGTAGCCTCGAAAATAATGTAATTGACGTAACGTTCCATTTTAGTCGTCGGTCGACAAAAATTTGACATTTTGACCGACTATTTTTTTTTCCAAGTTTATCATGGAAATATGTTAGCTTCTTGTAATTAAGGAGCCCTCTTGAAATTTTAGATGAATCGAATATTTTTAAGGGGTCGCAATTTTTTTTTTATTTCAAAAATAGTTAAAAAAAAATCTCGTGGGGGTACTATAGACGTTTTCGAGCGACCTTTGAATAATAATTTTGAGGCTCTATTTTTTTTTCTGTGATTCATTAACATAATTATGACCCAATATCAACCACGAGATACATGAAAATACAAATGAATATATTGTTACTAGCATACTTAATTAATATAGATGATGTTACGAAACTGAACCCGTTTTCATTAAAATAGACTCGATAAATTCAATGTCCGCTCATTACACTTCAAAAACACAACACAGTAATGCACTCTGACAATAAAATACCCAATCACAGTTCACCATTAAAATGTACCGCGTACCGCACCGTACTAAAATTCATTTTGAATACGCTAATATGAATTGCTACTTTTTCCAATAAACGACTTCTCCTTCGGCGGTACACCCAATCTTATATATTCTCGTCCTTGGTATCCAGAATCTCCGAGCCGTAAGTGGAAACATCGAGATCATTCGATGGGGAGAGTCCAGCTTGATGTCGACCAGTCGGTCGTTATATTTCTGGAATAATCAACGCAGGAGCGAACTGTTCTTATTTCAGTTACAATAATTCATCCCAAAAATTCATTTTCGTTCGAAAAAAAGCCTTCAGTTATATATTTCAAATCAAAATACTAATCATGGAAGCTATTTGAGCTGATGAATGAGTAAAATATTTTTTTTTGTTGTTTATATTAATCAAGTATTGTAATTACAATATCTTCATTGGTATTTTTATGTATCTAGTTGTTTTTATTGGTTCATAATTCATAATCATTGGAATGTATAAAAAAAGGAGCCTTAAATTTATTATTTAAAGGTTCCTCGAAAATGTCTAATCTATAGTACCCAATATTCAAAATCCTTGAGCGACCTTTCAAAATTTGTACTTTGAGCTAAAATTTTCAGAATGTAATTTTTTTAAATGAAGGTACAAACAATTGCCACCATGAGAACAAAAAATGGTAAAAAAATTTCGAATTCTGACCAATTTCGAAATTAAAAAAAAAGTTGTGCAACGCCATAAAAATATTTGATTCATCTAAAATTTCAAGAGGGCTCCTCAATTACAAAAAACTAACATATTCCCATACAAGACTTGGGTTTATATATATATATATATATATATAAATATATTGTTGAGATGAGAAATATCAGTTCAATGTAATAAATAATAGTTTAAAAAAACTAAAAAACACGCTTTTATAGAAAACCAAACTGAAAAAATGGAAAATATGAAAAAATATTATTTTATTTAAAGAAAAGAGTGGGGTGCATGGTATCGCCCCGGCCAACAATTACCTGTGATCTGAGACATTTTTTACTTTACTGCCCTAGGTGTGTAATGTACTATATAATTATTGATACCATGCACCCCACGCATTTTATAAAATAAAATAATTTTTTTTCTTATTTTCTATTTTTTCAGTTTGGTTTCCTATAAATGCGTGTTTGTCAGTTTTCTAAACTAATATTTATTTCGTACTTTTTAGTTTGGTTTATTCATAAAAGCGTGTTTTTTCAATTTTTTTTTTTTGCAAATTAAAAAATGGAATGATCTTATCAACCTAGTGTATTGTCATCGGTCCTCGATAAATCTACAAAGTTTTAATGGAATCTGACCGTTTAAAGTGGGTCAAAATCACGCCCAAAGGAGTCGGTTACAAACAAACATACAAGTGAAGCTAATATAAAGCGTGTAAAAAGAATAATAAGTGATTTAATGATCTTTTATATCACATAAATACCTGCTATGTTCGTTCTGCAATTTTTCTATTCGTTTCACTTCTCTGGAACCTTGTACCATTTTCTAGTCAACGCACATGTCTCAAAAGTTCAGCACTGTAGTTTCTCTATTATCATAAGTATGTTGCCAACAATTCATTCAATTTGAACAACCTGTAAAAAATATAGAAATTGAAATTCATGAATAAACTTCAGTTCTCAAGTAGATACAAATGATATTCAAGTTGGAACATTCTGCATTGTGAAATCAAATCAGAAGGAAACATGACAGCGACATGTCAAAAACATTTTGATAGAAAATTATAAAATATAAAATTGTTGAGTAAGTACAGAAAACTGTCAAATATGAATTTGAACAAACTTTGTATATATCATGTAAGCTATAGAAATGTAAATCGTAAATAAAATCCATAGAATAGTTTAGAATAAGAAAAAGTGTCCCAGAAAGTGGGCAAAAACCTAAAATTTGTGAAAATAAACAAAAAGTGAGGGTTGCCAAGAAGAAAAATAACAAGTTTAGAGATGAAAATCATATTTGAAAGAGAAAGCCGTACCAAATTTTGAAAAATAATAAATGAGAAAATACAAGAAAAACTGAAACAAATCAATCATTATACAATATAATACATATCCCGAGACAAAGAGGAGTAGAAACTATCAAGGAATAAACCACTCACCTTCATAATACAGCCTATGGCCTATCTGTGACGTTACCAATTAACAAAGGGGCCTTCCACAGAGGAACTGCAATCCAATATACGAAGAACATTTCCAGGATTCACGAGAACACTCAAGAGAAAGAATAACAGGTATTTTCTAACCCAGAACTAAACAAAGTGAGCGTATTTTGATGACTTTTATCCATTCTTTTAAACATTCCTTTTATTCATGCTCATAAACTGAGTATAACCCACAAACGTACACTCACTAGTTACTTTATTACACATGAGCAAAGGATTTCATAACTTTATTTCACTGTTTGATAAAATCAAGATAGATTTCGCAGTTTAGGTATTTTCAAGGATTCATTTGGACGAAAGAAACATTTTTTGATATTTTCTGAATTCATTATTTATCTTTTTGATCACATAACCACAAATCTTTCCACAAAACAGTGCATTGAAAATTGACTTCAAGCAGAGCAACAAGTTGGCACTACTGAATCATACCTTGAGGAAAAAGAAACATCATTTTCCATAGGCGTACCGACTGAACTGGAATAAGGTGAAAGAATACAGGTAAAAGAGTATTTGAAAAAGGGTAAGCAACGTAGCCGGATATTTATTGCTTTTATGATAGGTATTTCCTTTTAAAAAAACTCAAATAAAAATAAATCATTGAATCTAACGTATCATAACAAATAGCAAATATTTTATTGTGATGACGAGTTATTGATAAAAAATCATAAAAAATCATTGTTGTCCAACGCAGGCCAATAATAATGAATATAAGAGTTGTCATAATAATTATATATATATATATATATATATATATATATATATATATATAATATATATATATATATATATATATATATATATATATATATATATATATATCAATGCCATCTAATGAATAGATATCATCAAACCATACGTGATTGTGAACAAGATGTTGATGACTGTCGAATAGTGATGAAAATAAAGAGGTGTAAATTGAAATAAAAAAGTTGACATTTTTCCACAATTATTCCATAGAATCTCCGTAGGGTTATTCCAATAAACCATATGGATTTTGCCAGATAGATAGATATTTCCACAAACGTCATTTGATGTGGAGTACTAGGAGGGTATTGATAATCAACAACATATTTTTTAAATAAAAAAAAAGGATGATAGATTATCTGCATCGGAGCTCATACGAATCGCTCAAATGATTCTTTTTTCCGTTATATTTTACGAACCACCGAAGTCGAAAACCATAAACTGAAACAGTACCAGAAGGATCGTTTGTGAAAAGCGGTTCTGTACAAGGAATTTGCAGAACATGAATGATAACTACTGTAAACAATTGTCAATTAGAAGACGTCTAGTTAGTTCACAATGCGACAGTGGGCTTTGTTTGCCGCCTGACGACCGAACAATTGCCGATCAGCCAACAAATGTCCCCGGGTTTCTACTTATCACGGCCTATCTGATCTGTGGTCTGTTTCCGAAGAAGTCCCGACCAAGAACTGCACCGTCACGGCAACCACGATTATGACCAATTATACGGGAGTTAAGAGACTTCACGAGCTGCCTATTTAATCCAATGTCAGATTATTTCGAAGATGTATCGGATGGGAAGACTCAAGAAAAAAATGTAGTCTCTTCAATCGTATTAGTATGTTTCTGATATATGATCAATGGCTTTTCATGATGTTAAAACAAATATACAAAGTGTTCAAGGCATTTCAAGTAGAATGTATCCGTTTTTTATTTCTTCAAATTGAATTATGGTTGTTTGTTGACAATTGATAGCGTAGAGAAATACCATCCTGATTTGAGAAATAACAAATTAAAATGAAAAACTTTATAAACTTTCCTGAATAATTCTGCTTCAGCTGGGGATAACTTGAACTGTCCTCAAATAAATATTCCACTCAATCACTTCACAGGCCTTCGTCTTGAAAATAAATGCTCCTACAACAGTACGAGAGGCAACGACCAATATTTTTGTTTCATACACCAAAACCGTATAAAATCCATAGATTCGATTACCGCATGAATCCAAAAATGTTGATTTCAGAAATTTTACCTATGCGCATTCAACAAAATACCAAGAGTGTATGATTTCCGGAATGTAGTTGAATGATTGTCCTGCGATACCAGGAACGTCAATAGTGTACCTCTCACCCAGCAGACCATTTGAAAAAATGAAACAACAAATTATAACATTACGCAAAAAAAATATTTTTATAAATGAATTTGGGTCAGTTGATGCAAAGAAATCAGGAGCAGGTCAGATCACCTCACATTTTCAGGGTACTTTGAATTTTTCTACACAATTTACCGATCAGTAACGTAGCATTCATTCAGAGCCGGATTAAGAGGGGGGCAACGGGGCTGCAGCCCCGGGGCCTCCACAAGAGAGGGGCCTCCACAATATAAATTTTTAGGTAAAATGTCCTAACAAATACCGAAGGATATGCAAAATAATATATAAAAAATCTGACAACGAAAGAGCAGTTCTCCCACTGTTTTCTCTCATTTCTCGTTTTAAACATTCAAAAACATGTTTCGCATTCTTGTCAAAATCCATGGTTAATATTAATCTTCGATCTGATGAATCATGTGTATATGCGAGAAACAATCACCAAGTAAAACATCATACTATTATACAAAATATTATATCGTATCGAAATTAGCTGTAAAAACAAGAACAATTGAATTTAAAAAAAATATACATTTTTTTTATTAAATGAAGGCTTTTCTGTCGATGTATTCTTCGAATGACACAAGCGATCTAGATACAGAATGAAATTCAATAATCATGAGCAAAAGAAAATAATATTTCAATTTATGAATATGATTGCATCAAATTATTCATAAGAGCCCTGTGCGCATTCCATAATAGAACAAAAGTTCAAATTCTGTTGACTATTTTTCTGCCGATTCTACAAACACTTTGCCCGTCTATACCTGTTTTTCATATTCATTGGCGTTGACAAGTGTCCGCTGAGTGGCGCGCTTGTAACAGAGAAATCCCCGAAATCTAAAAGTGTGAGTCTAAGAGAAGGATGACATTCCGCAAAAAATGTAAATCCTCCTGAGAAGGACTATCTATCTATATATCTATCTATCTAAGATGTTCTACTATCAAATTTTCAAAAACCAAAATTTCAGAGCTACATTCTCAAACATTGAAATTACGGTGATTATTTTTTGACATTGCTAGAAACCAATGAAAACGTTCAATTCAAATAATTCATATACGTTTTGGCCAATCAATAGTGGGGAGTTTCTACCTAGAAAATTGTCGCGGGAATAATTTGAGGTATTTTGTTTTTATTGTCTAACAACGTATATTTTTAATTTGACATCTGTCATCAATTCGCATGAAAAGTGTGAAATGAATCAAAACCGGTTTAGTACATTATATAATTTTGCAAGGAAATGTGTTTATGATCGTAACATCAAAAAATAATCTTAAGAATACCACACAAAAGTTCGATATAGTAGAAAATAATTATCTAGATTTCTTTCTCAAACTTGTTGGCAATAGCCACTCGAGCCAGTTGGTCTCTCTTGTCTATTGCCTGGCAACAAGTTTTCGAAAATCTGTCGAATTATTTTCACTCTCTTGTGATATTACAACTGAGAATGTGATGATGTCAAATTGCACTGGAAAGCGCTCATTTTGCAAAATGAAAAAAATAGGCGAATCACGATGAGACAGAGCCGCCTATCAAAGTTATCGCTTCTTAGCATTGAGAATGATTTTCTCCGGAAGCTGGATTTGACCGAAATCATCAATGATTTTTCGTCGCAAAAAGCTCGCAAGATTCCCTTTATTTACCCTGTAATTCAATTTATTTCTTGTATTTCATTATACCTACAATGCTCGTGTCGAAATAATTTGATTTGTTCCGCAATAAAAAAAAAAAAAAAAAACTTGTTTGAAAAATAATTAGGGGCCTCCACTCCTTTGTTGCCCCAGGGCCTTCACACCTTTTAATCCGGCCCTGCATTCATTCTCAGAACATGGCGGATTAAGTTGCTCTAATATAGAAAAAATTGATATCAGATGGAAGGAGTGCAGCACCTTACTGATCCAACAACTTCTCTATACTCAAAAGCATTGAAAATTGCATCAAGACATTTCAAAGTCCACGTTACAAACCAATCAATTGATTGCATCCCTTGAATTCATAGATTATTATAAGAGAGCCTACCCGAAACCATTAAACTTTTGAAATAAATTGCACAAAAATAAACTGAAGTTATGAAATACTATTTATGAAAAATATCAAATTATTGCGAAAGTTCTCAAATTCGCTTATATCGGTCGTCAATTCCTTCTACTGGGAATTGAAAACAATACCTTTCCTCGATGTTGATTCTTCGTCCAAAATAACGCTCAATCATGGTAGTTGGTTACCACAAAACCATGAAAAACTAGGCAATCTTCGTTGTCAAACCATCCTCAACCTGTGGCATTCATGTGAGCATTGCTCCACATTTGGGCGATGATAACACTGTTTGCCAATATTTTTTGACATACCAGAAGGAAACCATGAGACTTGGTTTTGGTCGTGAGCTCTTGATATTTTAGTATACCCATTATTTCCAGCAATTCAGTCTGAGTTCAATCCCATATTCATCCTCTGCTTTCAGAATGATGTTTCCGAAGGTAACCCAATGATGTCCCATGTAGCACAGTTTTGTGCCAATATAGATAGTGTTGAAATAATCGATTCTTCATCAGATTTTTCCTGATAATATACCAAGTTGAACTATGTTGTCAGTTTCACTTTTTATTGAAGAATTTTGAATATGTAGAGAGGCCACTCATGCACCCTGAAAATAGCCGTTTGGTTTTGATCATGTATTTTTGTCTACTGCACATGAATCCAAAATACAAATGCGGTGCTGTCACTCACTTTTTGAGTGAGAAAGTTCAGAATTGTGTCATTTTCAAGCATACCAGAATTACTCACAATTCTTTCAATTTTTACAAACACAAACACCTTCATTTTCGGACCAATTTGACACAGAAAACAGCCTATTCTATCAGAAAAGCCATATATCAACAGTTTCAAACAGTAAAATGGAATTAACTGAAGTTTGTTTGTCAGATGCGAGAGGTTAGGTTGTTTGTAACTGTTGCAGGCGTTTTTTTTTCGATAAAAACGGTTATTCCTTATGCCAAATCCTGCCAAAAGTTAGTGATTTAGCGTATATAGTTTGTGCTGAAAAAAAAGAGGTATTATAAGTGATTTTGGTGCTTGAAAATGTCCCAAATCAGAGTTTTGAATGACTTTAACTCAAAGAGGGTATGAGGGAACAACGTTTCCATTCGAAATTCGTGTTCAGGAGACAAAAATACGTGAGCAGAACAAAACGGCTATTATCAGGGAGCATCATTCTTCTTACGTTATAACAGCGGCCCCGTCACGAGAAGATTCTCGTGGGCCAATGCACAATAAAATACCCCCTGGTTGCATTCTCCAATGATGCTTCTGATGGAAGGCAGATTCAAGTCATCAATTGTCCGCTCATTCCGCGCGTACCACTGGTTCTGCAGGTTGAGCCCCAGACGACTGGGGTGTACATTTTCTAGATCACTACATTATTTTTGAGAGGGGGTTTACTTCTCCTGTTAATCAATTACGGATATAATGATAATTGTTTTCGTGTACTTTGTTTTTAATGAACATGTAAGATGGCGATCCACTGTAACTACGAGGTACTCGACCTGCTCTGACCAATCTACCTCCCTCCCTCCCTTCCAGAGACAGTCACTTCTTTCTCAGAATTGTTTCTCTCAAGACCCATCGAAATTGCCTATGTTTTATCAAGATCCGCCTTTACTTTCCATTCCAGATACCACTGCTGGAAGTCGTTTAATGCGAAAACGGCATTCTTTATTGAAACTATGGAAAAAGTTCATAAAAGTCCAGGGATATCGTTGCTACTCATACGTCAAAATTGAAAAACTTGTGGAATTCATCACAGTAGGAGATTTAAGCCGGTTCTGGGTCTCCCCCCACCACTATGACGTCACGTGTGACCTTGAATGGTTGCAGGTGTGCAATGTGGTGTGTGTTTGACCTTGAGATTTGACTTTGAGTATTTGTCATTGAGTTTTGACATTGGGAAGTACGACTTTGAGATTTGACCTCGAGTTTTAATGTTGGGATTGTTTCGGCAACCTCAAGATTTGATCTCGATTTTTGTTTGATCTTGACTAAAGTTGTGGTGTAGGCATACATTTTCTGTGTAGTCATGACCTTCATGAATCCTTGCACTCTCCAAGCGAGGAGGGCGTTCATCCTGTGAGAGGTAGGAGTGAACTGCGAGTATTGATGAATGTGTTGATGTTCAAGCGCGCACTGACCTTCACACTTCCATCTACTGGAAATGGGGTGGGATGTCTCTTATAAAATGTGTGGAGTCGTTGATGAGAAATCAGATGTTAGATAATATCATCAGAGTGAATACAGAGTACGAGAAGTTTCTCAATTGAGTGAGTGTATTTTTATAAGGTGAAATAATCTATATTTTTTCATACAGTCTTACTATGTCTTTCTTCCAAAAGTTGTAGATTTGTAGAGAATTAATTCTTTAATAATTGAAAAGAGGGTGGGAGCTTTTGAACAAAGACCAATATCATCATTACCCATCGGTAAAGCTTTCAACATACTTGGTATGACGATTTGTATAACCCGATATGGGAGATCTATTCTAATGACATTACGTGATGATAATGATACTTTATTCAAATCATGGTTGTCAAAAGTATTTCGGATGAATTCAATGCGGACGATGTCAGTTGCATAAATGCTTCAGATTTCAA
>JAFIRS010000423.1:365000-744784 GCA_018342105.1 Gonioctena quinquepunctata | reverse complement strand
ATGTCTTAACATTGCTATATTCTAAACCATAAGAGATACGAAGACGATTTAATGGACAAAAACTATTTTGGAGGGCATTACATTGGTCGAAAAAAATCTACAGTGACTCTGGCACCTTTCGAATTATACAAGGAAAACTGTTAATGCCATTTTCTGTTCTTTACACATATAATTTTTATTTCAACTTAAAGGAAAAAATGGAAGGAAAAAGTTTTATTGTATCTGAAATTTGCTATGATAGTGTACTAATAAATCTTTGATGCGACGTTTTGTGTCTTCACGGCCACCATCAATTTTTTTCAACTACAGACCTGTCTTTTTGATTATATATCGCACTTATCATTTTAACGACGTGTTACCTGAAATTACATCATCAGTGACAATGCATTTAATAACGATCGTGTCATAGTTCTTTTGTATATTTGTTTTGATTTCGTCAAAACGAATATAACAATTGGCATACTTTACATTACCAAACAATTTGGATTAAAAAGATAATACCACATAACGAAAACCAGATTTCAAATCTGTTTTCTTCTAAATCAATTTTTATTAGAAATTGTTTTCATAATTCTTAAATTCTAAGGGAAGAAAATATCAGTTTTTTCCAAGAGACGATTTCTGTTTGATTTAGTACAATTAAATAGCATCTCAGTTCTTTCACCATTTGCTACGTTTCTATGACAGAAAAAATAAATGAGTTGTTGATATCTGTTGAAAGCTGTCAGAAGTTTATTCAATCGGTTACTCATTAAAAATGCATTAAAAGGACTGATATGTTATTTACTTATGCTAAATCATATAGAAATCCTTTGGCAAGAAATATACAGGGTGAGTTGAGACCGACAAACTCCGACTACAGATTCCTCACTTCATTTCGAAGTGAAAAGTTGCTATCAAGGTATGTCCTAAAATGCGCCCTCTCTGAGATACAGGGTATCAAAAGTACGAAAAAAATTAAGATTTAATTTGTTTTCTCCAAAATTCCTGAACGAAATTTTTTTAAAATTGGTTTATCAACGTGCTAATTTGAAGTTATAATTATTTATATTCGTAAACCAGTGGCGTAGTTACGCTGGTATGTGGTCATATGTTCCTTCATATTTTCTTGCGACAAGTGAACGGACAATTACACGTTTGACATCAGTTCGGCTCATCGATAATCAACCTAAAAGTCATAACATTCCATGTGCCTAAAAGTGGAGGTTTCTGAGATAATTGAAAAAAACTGAAGATTTGTCCTTAGTAGAGAGATAATTTCCTATGTGCAATAATCGCATAATGCTAATTTCTTACAACATATCGGAATATGTGTCAACCTCCTGAACATTTCTGAATGTTGGGAGAATCGGAAACATAGTACGGGTCAGAATGAGACCGATGTCGTTACCATACTTTCTTGCATATGATCGTTTTGACAGATCAACTGACAAACAAACCCAACCTCAAATTCATAATACTCCACTTAGATAAGAGTTAAGGTCTGCAATAATATTTGCGAGAAACTGAAGATGAGTACTCTCAATTCGTTGAAGTTTATTTATGTTGGAGTATCATTATCAAAGCCATTTCTGATTGAATTAGCTAGGAAAATATTATTCAATCAACATGAAGAAAAACTATTATTGTGTATTAATATCTACTCAAATGATAGAAACGGTTTAGTAGGTACACTACATAGAAACAAACAAGGCATTAAAGCAAATGTTAAAATAATATGATGGAAAAATTGCTAGAAAAACAAATAAACGTCACGTGATGTCACATTTTCAATAACGAAATCATCAAAATTGGTAGAGAAATTTTCTTAATATATCTTTAGTTGGTAATGGAATTAATAATAAATAATTATTTCGTTATTCTGCAATAGATATGACCTGAATTCTAACTACATATATTGTATTGTGAATAAAAACCAATTTGTTTCGAATTGAAACACGTTTTGGAGACTATAATAACATCCTTTAAGGAATGTTGTCAGTTATAATGGTTCCAACTTTCTGAGGAATCATCCTCCCTATATTTTTCGATCGTACCGATTGTATCTATCTTCGTGATTTACTGATAAAAAAATTATCCACCTTTTCGTTACTATTCGGCTCACGGACTATGGAATTCAATGCACATTTTCGATCCATCGAAAAAGCAAAACTACCAATTAATATTTGAGGGAATTTGTAATTATTTCATTTAATTCGCTTTAATTGTCGATGTGGGAGAAAGCATACCACTATAATTCCAGAATTATAATTGCTCGAAATTGAGGAGTAACTTTAATGATAGGTTGGGTTCATAATAATTTCTGTGAACCTTTTTCACAGCTTGGGGTTTGGGTTGTTTTCTTGACAAATTAAAGTCATCACTTTGAGGTATCGAGATTCGTTTTTAGAAATGCCGCAATGTACTGTGTAACTATAGTGTCATCCATTCAGTGGGAAGTATCTGCAATATATACATGGTGAGTCAGAAAAAGACCGACAAACTCCGACTCTGAGATACAGGGTGTCGAAAGTACGAAAAAAAATAAGATTTGATTTATTTTCTCAAAAATTCCCGAAGGAAAAAATTTGAAACTTGGTACACTAATCTAGGTTTATCAACGTCCTGATTTGAAGTTATAATTTTTCATTTTCGTAAACCAGTGGCGTAGTTACTATGGTATGTGGTCATATGTTCCTTCATATATTCTTGGGACAAGTGAATGGACAAATGAGCGTTCGACATCAGTTTGGCTAATCGATTCTCAACCTGAAAGTTAGAACATTCCATGTGCCTAAAAGTGGAGGTTTCTGAGATAATTAAGAAAAATTGAGGATATGTCCTTGGTAAGACCTAATTTCCTATGTGCAATAATCGCATAATGCTAATTTCTTACAACATATCGGAATATGTGTCAACCTCCTGAACATTTTTGAATGTTGGGAGAATCGGAAACATAGTACGGGTGAGTCAGAATGGGACCGATAACTCCATTTCTTCATTCATCATATTATTTGATCGAATCTATGTCGCGTTTTCACTAATATGTTACCATACTTTCTTGCCTATGATTGTTTTGATAGATCAACTGACAATCAAACCCACCTCAAATTCATAATACTCCACTTAGATAAGAGTTAAGGTCTGAAATAATTTTTGCCAAAAACTGAAGATAAGTACTCTTAATTTGTTGAAGTTTATTTTGGAGTATCATTATCAAAGCCATTTCTGATTGAATTATCTAGGAAAATCTTATCCAATCTACATGTTTTTGATGAAGAAAAACAATGATTGTGTATTAATATCTACTTAAAAGATAGAAACGGTTTAGTGGGTACACTATATAGAAACAAACAAGTCATTAAGGCAATTGTTCAAATGGACCACCATTTTGTTCAATACACAATTGGCATCTCAATACACAATTGCCACTGTCGCACGCTTTGGAATATTCCTGGTGAATCCTGTTTTAAGGTACATGCTGCTAAAATTATTGCCGTTAAATCTTCCACAGATTCTACAGGTGTTTCATACACTAGGGATTTAAGGTACCCCTACAAAAAAAAGTCTAGTGAAGTTGAATTCAGAGAACGTGCAGGCCAATGTATGGGACCACGTCTACCTATGCACCGATCATGGAATGTTTGATCAAGGAATTGACGAACGATCCATTGGAAATGGGCCGGTGCTCCGTCATATTGATACCACATCCTTTGACGAACCAATAGAGGTACGTCTTCAAGGAGCCCAGGTAGAACATGTTCAAGAAACACTCGGTAGTTCTGCCCATTCAAACGGGGAGGAAAATGATACGATTTTCGATCATTCCCACCCAAATATTCACTGAAAACTTTTATTGGTAGCCTTTTCGAAACATTCCAAGCGGATTTCCTTCATCTCATAAATGGCTGTTCCTACTATTGAAATATCCATCTCTTGTGAAACATGTCTCATCCGTGAATAGAAAATATCTAGGAAAGTCGTTTACTCCTCCATACATCCCCAAAAACCATTCACAAAAATTCTACGAGGGCCATAATCATCAGCATCTAGGGCCATCACCTTCTGTAGGTGAAATGGATAGTTAAATGTGACACTTGTAACCTATACTAAATAGCCCGAGTGCTGGTAAAAGCATCTGCTGCTAATCGTTCAAGAATTTGTTCTTCCGTAACATTATCTCTTATTGTTCTATTCGCACCACGATGGTGTTTACTGAATTTAAAGTGTCCTTCAATCGTCGATGCACAGCTATAAAAGTAGTGAAATGTGGATGATGTCTGTTGATGTTGATATAATTCAGCAGCGACTCTGGCATTTTCCCCTGTTTCACCATAAACGGAATGCATACGGAATGCAAATTAATAATCCATTTTGAAGCGATGTTCACTGTCTGAAATGATGACAGACGACTTGACAATAATACAAAACTGTTTTGGGTGACTGTCAGTTATGTCTAATGTGAGTATCGATATATCAGTGTGTTTCTACCGGGAACTATTGAAAAAGGCTACGTTTCTTTTTAGTTCCAAATTTCGTGTATGTTTTATGCGTTGATCAGTGGTATACTGAACAGCCTACCACAAACTAGCAAGAAAGGCACGGCTTTGCTACTAGTTATCACGAATCGAAATAAATCATTCAAGTAGATATTATTACACAATAATTGTTTTTCTTCATCAGAATCATGTTAATTGGATAATATTTTCCTGATAATTCAATCAGAAATGGCTTTGATAATCATACCCCAACATAAACTTCAACAAATCAAGAGTACTTATCTTCAGTTTTTCGCAAAAATTATTTCAGACCTTAACTCTTATCTAATTGGAGTATTATGAATTTGAGGTTGGGTTTGTTTGTCAGTTGATCTGTCAAAACAATCCTATGCGAGAAAGTATGGTAACATATTTGTGAATCCACGACATCGATTCGATCAAATAATATGATGAATGAAAAAATGGAATCATCGGTCTCATTCTGACTATGTTTCCGATTCTCCCAACATTAAAAAATGTTCAGGAGGTTGAGACATATTCCGATATGTTGTAAGAAATTAGCATTATGCGATTATTGCACAGAGGAAATTTTGTCTCTACTAAGGACATATCTTCAGTTTTTCTCAATTATCTCAGAAACCTCCACTTTCAGGCTCATGGAATCTCATGACTTTTAGGTGTATCGATGAGCCGAACTCATTTGTCTATTCCCTGTCCCAAGAAAATATGAAGGAACATATGACCACATACCAACGTAACTACGCCACTGGTTTACCAAAATAAAAAATTATTACTTCAAATGAGCACGTTGATAAACTCTGATTAGTGTACCAAATTTAAAATTTTTTCCTTCATGAATTTTGGAGAAAACAAATCAAATCTTAATTTTTTTCGTACTTTAGACACCCTGTATCTCAGAGGAAATACCCTGATAGCAACTTTTCACCTCGAAATGAGGTGAGGGATCTGTTCGTTGGTCTTATTCTGACTCACCCTATATATATATATATATATATATATATATATATATATATATATATATATATATTATATATATATATATATATATATATGTGGGAAGTATTTGCTGACTAGTTAGGTACAAAACTAGAGATATTGGGGTAAGCTTTCGGAAATGTTTATTTCCATCATCAGGGAGACTACAATAGATGAAGAAACCAATAGTAGTACATATTCAAGTGCGAAACAATATGCTACTTACAACTTTGTTGAGGTTGGTTTCAATGATGTTAAACATATTCATCTAACATAGTGATACAAAAGGAAAAAACACGTAGATCGAGGAATAAAACGAAGTTCAAAGTTACTACAACCACATGAGCGTTGTTTAAAATTATATAAATATAAATGTGTTTTCTATGTGAAATTGACAGGTTAGGAATGAAACTCGCAATTATATTTGAGCCAACAACACCTGATGGGTGTCACTTGGAAATAGTTACATTGGTGCCAGCTGTTAAATTAGTACCAACTGATGTTACCAGGTGGCGGTAATGGTTAAAAAACTATTATGTTATATTACGTTATTGTCTTTAGATATCAATTGAAATTTGCACGGCTTGGTTTGGGAGTATGAACAGTACATACTTCTCCAGGGCACATATCACAAACAAATAAGTGTTGCACCAATGGGATCTCCTCTTTTTCCAGTTCTTGCAAATCTATACATGGAGGATTTCGAGACTAAGGCCTTAGCGTCATTTGACCACAAACCCACTTGTTGGTTCAGATACGTTGACGACATATTCGTCATATAGCCCCATGGCACCGAAACTCTACATGAATTCCTAGATCATCTGAACAACATCCCCTCCAACATTAAATTCACAATGGAAACCAAAATCGAGAACTCACTCCCTTTCTTCGACGACCTTATCACAATAACTAACTATTCCTTCACTCACACAGTATACAGAAAACCAACACACACTAACTGGTATCTACACGCCAGCTCTCATCATCATCCTGCTCAATTAACCTTCGTCTTGAACTCTCTCATTCACAGATCTATTCAACTCACCGACAATCACAACAGACCGCAAGAGTTGAACAAACTCAAAATCGCTCTCCTTCAAAGCAGTTATAATAACACATACATTTGCACCGTCATCAAACCCGTTCTCCTTACTCCCAAAATCCAACAGATAATCAACCACCCAAAGCTTCCCTTCCCTATATCAAAGGTGTCACCGACAAGATTGGCAGAATCTTAGAGAAGAAATAAAAACAATTTTCACAGCAAGTAATAAAATCTCTGATTTCCCCAGGTCTTCCAAAGATAACATAGCTAATTAGTCTCAAGTTATACATGAAATACCTTGCTCCGAATGCCCTAGGACATATATTGGATAAACTTACAAGCGAGTCACCAGTCGAGTTTACAAACATTAACTTGCTGTGCGACATTTGGACCCTTCTTGGGCACTCTCCAACCACCCTGAGCGAGTCATAGTTACGACCGCCACCGGGGGGGTCTGATGGGCAGAGGGGCGGTTAGCCGCTCCCCCAGTTACGTTCAAAGACCCCGCCGAGTGTCCGACTGTGGAGGCCAATGGCTTGCTTATACCTGTTTGGGGACAGAAACTGGGGTTTTCCCTTACATTGCACATACCGTCGTTCGATTACATACAACCGGACAATCCCGCCCCTCTTACCCAGCAATTCACTAGCCATCCACTACGACGAAGTCGGTGCGCTATAATCAATTTGGCGCGCACCTATGACCTTCATTACAGTCCGATATTCCGGGACTGGTACGGCCCCCCTACCTTCTGGAGTGCGTCAGCACACCAACTGTAAGGCGGAGGGGGATTGAATACCCTTTGCTCAAGGGTATGCACTCGCATGAACGGGTCCACTATCGGAACCCACCAGCGAACACTGCCCCCGAGAGGCCAACACCAAACGGAGGGGCAGGGAGGCACCCTGGGGATCCCCTCCACCCTCGGTACCAGTATAACAGTGAGCCTGTGCTCCTGAACCAGACTGGTAACAGCTCGGCATGCCCCAAAGCCTACCACATATCTGCTGAAGCCAGGACAATGCGTTACCCAGACGCCTGGGATTGCGTATGCCGTTGGCAACTTTGATGGGTAAACGCCATACACCGTTTACCCGTTTACAGGCCACATAATGGATTTGAACCACACCAGGACCATTGCCACTGAGAGAACACTGCAAGCGAGAGGAGCGCCCGAACTGCTTCAACAAACGCGATGATGGACGCAGACTACCCAATATTTGGAAACCTCTACTTTCCCGCCTCGCTCCCTAACCAAGCTGTGCCCTTGTTCCGCTCCACTAAATTCACCTAGTTTAAATACTCCACACCCACCATCTGATCCTCAGTTCCCTCGAAGCAGTAGAGACCCCGGTGTCGAGTTACAAAATCCTGAACCCCACCCAAGTGACTACAACCTGGGAGTTGGCAGATTGAGATCTCGGTTGGAAATCACTTTCCTCTTTTACTTTTATCAATATCTTATATTTATATATGTTTTCCACTTTTCTTGAAAATGGCTCCAAAATGGGAGCTGAAACGTCGAAATTACCAAATTTCTAGACGCGGTTCGCCACGAACTCATAATATATATATATATATATATATATATATATATATATATATATATATATATATATATAGAGTAAAACTAATAGTAGGGTCTGCAGCAATGTAAAAGAAAACTCTTTGAAGTTTTTTTTTTTAAAAAATTTAAAACTTAAAAAAAAATTATATGATTTATCTTGGTTGTAATTTAGATGAAATAAAAAAAACTTTGTGTTGTTAATTAATTTCAAATTACATTTCTGAATGAAAAGACAAATTCTTGTACATAGAAACAACATTCAGATATTCATTCTCGGAACTGACAGTTACTAATCTGACAATGACACTTCTCATCGTAGAACAATTCAAATTCAGTTTAGGTTAGAATCACCACGTTCAGAAACTCTGACTTCTTGGTGTTTTATGTCGAGTGAAAGTAAAAAAGAATAAATTTCACTCAGATGGTTTATATCTGTTTTTTATTGATGGAGTCATTCTCTTGATAGATAAAAGCCATTTCTAAGAAAGACCTTTTTGAAAGATGTGATTCTCTTGCAAGAACAGTTGTTGAAAGGTAGTTCATTTGGTGGTCACAATCATTGACATGTTTAGCTTAAGCACATCTCTCAGGATGTAGTCTACTATCACTCTTATGAGAAATGATTCTATCCTTCAATAATCTTTTTGTTTGGCCAATATAATTCTTATCGCAATCATGACAAGGGATACTATAAATAACATTAGTAAGTGATAAAAGAGGAATTTTGCTTTTATTTTTGAATATATTTGTCTTATTGTAGTGACTGTTCTATTTGCAATTTTGATGTTTTCAAAAGGTTTAAAAATTCTGGTCAGTTTAGGTGTTATTTCTTTTATATAAGGTAACGAAGCATAAAAATTGAAACTTGATTCATATCAGTAACACTTTCATTATGAGAATTGGTTATTTTGTCTTATGGTATTATCAACTTCTGTTAAGGATGTGCTAAATAATTTTTTTTAAACTAAGGATGTTGGATAAAGATTTTGTAAGGAAAGTTCTTGAAGTTTTGTTCAAATTTTTTTTTATGGAAAGATATATCAGAAATTTTGAGTACTCTGTCTTTCATTTGTTTCAACAAATTCACTTTCATCGAAAATTTGTGATAAGAAAAGAAATTCAAATACCTTCCTGAACTGCATGGTTTTCTATACCAATCAATCAATATTGTGTTATCAACCAATCGGATAAGTTTTGTATCAAGAAAAGGTACTGAGAGATCTAAGTCTTCTGTTTCGATTGTGAATTGTATGAATGGGTCGTAGCTATTAAAAGTATCCAAAATTTCTGTTATACCATTTGTTGGTAAAGCTAAAATTATATCATCCACATATTTTTTGATGAAAAATAATTCAAAAGAGAGTACTGGAATCACTGTGTCTAGCAATTCATCCATAACATAAGCTGCAAGAATTGGTGAAATTGAAGATCCCATAGGAGTTCCAAAAGTTTGTCTGAAATATTTTCCATTGAATGAAAAATAGTTGTTTTCAAAGAGGAATCTTATCAAGTTGGAAAAACAATCTTTTTCAATAGTACAGTGTCTACTGATGCGAACCCAATTCTTATCTATTGCTCTAAGGCAAGTATCTAGATAAACATTACTAAAAGAGACAACATCTAAACTGGCAAGAACATAGTTATCTGGTAATTTGATTCTATTAAATTTTTTTGAGAATTCAAAGGAATCTTTGATCGAATAAATATTATCTGAATCATAAGCAATAGACAAAATATTCGTTAAAAGGAAGCAATTTGTTCTGTAGGAGAACCTATACAAGCTATAATAGGTCTCACTGATAAATTTGGTTTGTGAATTTTTGGTAAAGAGTAAAATTTAGGAGAAATACCATTATAACTAGTAAGCTTTTTTTAACCGTGTCATCTATTTGATTCTTATCCTCAAGAGTTTTTATCAAATTATTATATTTTCTTTGTATTTTTGTTGTTGGATCATCATTTAGTTCAATAATGGAAGTACTGTTATTAATGATATCATTAGATAAATCTAGATATTGTTGTTTTTCCATAATAACAGTAACATTACCTTTATCTGACTGAGTAAGAATCAATTCTGGGTTATCTTTCAAAAATGTTCTTGACTTGTTATAAAGTTTTCGAAAAATATCATTTTTTCTATAGTCAACATTAAGTAAATGGTTGGTAATCACATTAGTAGCTCTAGCTATAGTGATGTTTCTTTTTTATTGTCATTGATAGAGGAAGTGATGTAGTCTACATCTGCTAAAATTTTTTATAGAAATGTCTTTTTTATTATTGGTTCGATACTAAATTTTGGTCCTAAAGACAAAAATTGTGAAATGTCTTCAGGAATCACTGTATTTGATATGTTCTTTATCCAATTTGGATTTGTTTTCAATTTAATTTTATTTTCATTTTCTCTCAAATCAATCAATCTTTTTATATTCTTTGTTTATATTTTATTAATTAATCTATTATATTGACTGATTTTGTTTACTGTAAAAATTTGTAAAAATTAATTCGTTTGTAACCGAAATAATGTCTCTTTTTAATAGTATTAATGACTTTTCTAATTTGTTGATCAAAATTTGATTGGTGTCGATTTCAATGTTAAAATTTTATCCTAACCTGTGATTTTTTTTCAGGAATGTTTGTGGAGATTCTGTCTAATTAGTAACGCGGGACGGTCTTGTCGAATTTATATGGGGGAAGAATGCCCGTAGTTATGGAAAAAAAAACATCTTCTGTTGTATTTTTTTTATTTTTATATATATATATATATATATATATTATATATATAAAAAAAAAAAAGGAAGGAATTTAATGGATATCCCCCCTCAGAGAAAAGTGTAACTGTTTCGGGCCTGGCCCCCTCATCAGTACGGGGAAAGTAAAAGGATGAACAGCCGGGGTGAAAACTACAACTAACGGGTCAACCAACAAACCAGCCGCTCTTTTTTGGATTTCGGTCAGCAACCCTAATTTCCCCAGGGAAACCAACGTCATCACGGAGGCAGCTATAGTACCTGCTGACACCAGTGGGAAAAAAAATTAGAAAGGGCACTTTTAAAAAAAAAAAATGGAAAAAATTTAATGGACAGACCCCAGAAAAGTGCAAACCCTAGAATTTTTTTCCCCGGGCTCTCGGCCCTCAAAAATTCCCGGGGAAAGTGCAAGGATAAAAACATTTGGGAGAAAACAAAAAATAAAGGGGATCAAACAGAAGCCAGCCCCTTTGTGATTTCGGTCAGCAGACCCTGAAGTCGGGGAAACCACCCCACCAGGAAAAGGCGGCTATATACCTGCAATCCAGTCGGGAATAAAAATATAAAGGGGGAAAAAAATATATCGGGGGAGGGGAAAAAAAAAGGAAGGAATTTAATGGACAACCCCCAGAGAAGAGTGCTATATATATATATATATATATATATATATATATATATTATTTATATATTGTTGTTTTGATGAATTAAAAAAAATAAAATTGTTTTATTTTTTGACTTTGGGCCAATTGTAGGTTTGAAATTTAAAAAAAATTAAAATTTTGCAACTTAAAAAAATAGCTTTTTTTTTTGGAATTCTTTGGAGCAAATTTTTATTAAATGGGTTTTTGACCCGTAAAATAATTTCGCGAAGTACTGTTCTTCGCCCCCAACTTTTTTTTTTCTTGCCCAGTAACAAGATTGAAAAGTTTTTTTAAATATCGGCAAAGATTTGGCCCTGGTTTTAATTTCCCATTCATTGAATACTTATTATGTTATTATCTTGGAAAATAAAAAACTTCAAAAAAAAATTTCTTCTTTTTAGGGCTTAAATACCTGGCCTTGGAATCTTTGTAAAAATTTAATCAAACAATTATTACGGATAATAAAAAAAACTATCATAAGATAAACAAAACCTCCTTTTTTTTTAAAATAATTTTCTTTTGTTCATAAAATGCTGGATTATCGAAGTGAAAAAAAGTTTTTTTAAAAGTTCGGCCGGGAAAGATATTAAAGGTTTAAGGTTAACTTTTTTCACCCAAATTACCATAAAAAACAAAGTTTTTAGCCCCGTTGGGAAAAAAAATGTTCAAATTACAGGGGACTACTTTTTTTAAATTATATATTATAAAAATTTTTTGCTGTTAAAAAAAGAGGAATTATTCCTTTTTTTTATTTTAAATTTTTTGCGGTTCCGGTTGAAAAATTTTCACCCTCGAACTTTTTTTCTCGCCCCTTCGCAACCCTTCCAGGTTGTTCCTTTAAATTTCGAATTCCAAAAATTGATTTGACTTTTTTTGGGAAATTTATAAAACCCTTAAATTCCCATTCTTTCATTATTTAAATTTAAGAAATTGGGAAAAACCCCTTCCTTCCCACAATTTCCAACTTTACATCTGACACTCTTTTGGGTTGGACTTTCAAAAGAGTTTGCTGTTCTCTCTTTTACCTTTTGTTTTTTTCTTTCCCCAAGTTTTCAAGTTTAAAATGTGTTGTTAAAAATTCTGTAATTTTTAACTTACTTTTAGTTTCTTTAGAATTATGAGGTTTGTAAATTTGAATTATTAATTGGCTGTTTTTTTCTTTCATTTTTTTATCCAATTTCCCAGGCTATAAAATCTTGAATTTTAAATTATTTAAACAAACTTTAAATTGGTAATTAATTATTTTTCTTTTTGGGCTTTTTTTTTTTAAAAACCCGGATAACTAACATCTATATTTAAATTTTTAATATATATATGTTATATCAGTGCCGCCAAGTATGTCCTAGGGAAAAAGTTTGTTTGGAAAAGGTATTCGGGAAAAATTTTTTGGCATTTGATTCCAAAATTGTTTTTTGACACTTACTGATCGCTGTAGGGCGGAAAATTTAAAAAAAAAATTCATGAAAATGCGAAAAGTGGGGTAAGATGACAAGATAAAAAAAAAGGTTATTTAAAAAAATTCAAAATTTAATTTTACATGAACAAATTTTTTAAAAGAGAAATTCAAAAAAAATTGGGAAATAGCAATTTTTTCCCCATCTATTTGAAAATATCAACATGAATATTTGACTAAAACTGAAACATTTCATTTCAATGATAAAAAATTTCCCTTTTCTCCCCCCCCAGAGGGCACTTTTTTTAAAAAAAAAGGGTTTTTCAGAACCCTTGTTGTTACATGGTTCGTACTAACAGTTATATAAATTTCCCCAGACAATTGTGATGACATGACAACCAAAAAAACATAGTTTTTCCCCAATTATAACAAGTTCCGATTTTAATCTGGATGAGCTTCCTTCGCAAAAACATAAAAAATTAAAAAGTTCAAATTTGACTCACTATTTCATTCGGGAATACAAAATTTTTTTTAAAAATATAAACATCGAAAAAAAACCAACTGGAATAAAATCGGGTTTCTTTCCCCGGATCCCCATCGGTGTCCGTGAACATATTCCCCAATTTTGAGAAAATGAAAAGTTCTGTCATTATCTTTTTAAATGCAAATGTTTCAGATAGTCAAGCTATTCAAAAAAAAAAAAAATAATAATTTTTTTTTTTAAAAGTTTAAAAAAATATTAAAAAAAAAAAGACATTTCAATTTTTTGAATCATTCCAAATTTTGGGGAATTTTTTTTGCATAAGATTAAATTCTAAGTAACTTTTTAACTGATTTTTTTTTATACTTCCCTTTTTTATACTTTTTTTTTAATTTGCCCCCATAATAAACCCCTGACATGTGTCAAAATCTTTTTTAGGTAATCAGGACCCCTTTTTTCCCCAAAATTTTTCAATACCCAAAATAATTTTTTTTTCCCCCCTTAAAATTTTTTTGGGGGGGCCTGTTTTTTTATATATATATTATATATATATTAAATTTATATATATATATATATAATAATAATAATAATAATTTTTAATTTTTTTCACACCACATTTTTTAAATTTGAAAAAAAATAGGGGGGAAAAAATTCGGGCCCCCCCTGAAACCCGACAAACGTTTTTTTAAAATTTGGCAGTTAATAAGAAACCATTTCGGATTTGACCCCTTAAACCCCAAATGGCGGACTTCTTTTTTTTGAAAATGCCAGCAACTTTGTTTCTTCAAAAGAAACCCCATTTTTTTTTCATATAAAATTCAAAGGAAAAAAAACCCCCAAACCTTTTTAAAATGTTTTTTTTTTTAAAAATTAAAATTAAAATTGTTTTTTTTTTTTCCCCTTGGGGAAATGAGATTTGGTCAAGGGGATTAAATGAGTCGCACATTACGAAAAACATAATTTTTTGAAAAAAAATTTTTTGGGGCATTTATTGATTTAACATCACATTTTTTTCAAAAATTTTTTTTTTTTTAAAAAACCCCATGGGCCACCTACCGTCTCACTAGAAATTCATTAAGGGGAAAAAAAAAAATATCATTTTTATTTCGGGGCATTTTTAAAAATTTTATACATTCAAAATCTACAACTGCATGAAGGGGTTTTCCCTTCAGTTCGAATAATTTTTCAACTTAGTAAGCTGTGGAAAAAAACATTTCTGAATCTTGTCAACTAATTTTTTTTCGCTGTCATCTTTTTTTCTCAACTCTCGGAAATTAAAAACTTCCTAGAATTGGTTTGTAGAAATGTAAAATCAAAATTTAGGTTCCAAAAAAATGAACACTTTGATATGTTATTAATTTACGGAAAAGTCTTTAAAAAAAAATGTCGCCGCTTGTCGTTTTTTGCTGAACATTTCCCCCCAAAAAAGACATCCACAAAAACCTTTTTTAAAAGTGGGAGAAGATTCCGAAAAGAACCCCAAAAATGGAGGATGATGTAAGGGGGGGGCCCGGGGAAAGAACGTTTTAATGTTGATTTTTATCCAACCGCTTGACGCCGGAATTGGAATACCAATGCAAAATAAAAACGGAAAATAGAAGAATTAAAGAAAAAAACCCATTATCGGGTTATAAGTATAACTTCACAATTAGTTGACAAGATTCAGAAATGTTGTTTTTTCCCAGCTTACTAAGTTGAACAATTATTCGAACTGCAAGGAAACTCATGAACTAGTTGTAGATTCTTTAATTTATACAATTTTTTCACCACAAAAATGATATGTAATTTTCCTTAATGTATGTTATAGAGACGGAAATGGGGATAAATTCCATTTTAAAAAATGATTTTTGATCAAAAAATTATTGATTTGATTAACCTAAGTTCAAAAAAATTTTTCCCCCGAAAAAAAATTTTTTCTGTTATTTCGACTCAGGGAATGCTTCGACCCCAAACTCATTTTCCACGAGGTAAAAAAAAAAAAAAATTTTTTCCAATTTTTAAAAAAAACATTTGGAAATTTGGATTTTTTGACCTGTTGAAAATTAATAATTTTAAAAATATAGGGGCTCCATTTGAAAAAAAAAAATTACGGCATTTAAAAAACCAAAACCCCATATTGGTTTAATGTGGGCAAAACGAAAATTTTTTAAATGTCCTTGAAAAAAACCGTTAACGAAGCAGAAATTAAGGGTTTCCCGATATCCGTGTCACCCTATAATAAAAAATGTAGGTACCTATGTGATGAGCAAAAAGGGCCTTTTGGGCCGTTGCTGTTACCTCCTCCCGATCTTCCACCAAAAGGCCTTATTTAAAAAAACATGTCAATAGGGGTGAGAAGAAGGATGGTAAAAGAAGTAAGAGAAAAAGAGAAAAGATTGAGAAAGAGAAATGAGGTCGGGAAATGCAATTTTTTACATTCCCCCAGATTCTCGATGCAATTTCGTTTGTTGCTTTAGGGTGAGCAAAAAATAAATGTTTTTTTAATGTTTTTTTGAAGGTATGACTTTAAAATCGAAACAATTATATCATCAATTCACGGGGAAATCCTAGTTCTTTTTTCTACAATATATTATCTATTTTTACATGAAAATTTAAATTTCCATATTTATTGTGTTGTTTAAAAAGTTGGGGTGGAGCCAAAAAGCATCTCCCCCGGGGGGTATCCACCCTTTTTGAAATTTTTTTTCCCCCCCGTATTCTCATAGGAATAATAAAAAAAAATATATGTTATGTTTTAAGGTACAATAATTAAAATTACAAAAAAACATCCGCAAAAAAAGTTCTTTTTTTGGGGTTTTTTCCATATTGTCTGTTTTGGGGGATATTTTCCCTCAATTTTTTTGCTGCAAACTTCCAGCTTTTTGGGTTTTAAAATAATGGGAGGAATCGGCGCATGGTACCAAAAACTATTCCCCCTAATTTTTATGATCCCTTAAAAATTTCCCCCCGATGAATAAATGATTTTGGGAAAACCCCCGTATTGTTTAAACCCAAATAGTTTTAAAAATTGAAAGGGAAAGTTTTATTTTAAACCCGGGAAAAAATTTTTTTATTCTTTTTGAAATACAAATTAAAAAAGGTTCCTGATTTTTCACGATAAAGTTAATTTTTTTTTGAGATTTTGGTTTTAAAGGTTAAAAAAACTCAAATTTGGGGACTTTTGACCCATAAAAAAAATTTTTAAAAAAAAAAAAAAAAAAAAAAAAAAAAATATTTTTTTTTTCTTTTACAATAGTTAAAAATTCTAAAAGATATTTTTTTTTGTTAATTTCGCCCGCTCACACGTTGTCGTACCCGGGGAAATTTTTACCGTTTAAAAGCATTCACGGGTTGTGATACGACTAGTAAAATTGGGAAAAAAAAATTTCCCCGAAATAAAAATGTGAAAAACGTGATCTTTGTCCCTCTTGGCTTTTGGGGATTCAAGTACGGGGTTTGGAAAAGGTTGAAACATTGTATTTAAAAAATTTTTTTGGGAAAAGGAACCCCGCGGATGAAGCTAGACAAAATTTTTTTTTTTTGTTGCTTTGGCACTAATATTAATTTATCGAAAAAATTTCCGCAATCGAATTTCTTGCATTTCATGCACTTAACTTCTGCTCAAACAAATTTGGAAAATGATTGAATCCCCAAAAAGAAACTTAGATTTTACCTTTATTTATAAACAAAAAACCCCTTTCAACGATCTTTAAAAAAACCTGAATTGTAAGTCCCGCACAAAGCTTGTTACTGTAAAAAAAATTAAATTAGTTATACTTCTATTTGGGTTTTGATTCAAAAGACTGTAAGAATATAATATAAAAAAATATTGATAATAAAAAAAATAATTATTTTTTTAAAATTTTTTTTTCCCCTTTTTTCACACCTCATCTTAACCTTCGTTTGGGGAAAGGGTATTCAATGTAATTACTTTCTGTTTTTTAAAAAAAAGTAATATAAACTGATAAAAAGTAATTTTAATTAGATGTTCCATTCATGCTTAAATAAATTTTTTTAAAAATTTATTCCGAAAAAAAAAATTTTGTTGAAACAAATTGTAGACAATTTCATTTAAAAAATAGCATTGCCTTCGTTAACGATTCCGATAAAAGAAAAGTTTTTTTTAAATCATGATAAAAATAATTAGGACACAGAGAGGCCGATGCAGCGCCTGAGTCGAAGGAGGCGATACGGAAAAACTTTTTTTATAAAAAAAAAAATTTTTTTTTACTTTTTTTTTAATTTTATGGGTCAAAAGTCCCAAAAATTTTTAAATTTTTTTGGGAAATTTTAAAATTCATATCTCAAAATATTAACTTTATCGTAAAAAATCTTAACCCGGGTTTTTTATTTCAATAAAGAATATAAAAAAAAAAGTCCGGTTGAAAAAAAAAAATTTCCCTTTTTCAATTGTTTAAACAATTTTGTTTTTTTTTTTTTTTGGGTTTCCCCCCCAAAAAAGGGGTATCCTGTAATGTTCAAAAACATCATTGGGAACCAAAAGGAAAGGGGAGGGTTAGGGGGTTCTTCTTAAATTTCTGAAGGTTGTATGCCTCGGGGAACACCTCCTAGGCAATGATTTCCCCAAAACCTCGCTGTTCTTTGGGAAATTAGAGTTTTTGGGGGAAGGGGGATTTTTTTGCAGGTTTAAAAAATGACCACGAAGGGTGTGATGACTAAAACTTGAGGGGTTTAAATTTTGAAAAAGACTGCCAAAGCAGGAACGATTGTTGATATTTCGAAAGAGCATCGCCCATGAAAATTTTTTAAAAAAAGACAAATCCCCCAACTTTTCTACGGTGTTCCAGAAAAAATGAGCGAGTTTGTGAGCGGGGGATCACCGACGAGACGAATTCCCCTTTTTTTGGGCAGAATCAATAGCCTCAGGATATTTTTTGGGGGCCGCCTCCAAAATATGGGAACAGTATTAAAAAACCCGGTCGGATCTGTGCCTTATAGATCATAAGCAGCTGACTGGGGGTGAAATAGCTCTTGGCACGAAACAGAAAACCAATTTTTTTTTTTTTGGGGTGCACTTTTGGCAATGGACCTCACGTGTTTTTTTCCCCGGAAGGTTATTGCTGATAGTAATACCAAGCATCGATATGGAGGGGTTCCCCGTGGTATGGTTACTCTGACAAAGTTATGTTAGGCACAGTGAGAGGGGGTTTTTTAAAAAAAGACATGCTTGTGTTTGTTTGCGTGAATTCTAAAGTTATTAAAATCCCCATTCGGGGGAAATTTTTTGCCAAGTCCTTATTTATTTATTAACATTTCTTCCTCCCTTCATTTCTGGTTTCACGGGCTGATATGGGGGCCCCCCGGAAAGAAAGCGGTATGGAGGTTATATCATCGGCGAAGCTGTGTACTGGACATGAAGTTGCTTTCAACAGGTCGTTGATGTGAAGTAGAAATAGTGTTGGTGCGGGGAAGGATCCTTGGGGAAACCCACCAGCATTTATGAGTAGAGTGTCAGATGAAACTCCATGGGCCACTACATGGAAGACCTGTTTGAAAAAAACTAGCAAGCAGAGAACACAGCTGGGGGGGCAAGCCAAAAAAGACGGAAGCTTGGCGAGGAGTCCCTGGTGCCAAACTCGATCGAACGCCTTGGAGATATCAAATGCCACGCAAAGTTTTTTCATGCTTTTCAATAAAAACTGCCATATATGGGAGACGTAAGCGAGCAGGTCACCATTTGATCTCTGAGGGGGGGAAGCCATTTCCCCTATCGTTGAAATTCCCGGGAGTCTTCCAGATATTTCATGAGCTCGATGTTGATGGTTTTTTTTCCATGACCTTTGAAATAATAAAATAAAAAAGTGCGATAGGTCTGTAGTTGCTAGGTAGGGCCCTTTTTTCCCTTTTTTTTAGGTTCTGGCTGTACTCTTGCAATTTCCAATTGGACGGAAATCCCCCAAAATTTAAAAAGGTGGTTGAACAACTTGAAAAAGAACAGGTTTTAAAAGTTGGGGGAAATTTCTTGAGAACAATCGGGGGGGTTTCCCGTGGATCCACAGGCTTTGTTGGTGTTGAGACCCAGCAAAATCTTTCTGATAGTACGTTGGCGAAAGGTGATCTCGGATGTGACTGTCAATAGGTGTAATGTTCGGGGGGGTTTTTTTTTCCCCATGAACCCCGAGTGGAATTTTAGCAAATAGGTGCGCCCAAAAGTTTTTGGCACTGCAAACCTTTTTGGTTGGGGGAAATGGCTGGGGGAAAATTTTTTCCCCACCCGAAAACCCAAAAAAAGACGGGGTCGTTAGGACATTCAACAAAGTTTTTATCTTATTTTTTGGGTTTTTGGAAAAACGACATTCTATTGTCTCTTTACTATGCCTCTAGCCTCGACATATGCTTTTTTTCGGTCCGGGGGGCCCCGGGTTTTTTTTGCCATCGATGGTATGCTGCCTGTTTGGAAGCCACAGCTCTAGAGCATTTTTGTTAAACCGGTCATCGGATGATGTTCTTTTTCGGTATTCGGTATGAAAATTTGCATCCCCCCCGATGATTTCAAAAAGGTCTCAGACATCGTGTTGGATCTACTGAAGAAAAAAAAAACTCTCTTCCATGGAAGCTGAGAAAAACATCAAGGGGTTCCCGTCGGGCCCAATTTTAATCCATGAGACGGGGGGGGGGTATTGTGCAGCTCGATGGTAAATGGAAAGAGCATTTTGTGGAGATGAGGGGGGGGTCAGAGTTTCCAAAATGGGGCCCTTCTATTCTATACGGGTGGGGGTTGGTTTGGGGAGGAAAAAAATCTAGTGTATTGGCAGACTGGTTGTTGACATCAGGGATGCGGGTTGGTAAACTCGACCGGGTTTTTCTAGACCATAGTGATGGCGAAAAGGGCCCCGGGGACGACCCCGCATCATCTGTTTTTTTAGAGAATTTGAGCCGGGCGGTTTTGTAAATTAAAATCTCCCATGATTATGGTTTCAGCTGTTGGATGGTTCTCCCCGAATGTAGTCCCGTTTGAGTGATAAAAAATCAAAAGAGGTCGTTTATGAAGGTTCATTAGGTGATAGATAAAGGCCAGAGGAACTTAGTAGTTTGGTATCAGATAAACGAAACTAATCAAACCGGCCAAAAACTCTTCACGCTGGCATGAAAAGGGTTTCCCTTTGGGGTAAAGGCAAACTCCACCTTTGAACCTGGAAAAAGGGGGAAAGGAGTTCGTAACCAGGACCAAAACATATGGACCTTGTTGGTGGACGAGTTTTTCTTGTGTTTTTTGTTAGGCCAGAATATGGGTTTTTTCCGTCTGTAGGTGATGGTGGACGTCATTGATGTTCTTGTTGAGTCCGCGGATGTTGCAAAATTTTTTTTTAATGTTGGAGTCCTCGGTACCTCTCGGAAATCGGGGAGAAATTTACTTCGGAGTGTTTTACTCTAGGAGACTTCATCATTATTATTAAACAATATGGCACGGGTTGCATCAGCCATGCTTTTATATCATCAGTAGGGCATTCGAAGAGGACCCATAAAAAAATTGAGGTGGAATATTTTTTCGGTACTCATGCGCCGATTCCTCTAGTCTAATATGGGTAGTCTATAGCACTGGGTTATGTTCGAAATACGTATTTTTTTTTTTTCCAAAACAAAAAAACCAGGTCAAAAAGGTTCATGCCAATTCTGTCAGATATCAGTTGATTCCTTTTTCTCATCAGTCACGTGATTATAGGGTTGTCGAACCAGACACGATTTCGCAATAACTGTAACACCTGCTGCTACGCACCGGGTGGCTTAATTTTCCCAGAAGATTGATGAACAGCGCTCGATCAATGTTTGGGCATGAATAAATGAGGGGCTTATTACGTGTCATTAAATAGATACGGCTAGAAACAGTCATGGTTCAAATAAATAGTAGAGTCATCAGTTGGAAATTTAAATATATCTAGAATAATAATATTAGACCCCAATTTCCCCCGCATTTTGGTCTTTTAAACTACAATCGAAGAAAAAATGCGTCGATTAAAATCCCTTCATGGGATGGGGAAGATTTTCTTTCTTATTTTAAATTAAAAAGAAAATTTTTGTTTGATTTTACCACTAATATAACAATTCTTACAGGCATTTCTGTTTTTCATGTAATGATTACTATAAGATTTTTGTTTATGACTTTTTTGTAACTATACAGATATACTATTATAATTGAGTAGCTGTAAATAAATTATTTTGTATATATATATATATATATATATATATATATATATATATATATATATATATATATTTTAAATATAATTGGGTAAAAAGTCCATTGTATCTCGAAGTAATAGTATTATTTTATAGTAGAAAAATAAGCCCGTCTCCACAATATAATATTAAAATCGATTAGTTAACAGATGGTGAAGGTTAAAAACCATCGATTAGGTATACAATTTTCCCGAACCTCTAAAAGGTTCATCATCAGAGAAAAAAATTTCTACAATAAAAAGAACAAGACTTAAATCCATAGGTAGTGTGATACAATAAGTGCTACTTACATGGAGAGAGATCATAATTTAGACCAAGTAAAAACTTGAGAATTCGCCTTTAAGGCTGTGCCCATTTTAAATTTAGGGCTAAATACATTAGCCGATGCAAAATAACAAGACGACATGAGGACCGTGAAAACAATGGTAGCAATGACTGGTGATTGACAGCACCCAAGAGCCATCCATCTGCAAACTGTTTTCAAAACCTAACCAAAGGGCGCGACAGAACTCCATGCACGGAACAAAAAATAAACTGATGTAAATCCCGCCAATTAATATACCGAAAAAAATCAAATTCACCTATCCATATTTGCAAAAAAAATATATATATATATATATATATATATCTAAAAAAGAACATTAATATCAAAATAAAGAACAGTCGTATTGACGAAATAGTTATTCAACGAACACCATAAGAACCCGTACTAAAAAAAAAGAATCCACACCACAGAGCTACGATTAACACCTCTCCAAACGAACAGATCTACTATGACATGAACAATCGTTTATCGGAGATCAGAGACAGGAAAAAGTTCTAATGAAATGTAAGGGAATTAAAAAATTCGACAATCAAATTGCTTGTTCATTTAAGGAAATGACGCTCGGTTTTCATGGCAACTGATCTCAAATACAAGGAAATTAGGTAAGAACCCTTTTGCAAACATGTAAAATATCTAAATCAGTTCCAAAACAAAGCTGTGGTTGTGATTAAGAATATGGTTAGAAATGAACTTTTGTATTATAATCATCTATGTGGATTTCTAGAACTCTCAATCGTTTAACATGTTCACCAACTCTTGTTTTCATTTTTTTACCCTCTGACCACATATTGGCACAATCAGTTTGTGAACATGAAATTCTGTAGACTCCTGATTTGTGGGGGAGAAATTCTTTATCTTTGTTTAATAACAGGAAAACGAAACCGTAGTATAAAAAGGAGAAATTGATATATTACCGAAACGTCTGAAAATGTTCCCAAAATATCAAGAGAAACTTTGCCTACATAGGAATAGAACAATATTTATTGGTTTTTTAATCGGTGAACTGGGGTGAGGTTTGATTAGATGTTTATCCGGAATTTTTGTTGATTAAGTAAAGGGGAAACCATTTTTGTGACCTATTTGTTTAATAATATTCCATTCAATATTGAAACTTTCAGGGACAACGGGATATTAAATAGTCTATGGCAAAAAGATTGAACGCTGCGAATTTTTTTGAATTGGGGTGGCAAGAAGAAAAGGGAATTCCCTGTCTGTAGTCAGTTCTATAACTCGAAAAATCAAATTTAGAATGTTAATGTTTAACAATAAATCTAAGAAAGGAGAGAATTGTTTTTGCTTTCCATTGTAAATTGTATCGGGGGGGTGAAAAGAATTTAAAAATTCTAACAACAGATTTACTTCTTGAAGTTTCCCCATTGAAAAAAGAACAATGCAATCATCCACATATCTGTACCAAAAACATATTTTTGTTAAAAAAGGGGGGAAAAGAGTTTGAGGTTATGTTCTAAATCAGAAAAAAAAAATCTCTGCTAAAAGGGGGGGACAAGTTACTACCCATGCGGAAATTTTTGTAAAAATATTATGTTAAACTAAAAGAGTTTTGTTGTAAAAAGTATTCACAGACTGCATAATGAGGACATGAAAAGAAAAGAACATTTTTCCCCTTTAAAAAATAGCTCTCTTACTAACCTGATACAATCTTCTGGGGACACTGAAACAAATTAACCGTCGAAGGACAACAAACTGGAATTTGTGGCACCCCCAAATTTTTGATTTTTTTTTTTGAATGAGTTCAAATGAATTTAACAATGAAAGGATTATGAAAATGGGTGATCTCTTCAAAAAAGGGAATTTAACCACGAAGCTAACTTAGATCCCGGGAGAGTTGCGAGAAACGACCGGTCTGAAAAGGAATTCATAGTTTTGACAATTCATTTTTGCCAGATGGATGGCATTTTTGGGTGCTGTCAATCACCGTACTACCATTGTTTTCAAGGTCCTCATGTTTTTTGTTATTTTGCATCGGCTAATGTATTTCCCCCAAATTAAAATGGGACACAGCCCTTAAAGGCGAATTCTCAAGTTTTCACTTGGCCCTAAATTATGATTTTTAAACCCCTTAAAATAATTTTTCCATCTCCATGTAAGTAGCACTCTTTTTATCACACTACCTTTTGGATTTGGTTTTGTTCTTCTTTTATTGTAGAAATTTTATTCTGCTGATGATGAACCTATAGAGGTTCGAAACATGTATACCTAATCGATGGTTTTTTTATTCACCATCTGTCAACCAATCGATTGTTAATATTATATTGTGGAGACGACTTCAGTTTTCTCTCCATAATATAATATATATATATATATATATATATATATAATATATATATTTTTTTTTTTTTTTTTCGATCTCGAACTTTTTTCGTATTTTTTTTTTTCTGTCTGGACTTGGGAGTGTGGTTTAATGAAGACATTTAGGAATGCTATTACAGGTTTTTTTTATTTTTTTTAATATTAAACAAAAGCATCAACGTTTCGACGATGGGCCCATTTTTTTTGGGACACATAAAATGGGGTAACTTATGAGCTAATGAGCGTATCGTCCTCGTGCTTTCGGCAGTTTAGAACTGAATATTAAAGGTTGTAAATTTCCCCTACTAGTGATGATAGATGGAAATCTTAAAAGTTCGTCACAGATTGTAACCAATAATTTTAAATGGAACCTACGGCAAGCGACACCTTTTTTTAAAGATCAAAAAAAAAACCTATTCAATGATACTAATTTTTGTTTTGTTTTATGGCATTTTTAAAGGCTCATTAGTAAACATTAAATTTATTCAGTATGATATTAATTACAGATTTAAGTCAGTCTCTACTCGAAATTGCTCAAGTGACCCCCATTTTACTTCCTGACAGGGAAATATCCTATTTTGAAAAACTGCTCTACTTTTGCAAATGTGTCTGCGGGCCCCACATTCTGCCCAAAAAGCGTTGTTCAAAACGTCAATATTTCGGGGTTAGTGGCATAAACCTTCGATTTAAGGTACCCTCACAGAAAAATCAAGGTGTGGGTCCCGGGGATCGATCGAATACATCTACCGATATTCCTCATCCAAATCCGTCTTACTGCACCGTTTGTGTGGAGGGCACCAGCCTGTTGGGAAATTTTTTTCCAAATTGCCGAATTCATCGGGAAACTTCCAAAATTTCCCAAAATTAACGGTTCTATTGCGTTTTGCTCCAGATAAACCTCACCAGTTGAATAAGTATTTTTAAAAAAAGAGGCCCCAAAGATGTGGTTTCCCAGGATACCTGCCCAAACATTCCTTCTGGGGGAAATTGGGTATGTGTTTCCGAAACAGGTGAGGATTTGCGTCACTCAATACCTCACATTCTGTGTATTTACATTTCCATTTAGATAGAAATACTTCGTCACTAAAACAAATTGTTTTTACATAGTCTGGCTGTTGGTTAATTTTAGTTTCCATATTTTCTCCCAAAAATTTGGGCTTCGGTCTGGGTCGTCGTCTGAGAGTTGATGAACCATTTTTAAATTTTTATGGATGAGATTTGTTTTTCAACCCTGTGTACCGTACTTCGACTGACTTCACAGGTAGATGCAACGTGAGTTGTTGAAGAAGTAGGATTAACTATTACTTCTGCCAGTATATCAATTTTTTTTTCATCAGAAGTTTGTGGTCTGCCAGATCGTTTCGCATCTTACTACCGTTGTTCCCAAACTTACGGTGAAGCTCCTTAAAAAAGACCCCAAAAAAGGGGGGGTCGGAAACCTCTCATTAAAAAAGCGTTCTGCTGCATGAATTTTGTTTCACCAAAAATTAGGATCGCTAAAACTTTATCACCTAAAGCACGTACCATTTTTCCCCTTAGGGACTCAAACGTTCGGCTCATAACAGTTTTTAAAAAATTATTGAAATGTACAAAAAAATTAGAAGTACCAAAAGCTGCTGGAAACAGTTGAACGTTCGATCAACAATACACAAATTTAAAAAAATGTACAAAAAAATTTGGGCAATTACAAAACGTCGAATTAAGGAGACAACCAAAACGTCAACTATCAAGAGGCGGAGTTTGGATTTGGAATTTTAGTACTAACTGATTTAATTCGTCGGGTTTGCGTTTTTAAAAAACGAGTTGAAAACTGCCATAAACACAAACAAAATTAGTATCATTGAATAGGTTTTTCGATACCTTTCCAAGGTGTCGCTTGCCTAGGTTCCCTTTAAAATTATTGTCGATGGCCTTGTACGTCATCTTTGACAATTTCGTCATCTATCATCACTAGTAGGAAGTTTACAACCTTTAATATTCAGTTTCCCAAAATTTCCCCTTGTTTTTTGTATAATCTTTCCCAAAAAAAAAAGGGGAGGACTTTTGAAGCACTGTACATGCTCTAACAAGGATGGTTGCAAAATCAAACATGTGCTTCTAATGTAAATATTTGCGTTGTTTCATCAACCATACAAGAGGAAAACATTTTAACAAAATATTAAACCGACAAAAAATCAACTGAAAAACTAAAATAAACCTTCATAGTTTTAATGATAGTGGGCTCTAAACTAATGTGAATGAATAATTGCGCAACTCGCTGCCATAATTTTTCCTTTGCAATTCAATTTAGTTTTTTTTGGCGTCGACTAAAATTAGTTACTCACATTAGTTTAGGGCTCAATTATCATTAAGACTAGATTTTTTTAATTCTTTAACTTTTCGGTTGTTTTTCTCGATTTTTTTAAAAAAAAGTTTTATTTTTAAATTTTTTTGTGGCTGAAATATACTAATTACTACCCATTTTTGTTTTTCCCAAAAAACACTTACCAAAGCTTCCCCCAACTATTAAACTGTTAAATAATATGAATATCTCTTCAACTATTTATATAATATAAATTATGAATTTCCCGGTTAGTTGATTTCATCACTCTGTTTATAATTCCATCCTTTCATAGAATGTAATTATTGTGACGAATGTAGGAGGATCTGTCAATGTCAACTACATGTTTGTGCCAATGTTCTAAGTGAAAATTCAATCATCCCTATTTTTCTGGTGCGATAATTTCATTCCAAATTGAAATATGACCCAACTTTTAAGGTATACCTATCTAATAAAAAGTCATCAAATTGGAAACCCCACTACAAAGTTATCTTTTTTAGAATCGGTTAACGGCCCAAAAATTTAAAGAGTTGAACGATCAATATCCTCCTTTTTGCTCCCTTTTAAAAGGGATCATTTTTATTCAAATTCGAATGGGACCAACCAAAGTACACCTATCAATGAAAAAGTAATCATCGGAATCGACTTGCTCTGTAAAAAGGGTTTATGCGTGATCTTACATAAAAAATATTCGTCGAATAGAACCTCCCCCTTTTTTGGGTTTTTCGTCGGTTCAAATGGCTGCTATTTGTGTGGATTTTCCACAAAAATGGCCCCAAAACAATTCCAGTGTTAATGATAAAAAAATGCAAACAATATTTTTCAGAACAATCTGTAACCGCATTAGAAAATATTTGATTCAGCATGATAGCAGAGTTCTTCTTTCATAACAAAAAACAATGAAACAACACTACTTTTTGTGTCGTGGGGAAAAGAATACTAACCTAAAATTATCCCAAATTTTAAAAATTTTTACATTCTAGAGAACATTGGTTAATTATCATATCACCCACGTAACTTTTTTTATATTAGGGATACTATGAATAAGTATAGATAACCCTATTGTTCAAATAACTTTATAAGTTTTTCATCGAAAATTGTGGGATTATCAATAAAGGGATATTTTCAAATAAAATTAATAATTTATCGAGATCAATATATTTCTTTAACGAATCGAAAACTCAATTCAAACGCATGTTTTGTTTTAGAATATAGGAAGAAAATTGTATGATATACTTTGATAAAATTCGACTGACGACCTAAGTTTTTTTTTTAACGGAATATTACTTAAATTTTTAAAAATGACGAGTATTATAGTCAAGATGGGATCAATTTTTTTTGGATGTGAAGTTAGAATATTTAGCAAATTTTTCACAATAGATTAAGCAGCAGATTTCGAATATATGAATTTCTGATATTGAATAATTCATAGGGTTTATGAGTTCATTGATGGTTCAAGGTACTGGTGTCTGAATATTTATTTCGAAAAAGTCTCGAAACCTGAATAATATTCTAACCATGGTAACGAAAAACGCCCTAAATAGAAATGCCGAAATCTTACTGTTTACTGATAAGTTCCCCCAAAAATCGTCAAAAGGGAAATTTTAATTTTAGTTCATAAGCCCTTTAAGTGTTTTTACCCCCTTTCTAACTTTGGTGATGAAAGAATCAGGATGAGATGACAATATGGTTTTGTACATTTCTACAGGACAGGATAAAAATTTCTTAAAACGTCCTCATTCACCGGCCTAAAATATTCTTATTATAACCTCTTCGGTGGCTCCCCAGGGAATCCTCAAAAACTCAGTGGTCAACCACATTACTAATTACAAATATTGGTGACCTATAGTCATAAGTAATGATTATTTTCTTGAGCGGTTAATTGCTTATTTCTATATGTTAATACTTCGAACCGGCTTATCTATTTCATGATACCTGTTGAAGATAAATATTATATATTTGTTGAACGATTTTCTATTTTCATCAATATTTGAGTTGTAGGGAAAATAAAATCAGAGCAGCAGAATACCAGGTTTTGGTACATGGAAAATGCATAATCATCAATTGGCTGCATTTCAAATCAACATTTTACGAGAGGATGGTACTTTTTTTTTGAGCTGATTTAGGAACTTTTACGGGGCATGCTTTCGGCGTACCTCCGTAACGTTACCTATAGTTGACTATGTATCGATGTTCTGCAACTGTAACTACCTACCAGGAGGATGGAAATCAGTACTGTTGCTGAAGGATATGCATACTCATCTTTGGAAAACAAAGTAAGACTGCTCTGATGCTATCCTCTCCTTCAAGACTGTTTAGATGCCCAGTTCATCACATGAAGCAAGCCGCAATTTCAAATCCAAACACAACTGCACGAAGGTCTTAAACTTTCTCTCAATAATTCAGCAATTAACGTGAACATATTTAACTTTCTGTACATAGATTCAGTTAGGTACATTATGGTTGACATCAATTCGTTATACAACTTCCTTCATAACACGTTTTGCGATAGTAAGAACGTATTTATTTCTTTATAGTTTTCAATTGTGGTGCTAACTAATTTATAGGAAAAAACCTGCCTATATGAACCTTGTTATTGACTGGCTTATATTTTATTTCTCCTTGTGAAATTATAATGTAGAAAGTAGACATTCAAAAGTTCGAGTCGTAAATCAGACATGTACAGTTGATGTCGTGACTGTCAGTTACAATTTGTCAAAGAGACACAGGATATCTTCAAACATTGAATTGATTATAAACAAATGAATACTAAATTGGGTATAATTCAAAAGGCTAACAATTATTATGAAGAATATTGTATACTGAAACATCGATTACTAAAATAATTATTTTAATATTCAATGTTTCTGGCAGCCTGAATTGTATAATAAAATCAAGAATGCATTTTAAAAAGTTCAACTCGCTTTCATTAATATTCATGTTTTAAAAGTGTATTCATGCTTGAAGTTCAATTAATAAATGTTGATGTTCGGTCAATTGAGGCATTATAAAATTGTACTGACAGATGGATATGGAACTGCATGGCAACTATGATTTACATCGAGTTGTTTCTGTGCTTAGCCCGTACAACAAAAGTCCGGAAAGTCTTATGGATACCTATCATTGTAACGCCAGCAAAACCTGAAAAGCACAATGGCAAGAAGAAAGATAGACGGATATTGCCGATTGGACCACGACATTCACACTCCATATGAAACTACGAGAATATCTAAATAGGCCAATCAGTAGAGATGTTCGATCTATCGATTCCGTGACAAAAATACTACCAGGAAACCGACAGCGAAAGTGCCATCATACGGTAGTTGTATCCTGTTATGTTTCCTACTCCCAACTATCATTGCTCAATTTGTTATAAACATTTTAAAAGCATTATTTTATTTTTATCGTTTTTGGTGTTGGAACGAAGAATGATGGAGCAAATTCGATACTCTCAACAAACGAATTGCAGAAGGGTAAAATGCGAGGAAATGAGACCTAGCACGACTATTAGTAACGGAGAAAAACCGCAAAGCTGAAAAAATCTGCGTTTTATTAAAATTCAAAATACCGCCATTTTCAAGTTTTGAAGCAGGCTCTCCACGACCTAGTAGTGATATGTTCTTTATTTGTGAAGAACTCAGGCACTATTAGTTATTAGTTTTGGCATAATTTGCAGTGGATTTTTATTGCACTTCATTTCAGCAGATCTGTATGCGTCTGGGTAGTCGATTCTGATTTTCAAAAGATTTCGACAGTAGAAAGTATAGTACTACAAAACGTATATTCTCATTTCGCATTTAAATGCAGCCAAAACAGAGTGAAAAATACTTTGCAAACATGACTAAAATGGGCGAGTGCGTGAAAGCGGCTGAGTAATCCATTCAGTTATCAGAAGTAATCAGTTTTGTCAATAAATTAAATAAAATAATGTAAAACGGTAGTGTTATTTCTTTAATATATAGTCGACCAACTTTCAAAATGACTATATAATTATTGGAATGTCATATGACTTTTATTTAAAACTAACCTATTTTTCAATTAAAAATATTACATTCCTTTTATTTCTTTATCAGCAAACATTTTCAATCCAAATTACTTTCGAAATGTATTATCTCAAGATCGCCTTGGAATTTATGGTCGTAACTTTCAAAATGGCTTCATATAATTATTAGAATGTCATATGACTTTATTTAAACTAACCCTATTTTCATTTAAAATATTTATTCTTTTGATATTTTACCAGCAAACATTTTCAATCAATTACTTTTCGAAATGTGATATCTCCAAGATCGCCTTGAAATTTATGGTCGACCAACTTCAAAATGGCTTTATATAATTATTAGAATGTCATATGACTTTATTTAAAATAACCTATTTTCATTTAAAAATATTACATTCTTTTTATTCTTTACCAGCAAACATTTTCGAAATCAATTACTTTCGAAATGTGATATCTCCAAGATCGCCTTGAAATTTATGGTCGACCAACTTTCAAAATGGCTTTTATATAATTATTAGAATGTCATGACTTTGTTAAAAACTAACCTATTTTTTCATTTAAAAATATTACATTCTTTTTATTTTACCAGCAAACATTTTCAATCAATTACTTTCGAAATGTGATATCTCCAAGATCGCCTTGAAATTTATGGTCGACCAACTTTCAAAATGGCCTTATATAATTGGAATGTCATATGACTTTATTTAAAACTAACCCTATTTTTCAATTAAAATGTACATTCTCTTTATTTCTTTATCCGAAGCAAACATTTTCAATCCAGTACTTTCAAATGTAATATCTCCAAGATCGCCTTGAAATTTATAGTCAGTAACTTTCAAAATGGCTTTATATATTATGGAATGTCATGACTTTATTTAGAAACTAACCTATTTTTTCAATTAAAAATAATAGATTATTTCTGGAAATTTCTTTACCAGCAAACATTTTCAATCAACTACTTTCGAAATGTGATATCTCAAGATCGCCTTGAAATTTATGGTCGACCAACTTTCAAAATGGCTTTATATAATTATGAATGTCATATGACTTTATTTAAAACTAACCTATTTTTCAATTAAAAATATTACATTCTTTTTATTTCTTTACCAGCAGACATTTTCAATCCAGTACTTTCGAAAATGTGATATCTCAAGATCGCCTTGAAATTTATAGTCGGTAACTTTCAAAATGGCTTTATATATAATTATTGGAATGTCATATGACTTTATTTTAAAAACTAACCTATTTTTCAATTAAAAATATTACATTCTTTTTATTTCTTTGCAACCAAACATTTTCAATCAACTACTTTCGAAATGTGATATCTCCAAGATCATAGCAGAAATTTATGGTCGACCAACTTTCAGAATGGCTTTATATAATTATTGGAATGTCATATGACTTTATTTAAAACTAACCCTATTTTTTTTCAATTAAAAATATTACATTCTTTTCATTTTCTTTGCAACAAACATTTTTCAATCAACTACTTTCGAAATGGGATATCTCAAGATTTTGCCTTGAAATTTATGGTCGACCAACTTTCAAAATGGCTTTATATAATTATTGGAATGTCATATGACTTTTATTCAAACTAACCCCTATTTTTCGAATTAAAATATTGCATTTCTTTTATTTCTTTACCAGCAAACATTTTCAATCCAACAACTTTCCGGAAATGTGATGATATCTCCAAGATCAATTTCCGCCTTGAAATTCAGATTTCGTTTCAGATTTAGTTTTCGGAGAGCTCTTTCGGAAAATTTACCCTGTCAGAAATTCATTCCACTTAATATCTAACACCAAAAATATATAAATTAACCATGGAAAAAATAAAACTACTTATTTACGAACTATAAATAATCTTGATAACCACAGAAAACGAAAACAGAGATTTAATCCCCACACTTGGGTGAAAATATTCAATAAAATTAACAAGAACGTAATTTCATATGAAAGAAGACACCACTGTCTCTCGCTTGGAATCTTTTGCTACTGATTCGGTTTTAAAATGTTAAATGGAACTCTCGTATAGAAATGCACGAAATACTCAGAAGTGAAGTACTACCTCGATTGGTCATCCTTTTTCAATACATTGTATTAGTTGTAATTAGCTACCTATTGTCTGTTCTCACTGCTGTATTCGTTTACATATTGAACGACTGACTATTAAGGTATTTTTCTACGTTTATCTGAGGTCTAGTGATAGAACATCCAAATTATTCGTAGAAACAGAAAAGGATTCACTGAAAATATGAATACGCATTACTAACAGTCGCTCAGTTTGAAAGATCCCGATCTGAAAATGGGCCATGCTAATCCACCCTTTCCTCAATTTCTTTTATTTTTCTTTATTATTATTATTTTTAATTACTTAGTCGTCACCCGAAGAATGAGGTTTCAAATCCTTGACATGAACAATCTTACGATTTTCATCATTCTTTAACTCTTACGTCTAGGGCGATAAGGCCTATGAATTTATAAGGCAATTTTTCAGAAAATACTTTGTTGTGTCAGATAATGCAGAAATTCCTATACAAACCTTCCTGACCAACCGCATTGTGCACTGAATATCTCTGTGTCTCAAATCATATGTTTTTTGCTCTGTTCATGTGGAAGCTTTGTTTAGCCTTTCTCGAACTTTCCATAAACGGTTTCAAAGCCCGAAGATCCTTGAAACTAGAATATTTGGATCTTGAGTTGGAATAACACCACTTTGGGATTATTTTCTCCTACGTTTGCTGAACCCTCAAAGTGATTTCTCGGTCAAAATGTATGAAATATGTGGTGAATTACTTAAATGGTTCGACCAAGTTCGAATTTTGCCGCACGGCAGCATTTTATAGGTAGAAGATATAGTGTCATTACACTGAATATTAATCTGTTCAGATTGAATTCTAGGCATTGTGGATATTTCATTATTTGAAAGATGTACCCATATTTCTATTCTAATGTATTATACGAGGCAAATACCAACATTATTTGATTGATATTGAAATAAGAGCGTTGGGATTATATTTTGCAAATTACAAAAACCATAAGTTTAAAATTTAAAAAAAATCAGCAAGTTTCCAAAATTGTTTGACGTTTATCTAAAGTTGAAGTGAAATCTGTCATATAGTTTTTGAATACGGAGAAACATCAAAATTAGCCGTTCTATTTGATTTTTCAAAATTTTGTCGACAAAAGTCGACAATTGTTTTAGAACTGCTCTAATATGAGTAATTTTCACTTATAATCTCCTAGAGCATAAGTGTGCCGGAAATTTTTTTGAGTACATGGATTTTTAGAAAATTATCACGCGAAGCGACGAGGGATCATTTTCTTTAAAATTCATGTACGAGACTTCATTCCGTATTCAGCACGGGGATTCGGTATGAAAATGTTATATATTTAAAACATTAGAAGTAAATATGTTGTTTGACGTTATTCTGGAAATGAATAGAAGGCTGTGTGTGTAATAGGAGTTTTGGGAAGATTTTTTCTGATTTTCCCTACGTTCCCAAAATAAAATAAAATATATAATATCAGATAAACTATTATGTAAATCAATTGATTTCCTTTGAATTTTCATACATGCACCTTTCGTGACTCTTTGGTTTCAGGGAAATGTTAATATTTACTAAACATGAAAGTGGATACGTTCGTATTGCGGGAGATATTTTTATTTTCCCCGTGCCCTAGTAAAACTGGAAATATAATATCAGATAAATTTTTATATAAAATTGATTGTTTTCATACAATTTACTGACTGAGTTCCAGAGAAATGTCAATATTGACTAAAATGAAAATGGATGTTCACAAGTATTTGCGGGATATTTTTATTTTTTCAGTACCTAGTAAAATAAAATGTATAATATGGGATACATTATTATATAAAAATAATTGATTTCTATAATTATTTTCCCCATTACTAGTAAAATAAAATATATAATATCAGATGAATTTTTATATACAATTGATTGTTTTCTTCACAATTTTTACTAGGTTTTCAGGAAATGTCAATATTGACTACAAACAGGTGATGGCAAAAATATATAACTATACTATACATATATACTTGAATAATTTTCATATTCTTCTAGTTTTGATTCTAAGAAAAATTAATATTAGCGGTAATAATTTGTTTTTCAAATAATTCAGGAAATCAGGATATTTCATTCTTTATTCTAAATAGAGATGTTGTTGGCGTATGTTGCCGGTTAAAAATATTTTTGTAAAAAGTTAGCCATGGATTTGACATTCACTACTCCTGTCAATCAATATTTTTTTTTATTGGTGCCCCTGTTTACCCATTTAGTACGCCTCAGTGTTTAAATCGAACTTTAAAAACCCGCGTTTTTTAAAGGTAACCATAACAACATCAACAAATTGAAACCTTGAAGTCTAAATGACAATTTTTGTATTGATCTGACAGGAGTACCTTGTAACGCCAGATAAAATATTACTCACAATTCGTTCATTTATATGTGCTCCTCCATCCATTTGATAGACTTTTTCATATTTTTTTATATATATCACTGGATTTTCGCGGTATTAACCGCGAATTCTATACCTCACTATTCAAAAAATCGATATAAAGAATCATTTATTTTTTGAGCTCTGGTGACAACAAATATTGATCTTTGGTAACAAATTGCAAATGAATGTTTTCTCATTTTTCCATGACAACAGGTATACTGATGTCACATCACGAATTCAACCTTCTTGCATTATTAGTTCTTATTTTATTTTTTGTAGTAATATACCAGTATATATGATTTTCAAAGTGCGCAATAAAAAATAGCGTAAAGTATTGCATTGGATAGCTGGTCTTAGAAACGCGCTTCTTTGGCGAGCACTCGGCTGCGCCGTCGTATGAAAAATCATACTTGATGTTTTAAAGCCCATCACTTATACTTTAATATACTATTATTTGTGGCATTATAAGTTCCTCATAGCATTGTATACATACACCAAGTTAGTAAAAAGTTATAATAAAATGAACATTCAATCGTATGAATTGTGTTCCTTCTGCAAGAATCACAGCACATTAAAATGTATGTAAAATGTAAAATATCTAACATACCTAATTGGAAGAATCTGGATTAAATCCTGAGCACGAAAACTTATTTAAAGATGGCAACATTCTGCGTGATATTGTGCCTTCTTTGGACACAAATCTAATACTCAAAGAATAAGCTGGTGTCTCAGTATTATTTTTTATTTTTATATGAAACACAGGCATATTGTTAAAAAACACCAGTTCTGTGCATTTTACCATGAAGAGAAGGTAGAAGTGTGATTTTTGGAAAATTTAAAATAAATTAATGATATTATAGATATACCTCAATAGAGGTATTTGTCATATTTCCAACTTATAAAGTAAGTAAATGAAAAATATTGTCAATATTATTTTGTCTAATTATATGATAGCTGTCATGTGCCGGGAAATTTCCACTCATTAATTTTACGTCTACATGCTAATGTGGATAAACATTTTTCAGAAAATTTGCTGGTTACAATAGTAACAATGTCGAAATAAAAGCATCTGATTGGTTAAAATGACTGGTATAAAATTTTCCTCTAAATTTTTCATGATTTTTTGAACTTGTTTTTTTTTTCGAGGGTATAACCTTGAGCTCAGAAGTCGGAATCGGAATAAAATAGTTCGAATCCACTGTGGTCATATTGCCTTTAAACGTTGATTCTGTATCATAATATCTAGAAAATGAGTTGGTTATTTTGTTCTCTTCCTTGAGTGAATTTCATTGCAGGTTCTGGTTCATTAATAGAAAATATTGAAGTCATCTAGCTCTGATTCCCATTTTCATTTATTGTAATAGAGAAGAATCGTTTGATGAATTTAGAGATTATTTTTTCCGATGCTTGTTTTAAAAACGTTTTGAATACATTCTAATTTTCTTATGATTTAATACGTTTTAATATTTCCATTTATTTCAGATACAAACCAGAGTATTCCTTATTCTAGCTATAAATATACCTAGAACTCATCAGAAATATCCAAGATCTCTAGTTAATCGGTAAAAAGGTTCACGGTAATTATTCAGCATATGAATTGATTAGCGTACTCATAAATCAGTAGTGGATTCTAAATACAGGCTTTTTCTATGCTGCCATTGATATTTATAGATAGAAAACTATTCACTATAATTAGAAATAAATTATAGAGCGGTTCAACAGATTGTTAATATTAAGATTGTACAAAAACATAGACGCCAACTAATAGATATTCAGAAACCCACATTAGCATATTGAGCTGAAAATGATCATTTCTGCCGTTTTCAGATTTTCATTTATACTGGAAGCTGTGATCATTTTTTCCACAATGTAAAGTGGAGGTGTTACCCATTTTTTTATTTGAAACTGTCAAAATGAATTTCAAAGACAGCATTTCCGAAAAGCACGTGCGGTGGATATCTTCAATAAATAAATAAATAATAATAAATAATGTTTATTCAGTAAATTCCAGTTACAGAAATATGATGGTTTAGAATGAAATATGGAAAAACCACAGAAGCTGTATTACAAATACAGCGGCTTGTATGTGGCTTGAAATTGCATTATAATTTATTTAGATACTCATATTAGGTAGATATGTCAAAATCTGGAAATTATCTCAGGTTCAGGGGAGTTAGGTCATAATAGGATCATCAAGTCTGAATCCGGGTTGTGTTACATAATAGAATTAATATACATATGACGGTACATAATTATAAAAACACATGTTATAATACTAAGTCTAATTCATGGGACATGCGAAATAATTTGTTCAGACATTCCATTCCTTCAAATCAATTCATCTATGTTATTTATGTCATGAATTATTGATCTCGGTGTATTTTGCTTAACCATTTTGTGATCATTTTTTGAAAGTTAAGTAATTGGTTTCTATTTTTTATATTATTTGGTATGATATTGAAGATTTTTGGGACCTAGAAAATCGAAGCTACGCTGTCGGACATTCTTATCGCATTTCGGTACAATAATATTGGATCTGTTTCTTGTTTTCATAGGGTGTCCGATTGTATTGGAAATTTTACTTTTTCTATAAATGTTTTGTTATCATTTTTTGACAGTACAACTGTATACTCAAATCAAGGAATCCACTTCCGTTGAACGAGGAATCATTGCTTGAATAACATCTGTCCTTATTGTATATTAGCCTAATTAGCCATTTCTGTAATACATTGACTTTTCTAGATGACAGTCAAGGACTCCACTTATCCAATATTTCCGTATATGATAGCTGAGATTGTATTAAGGAAAAGTACAAAGTTCGCAGATATGAGAAATATCTAGGTATTCTTTCAAAAATTTTAAACGAGACAAAGTCCTCTAAAGTTTTTCTTACCAATAAAATTCATTTATGAGTCCCAACGTAAGTGTCGATCGATTAATATCCTAAATACTTTATTGATGTTGTTTCCAGGAATTTTTGTATCTTTATCAATATTTAGTGATCCTAGATTTGGTAAATTATTGGTATATATGATGTAAAAGGTAAATACTTCGTTTTCTATATTCAATGTCAATTTGTTATATTGAAGCCATGATTTAATTAATTTGATTGCTCTGCTTTTTTAGAATATTCAAGTTTTTCTGTGATAAATTATCGCAGTGTCATCTGCAAACTGAGCACTGTTCCCCTTGGTGTTCATGGACAACAAACTATTGATATAAAGTATGAATAACAAAAGGTCCCAAGACGGTGCCTTGGGGAACACCATATGTGATATCCACCATCTCATACATTTGCAAATCCAATAACTACTTGTTATTTGTCTGCTATCTGAAAGGTAACTCTTCAATAGGTCGTATATATTTCCTCTAATGCCATAAAGTTTCAGTTTTTTCAATAAAATGTGGTGACATACAGTATCGAAGGCTTTAGAGGTCAATGAATATACATAATGCAGGGTTTTTGAATCAGGGGCTTATACAGATTCGAAGTTAATGAGTAGATTGCATCTTCTGTAGACTTTCCTCTCTAAAGCCCGTATTGACCAATCTCTGAAAGGATGTTGTTTTTGCCAAGGGAATTTAACCATTCTGATCTTAATAATTTTTTCTAATAATTTGATAAATTACTTGTGAGAGAGATTGGCCTATAATTTCCGAATCATATTTGTTTCCACTCTTATATAAAGGTCGAATTAGTCCCATTTTGAATGATTTAGGAAAGCATCCAGTTCCTGAAACTTTTTCATTCATCTAGGATTGATAGAGGTTCAGCAATTATATGTGCTATTTCTTTAAGTGTCTCGGTTTCTGATATTGTCTCTTCAGGAGATTTTTATTTTTAACGAACATTATCGTGTTTTGAATCTCTGCAGGATTCGTTGGGAATAAAAGCATTGTTTTATCATGATTAGGTAGTATGTTTTTCGGTAAAATTAACTGGTGCCTCCAATGTTTTAAGCGTATGTTTTCCTAGGTCACCAATTCAAATATATCGAAATTGCAGGAATATCCGTAAAAGAAGAAAAGAAAGAACTTTCTGCCGTTAAAGTAAATCTGTGCAGGGGTAGTCTGATTACCGTCTTAGGTCTCATATTATAGTATTAAATCCCCAGATACATTATAGTGGAAGCCAGGTATTTTCACCTCCAGTTTATATTAGGAATGAATTGATAGCGGTGACCTTGATCAGGTCAAAATCTATACTAGGTACATCAGTAACTCATAGTGATAGTAATTTCATGATAAGGTCAATAAAACATTCACAGAGGTGAAATTTTCGAACACATTTCTAACGAAAAATCTGTTTTTCAAATGAACACCGAGGGCCATCTTGCCATTCGGTAGAGAATGTGATACCAATTCAACGGTATACATTATTTACCACTTTCTTTGTTACACTTTATAGTAGCTTCACTTGTATGTTTGTTTATGGCAGAGCTCCTTTGGGCGCGATTTTGACCCACTTCCAGACGTCCGAATGATCTGAAATTTGGCGGGTGTACATAATTCCGGTGACAATGCATTGAGAAATTTTTGTGTGGAAAAATGGCAGCTCCTATGTGGCGTACGAGTTTTTGTGATTATGGTCCGGTCCTTCGAGATTGGTATCTGAGGGTTTTTCGTGGTCGGAGATTACAATTCTTTTGTAAAATGAAAAATTTCAGATGGCGGCTCCAAATGGTGGACGAGTTTTGTGATTATGGTGTTCTATTACCAAAATTGGTATCTAGAGGTTTTTGGGGTCGAATATTATGATTGTTTGTAAAAGTTTGAAAATTCAAGATGGCGACTTTGAAATGGCGGCCGAGTTTTTGTGATTATGGTCTGATTCTATTCAAAAGGAAATTGGTATGTGGGGTTTTGGGGTCGGATATTATGATTCTTTTTGTGAAAGTGGAAAAATCCAAGATGGCAGCTTCAAAAGTAGCGGACGAGTTTTGTGATTATGGTCTGATTCACTATTCAGGAAATGGGTGTGTGGGGTTTTCCGGGTCGGAGATTATGATTGCCTACTTTGATAAGATTATTCCATTTTTAATTCGCAAAAATAATAAAAATAATAGTTTAAAAAACTAAAAAACACGCTTTTATAAAAAAACACACTAAAAAGTAGGAAATAAATGATAGTTTAAAAACTAAAAACACGCTATTATAGAAAACCAGACAAAAAATAGAAAATAAGGAAGACATGTATTTTATTTAAAAAGCGTGGGGTGCATGGTATCAATAATTATATAGTACATTACACACCTAGGGCAGTAAAGTGAGAAATGTCTCCAGATCACAGATAATTGTTAGCCGGGTGATACCATACTTATAACCCCAAATAGAACAAATCAAAACCACCCAGTCTTCGACACCTAGCCAGTCATCGACACTTTCAAATTCATTACTAAAAATAAGAAAGTTTTACTTCAAAGTATGTGTTCTAAATAGTTGGATTCCTTGATATATATAGCAACTGAACACACACATTTTGTGCCATTCTTAGCCGCCATTCCATCATAGTATGTGGATGAAGTCAACAGGTGCATCATTTGATTATAATTGTGCCCATTGTTAGAGATATTCTTAAGGTAAGGATATGAAAAAATATTTCGTATGAACTACTTACATTTCTATATTTCTACCCAATCAATATGCTGATAAGGAGAAATATCAAATCTAACATAACAATAAATGTTTTACTGAGAAAAACCCAAGTATTAATTACTGGTAAACGAAAATCATATTTGAACCAGTGATGACACGTAGTAATCTAACACTAGAACACCAATATTTTTGTGGTTGTGAGTTGCTTGTAGATCTCCGTCAAGGTGGTTTTAAAATATAATTTTCATTTTCTAGCAACACTTTTGTCCGGTTATCGACAGTAGTGTCAATTCAATCAAATGATGCACCTGTGACTTCATCCACATACTATGATGGAATGGCGGCTAGAATGGCACAAAATGTGGTGTTCAGTTGCCATATATATCAAGGAATCAACTATTTGCAGAACACATACTTTGAAGTAAAACTTTTCTTATTTTAGTAGAATGAATTTGAAGTATCGATGACTGGCTAGGTGTCGAAGACTGGGTAGTTTACCTTATTCTATTTAAAAAAGAGTGGGGTACGTAGGTATCACCTCGGCAATGATCTGAGACATTTCTCGCTACTGCCCTAGGTGTGTAATGTACTATATAATTATTGATACCATACTTACGCTTTTTTCATCATCATGTCTTCCTTATTTTCTATTTTTTGTCTGGTTTTCTATAATAGCGTGTTTTTAGTTTTTAAACTATCATTTTATTTCCTACTTTTTAGTGTGTTTTTATAAAAGCGTGTTTTTTAGTTTTTTAAACTATTATTTTATTTTTGCAATTAAAAAATGGAATAATCTTATCAAAGTAGGCAATCATAATCTCCGACGAAAAACCCCACATACCCATTTTGAATAGAATCAGACCATAATCACCAAAACTCGTCCGCCATTTTGAAGCCGCCATGTGGATTTACACAATTTACTACAAAAGAATCATAATATCCGACAAAAACCCCCCACATACCAATTTTGGATAGAATCAGACCATAATCACAAAACTCGGCCGCCATTTCAAAGTCGCCATCTTGGATTTTCAAACTTTTACAAAACAATCATAATATTCGACCCCAAAAACCTCCTAGATACCAATTTGGATAGAATCAGTTTTAATCACAAAACTTTCGTCCCACCATTTTGGAGCCGCCATCTTGAATTTTTTCGATTTGGACAAAAGAATTGTAATCTCCGACCACGAAAACCCTCAGATACCAATCTCGAAGCGAATCGGACCCATAATCACAAAACTCGTACGCCATATAGGAGCTGCCATTTTTTTTCCACACAAAAATTTCTCAATGCATTGTCACCGGAATTATGTACACCTGCCAAATTTCGAATCATTCGGACGTCTGGAAGTGGGTCCAAAATCGCTGTAAAGGAGTCGGTTACAAACAAACATACAAAAGTGAAGCTAATATAAAGCGTGTAACAAAAAGAAGTAATTAAATAAACTGTATACCGTTGAATTGGTAATTACATTCTCTACCGAATGGCCATCGGTAGGTACCATTTGAAAAATAGATTTTCGTTAGAAATGTGTTCAGAGAATTTCAATTCCTGCTGTAGAATGTTTTATTGACCTTATCGATGAAATTACTATCACTATGAGTTACTGATGTAAAAATTAGTATAGATTTTGACCTCAGGTCACCGTTGATCAATTCATTTCCTAATATAACCGGAGGAAAATACCTGGCCCTAATTATAGTAATATCTGGGGATTTGTCAATTACAATATGAGACCTAAGACGATAATCAGACTACCCCCACTTTTAGATTTCTTTAACGGCAGAAAGTTCTTTTCTTTCTTCTTTACGGATATCCTGCAATTTCGATATATTTGAATTAGTGACCTAGGAAAAACATACGCTAAAAAGCAGAGGCGCAGTTAATTACCGAAACATACCTAATCATGATAAAACAATGTTTTATTCCCAGCGAATCCTGCAAATTCAAAAACACGATACGTTCGTTAAAAATAAAAAATCTCTGGAAGAGACAATATCAGAGCAAGACACTTAAGAAATAGCATATAATTGCTGAACCTCTATCAATCATGAAAGTTTCAGAACTGGATGTTTTCTAAATCATTCAAAAAATGGGATAATTCGACCTTTATATAAATTAGAAACAAATATGATCTCGGAAATTATAGGCCAATCTCTCTCACAAGTAATTTATCAAGTATTAGAAAAAATTATTAAGATCCAGAATGGTTAAATTCGGCAAAAAGCAACATCCTTTCAGATGAGTCCAATACGGCTTTAGAGGAAAGTCTACAGAAGATGCAATCTGCTCATTAACTTCGAATCTGTATAAGGCCCTCGATTCAAAAACCTGCATTAGCATATTCATTGTCTCTAAAGCCTTCGATATATGTCACCGCATTTTATTGAAAAAACTGAAACTTTATGGCATTAGAGGAAATATATACGACCTATTGAAGAGTTACCTTTCGAATGATCTACCAAATAATAAAAATAGAAACCAATTACTTAACTTTCAAAAATGATCACAAAATGGTTACAAATACCCCGAGATCAATAATTCATGACATAATTTAAAAGGATGTTTATTTGAAGGAATGGAATGTCCCGAACAAATTATTTCGCATGTCCCCTAATTAGACTTAGTATTATAACATGTGTTTTTATTCCGTCATATGTATATTAATTCTATTATGTAACACAACCCGATTCAGACATGACCCCCCTTAACCCCAACTCCTGAACCTGAGATAATTTCCAAAAATTTTTCATAATTCACCTTATCATGAGTATCTAAAAATTAAATGCAATTTCAAGACTCAAGCTGTATTTGCAATACAGCTTCTGTGAATTTTCCTTTTATTCAAACCATATCATATTTCTGTAACTGTTTTCTGAATAAAAAATTTTTATTTTATTTATTTATTTATTGAAGATATCCACCGCATGCTTTCGGAAACCGTTGTTGAAATTCATTTTGACAGTTTCAAAAAAAAAAGGGTAACACCTACTTTACATTGTAAAAAAAGATCACATTCCCCGTATAAATGAAAATCTGAAAAAACGGCAGAAATGATCATTTTCATGCTCAATATGCTAATGGGTTTTTGAATATCTATTTTGGGGGCATGTTTTTGTACAATCTTATCATTAACTCTGTTAACTGCTCTTTTTATTTCAATTTGTGAAATATTTTTTTTTATCTATCCATCATGGCGCATAAAAAAAACCTATATTTAGAATCCACCCTGTTTTAAATTTCGCTAATTCAAATTTTTGTTGAATAATTCCTCTGAACCTTTTAGATTAACTGGATCGGATTTTCTGATGGTTCTTGGGTTTTTAGCTAGGAATATGAACACTCGGTTTTTATCTGAAATAAATGGAAATATTAAAACTATTAAATCATAAGAAAATTTTAAGTATTCAAAAAATTTTTTTAAAAAAGCATCGGAAAAAAAAAAACTCTAAATTCATCAAAAAATTCTTCTCTATTACAATAAATGAAAAGGAACAATACAGATGCTTCAATATTTTCATTAATGAACAGAACCGCAATGAAATTCCTCAAAAAGGGAAAGAACAAAATAACCAACTCATTTTCTTAGAATTTATCAAACACGTTTAAAGGCAATATGACCACGTGGTTCGCTATTTTATTCGTTCCGACCCCACTAAAAAGGTTAACCTCGAAAAAAAAAAAAGTTCAAAAACATGAAAAAAAAAAAGGAAAATTTTTTACCAGTCATTTTAACCAATCAATGCTTTATTTCGACTTGTTACTATTTAACCAAAATTTTTGAAAATGTTTCATCCACATTAGCATGTAGACGTAAAATTAGGTAAATTTCCCCCTTTTACGCTATCATATAATTGAAAAAAATAATATTAAATTTTTTTTTTTTTCTTACTTTATAAGTTGGGAAAAAATTACAACAATTTATTGAGGGGTACATTCTATAATATCATTAATTTATTTAAATTCTTCAAAATCACACTTCCCTTCTCTTTCAAATTGGGAAAAAAAACCAGAACCGGTTTTTTTTTAAAATATCTTTTTTTCAAAAAAAATAAAAAAATACTGAGACACCAGTTTATTCTTTAGTATTAATTTGTGTCCAAAAGGGCCCAAAAATCACGGAATTTCCGATCTCTTTAAATAAGTTTTGTGCTCGGTTTAATAATTCTTCCACTAGGTATGTTAAAATTTTTTACTTTTTATTACTTTTTAATGTTTGATTCTTTCGAAGGAACACAATTCATACGATTGAATGTTCATTTTTTAAATTTTTTTTACTAACATGTAATACAATGTTATGAGGAACTTATAACCACAAATAATGTATATTAAAGTAAAGTGGAAAAAAAGGGGTTTTTAAAAAGGGGGTTTTTCGGACGACGGCGCAAAGGTTCAAATAATAAGTTTTTAAAGCCCAAAATTATCAAAATTTTTACTTTTTTTTTTATTGGTCCTTTGAAATCAATATACTGGTTTATTAAAAAAAAATGAAATAAGAACTAATGAAGAAGGTTAATTCGTGATGTGCATCGTTACCTTTCGTTGTCTGGAAATGAAAAAACATTATTTGCAATTTGTTCCAAAAAGATAAATTTTTTTTTTCCCCAGGCTCAAAATAAATGATTCTTATATCGATTTTTAATAGGGGGGGCAGAATGGGGGTTAATACCCGAAAACCAAAATGAAAAAAAAAAAAAAAGTTCATCAAATGGATGGAAAATTAAATGAACGGGTTGAGAAATTTTTTTCCCGCGTTAAAGGGGGTCCCGTCGATCAATAAAAAAAATTTATTTAGACTTGGGTTTTTTTTCTCAATTTGTTGATGTTGTCTGGTTACCTTTAAAAAACCGGGGGTTTTTTAAAGTTCGTTTTAAACATGAGGCGTGCTTTTTAAACGGGGCCCAATAAAAAAAAAATTGATTGACAGGAGTGTAAAAACCATGGCTAACTTTACAAAATTTTTTTTAACAAACATCCCAACAACATTTTTTAGAATAAAAATGAAATTCCCTTTCCCCAATTTTTGAAAAACAAATTATTTTCCCAATATTAATTTTTTTTTGAAAAAAAAGAAGAAAAGAAAAATTTTTCAATTTTATGTAAGGTAAGTTATATATTTTTGTATATCCCTTTGTTTTGCAATATTACATTTCCTGAAACCTATAAAAATTGTAAAACAATCAATTTATATAAAATTCTCTGATATTATATTTTTTATTTTACTGGGCATGGGGGGAAAAAATTATGGGGAAACAATTATTTTTTTTATAATAATGTATCCCATATTTACATTTTATTTTCTAGGGAAAAATAAAAAAAACAGAACATCCTTTTTTTTTTTTTTTTGTCAATATTGTTTTTGGAACTCAGTCAAAATTTATGCAATTTTTATAAAAATTTTCTGAATTTATTTTTTTATTTTCTAGGGCCGGGGAAAAAAAAATTTCCCCAATCGAAAATATCCCCCCATTTTAGTAAAAATAAATTTCCTGAAACCTATAAGAAAATTTAAAAAATCAATTGTTTTACAAAAGTTTATCTGATATTATATTTTTTTTTTTTGGGAAAAGGGAAAATCGAAAAAACTTCCCAAAAAACCATTAAAACCCCTTTATTCTTTGTGAATAACGTCAAAACAAATATTTACTTAATTTTTTTTTTAAAATATAACATTTTTAGAATCCCCGTGCTAAATTATCACGGGAAATTTTCTCTCATGAATTTTTTTTAAAAAATGATCCCTCGTCCTTCCCTGATAATTTTAAAAAAACCCTTACTCAAAAAATTTTGGGAATTTATTCTGGGGGGTTATAAGTGAAAAAATTCTCATATTAAAGGGAGTTCTAAAAAATTGTCGACTTTTTTTAAAAATTTTAAAAAAAAATCAAATAGGGAATTTTGATTTTTTCCCTATTCAAAATATTGGCAGATTTCCTTCCTTCAGAAAACGTCAAATAATTTTGGAAAACTTGCTGTTTTTTTTTTTAAATTTTTTTTAAAAAATGGTTTTGAATTTGGAAAAATAATCCCAACGCTCTTATTTCAATATCAATCAAATAATTTGGATTTCCCTCTATAATATTAGAATGAAATATGGGTACATCTTTCAAATAATAAAAAAAATCCCCCTGCCTAAATTCAATCTGAACAATTAATATTCAGTTAATGAAATTTTCTTCTCCCAAAAAATGTCCTGCGGCAAAATTGAACGGGCAAATTTAAGAATTCCCACATTTTCTACTTTTGACCGAGAAATCCTTTGAGTGTTCACAAACGTGGAAAATAACCCCCAAAATTTTTAACCCCAAAATCCAAATATTCTATTTTTTCCCATCTTCGGGCAAAAAAGTTTAGGGAAAGTTCGAAAGGCTAAATAAACCACAAAAGACCAAAAAAAAAAATGATTTGAGACACAGAGATATTCAGTACGTGGTTGGTCGAAGGTTTAGCATAGAATTTCCATTATCTGACCAAAAAAGTATTTTCGAAAAATTGGCTCATAAATTCATAGGCCTTATCCCCTAGACTGGTTAAGAATGTAAAATCAAGATTGGTTCTTAAAAAGGTTTTAAAAACCTCATTCTTGGGTGACGACTAATAATTAAAATAATAATAATAAAGAAAAAAAAAAAGAAATTGGGGAAAAAGGGGGATTGTTCGGTCTATTTTCAGATCGGGATTTTAAACTGAGCGACTGTTAGTAATGCTTTCATATTTTCAGTAGACCTTTTCCTTGTTTCTACGAATAATTTGGATTTCTCCCCTAGACCTCAGATAAGAGAAAATCCTGAATAGTCAGTCTTCTATTAAAGAAACGCTTTGGAAAGAAATGGTAGCTAATTACAACTAATAGTTAATGTATTGAAAAGGATGACCAATCGAGGTAGTACTTCCGGGTTTTGTCATTTCTATACGAGTTCCATTTAACATTTTAAAAACCCCGAATCAGTAGCAAAAGATTCCAAGCAAAGGGGCACAGTGGTGTTTCTTTCATATGAAATTACGTTCTTTAAATTTTTTTAAAATATTAAAAGTGTGGGGTTAAATCTTTTTTCTTTTTTCTGTGGTTATCAAGATTATTTATAGTTCTAAAAAGTAGTTTTTTTTTTTCCAGTTTTTATTTTTTTTTTTGGGGTTAGGGATAATGGAATGAATTTCTGAAGGGAAATTTTTCGAAAAGAGCTCTCCGGAAAAACAATCTGAAACGAAATCTGAATTTCAAGGCGAAAAATTATCTTGGAGATAATCACATTTAAAGTTGTTGGATTAAATTTTTTTGGTAAAAGGAAAAAAAGAAAATAAATTTTTTGAAAAAAAAAAAGGGTTAGTTTTTTAAAAAAATCATATGACATTCCAAAATTATATAAAGCCATTTTTTAAAATTGGTCGACCATAAATTTCAAGGGCGTCTTGGAATATCCCCTTTTAAAGTAGTTGGATTGAAAATGTTTGCTGGTAAAAAAAAAGAAAAAAAATGAATATTTTAATTGAAAAATAGGGTTAGTTTTTTAAAAAAAGTCATATGACATTCCCCAAAATTATAAAACCATTTTGAAAGGGGTTTCGACCATAAATTTCAAGGCGATCTTGGAATATCACATTTCAAAAAGTTGGTTGAAAAAATTTGCTGGAAAAGAAAAAAAAAGGAAAAAATTTTTTTTAAAAAAAAAAAAGGGAGTTTTAAATAAAAAATCTAGCTTCCAATAATTATATAAAGCCATTTTGAAAGTTGGTCGACCATAAATTTCAAGGGGATCTTGGAGATATCACATTTTGAAAGTAATTGGATTGAAAATGTCTGCTGGTAAAGAAATAAAAAAAAAAAGAATTAAAATTTTTTTAAATTTAAAATAGGGTTAGTTTTAAATAAAAGTCATAGCATTCCATAATTTATAAAGCCATTTTGAAAGTTGGTCGACCATAAATTTCAAGGCGATCTGGAGATATCACATTTCAAAATAGTTGGATTGAAAATGTTTGCTGGTAAAAGTAAATAATCTATTATTAATTTGAAAAAATAGGGTTAGTTTAAATAAAGTCATGACATTCCATAATTATATAAAAACCATTTTGAAAGTTGGTCGACCATAAATTTCAAGGCGATCTTGGAGATATCACATTTGAAAATAATTGATTGAAAATGTTTGCTGATAAAAAAAAAAGAGAATTAATATTTTTAATTGAAAAAAAAGGGTTAGTTTTTAAAAAAAGTCAAAGACAACATAATTTATAAAAGGGCCCTTTTTTTAAGTTGGTCGACCATAAATTTCAAGGCGATCTTGGAGATATCACATTTCAAAGTAATTGGATTATTTTTGTAAAGAAATAAAAAAAATGTAATATTGTTAAAAAAAAAAATTTTTTTTCTCAATTATCATATTGTCGTTTTTATATTGATACAAGATATGAATTGAATTGCAAAAAAAATTATTCTCGCCATTTGTTTATCAATTTTTTATAAACAAATTGATTATTTCAATATTTTTGAAAAATTTTTTTCCACAACTTCATTATATTACAAAATTAATTTTTAAAGAAAAAATTTTTTTAAAAAATTTTTAATTGTTTATAATTTTTTTTAAATATTTCTATTGTTTAATTATTAGAATTTTTTCTAAAAATCATAATTGACAGTAATTTTAAAAAAAACATTTTTTTTTTTTTTTTTTTTTTAATGACAAATTCTTTAATGAAAACAATTCAAATTATAATAAAGCTAATCTAAGTTGGTGTCCTCTTGCTCATAAAAAAGGACGAATGCTTCTTCACTTATAATGGATTGTGATGATATCGGTGATTTCTGGAGTCATTGTACTCGTGCCATATGCCTGCGTAAGGGTGCTTACAGTAAGCCGTGTAGGGGTCATATAAGTTGTTCCACTATGGTTGGATACAGCATACAAGTTGTATTGACATGGAGCTACATTATCTGCGCATAATTACTCATATCAATCCTTGAGAGGAAAGTCAATGTTGAATTTATTCCCATAAATCTCCCCAAAGGCGAAAATCGTTTCAAGTGAATTACTAATATTTTGGGAATTTATATATACATAATGACTTTGTACATTTTATTCTTTCCTTACATTTACAACAAGTTGGTTTCTCTTCGCCATCTAAAATTTCTTCTCTAATAACAATTAAACATTGTGACAGACTCAGCTCCCAGGTATCTGTGGAATATCAATGAAAGGTCCCAGAAAGGGTCAAAAGAGACAGAACAATGGCCACAAGAAGAACAGAACAAGATGATTTCAGTTGATAACAAAATTATCAACCATTTTGAGTTGCCCCATTCTTAGATATCTTGTCCAAGACTCCTGTGCCTTTCAAGATTCCTCATTTTTTCATCAATTTCTATCAAAATAGGTTTGGGCTTTTCAATCCCTGTTTATATCTTCATGAAGACCTTCCAATAAATATCTGAGAAATTCTTGGGCGTCCTGTTGAGCGTGCCCCCATGAAGCGAGGTGCAATTTTTTTTATCTGGCATTTCAAAGAAACAGTATTTACCACCCTATCAGACAAATCTTCTGACAAAGTTCTTTTATCACAATCGCAAATGCTTTATCAGAGCACCTTTCATGCTTGATATGCTTGTGTTGATATCCCTCATATGCTCGTCTTTTCTCGATACTCGAGCAACCATCCAGTGTTCGATAAACTTGTATTATACTATTCATGAAGCGGTGTTGCAATGTTCGTCAATCCATTGAGTCCGAGTGGTCTAATGGTATTGTAGTTACTTGAGTTGGATTGAGATATGTCAGAACAAGTTATTTTTGGGAAGTGAAAAACAAATCATTTTTCTTCAATGTTTTTCTTCTAGATGTGTTTTCCATTTCGTCAGAGTTCCTCCTTCTATTTGCCTTGATGGTGAAGAAGTAAGAAGTGGGACTGTAGAAATAATTGAGAATTGCTCAAAATTTCAATCCTGGAGGACGGATAAAAATTTCATCCAAACTTTTAGAAGTAGGTATAGAACCCAGGACAGATGCAGCGTTTCCCTCTGGATTGCAATACTTATACGTTGAAACGGGAAAGTCCTCGCTCTAGGATCATTAGTTTTATCGATGAGTTTACGACCATAATTTTGAAAAATTCTAATGCATATTTACCAAAGAACCGTAGGTTTCGATAGCTATTGGATAAAAATTATATTGATCAATCAAACTGGAATATTTTTTAATCTTCAATTTTTCAGCAGAATTTGCAGCACCACAACAGTCTTTGATGTTAAATTAATATGTGAAGGAGCAACAGTGTCTGCACAGGTGAAGTCCCAAACTAGTGGTTTTCCATGGCTCCAAGGAATGAGAGACATCCCATCTGGTCGTTTACCATCGTCACGAATTATTCCTAAGGGTTCCAAAACAGAAGGAATGTCAGCAGTTGACAAAGCACGTTTAATTAAATCGTTAACAGTGGAGTGTCGTGAGAAACGTCCCGAACTATATTTACAACTCAAACCATGAATACCTTTATCATTGACGTTGGATCCACACCTGCATGTATGGCTAACACAAATCGAACAACCCAAACGTAGACCAACAGAAATCCTGAAGGATTCATTATCCAATAACGTTCCAAGGAATGCAACAGGAAGGGCGTTAAGCCAAGCTCCAGATTCCTTATCAACAATTCCATTGTTTATCAACTTACCAATTTGTTATAAACAAATTTTTAACTTTGTTAGATTTTTTTTCTGAAACTTCCAAAATTTACAAAAACAATCATATATAACAAAGTATAGAAAAAAAAATTCCAATTTTTTATTGTACTTTGGGAATTGGAATTGGGAAAAATTGGGAAAAAAATGTGTCTATATTTTGTTGTATATGGTTGTTTTTGTAAATTCTAGAAGTTTCAGAAAAAAAATCTAACAAAGTTAAAAATTTGTTTCTAACAAATTGGTAAGTTAATAAACAATGGAATTGTTGATAAAAAAATTGTTTTTTGTTACTTGTTACTGTCAATTATGATTTTTAGAAAAAAAAAGCCCAACTAATTATTTAAACAATAGAAATATAAAAAAAACTATTATAAACAATTAAAAATTGTTATCAAGGATATTTTTTTTCACAAATCATAATATTTGTAATATAATGAAGTTGTGGAAAACATTTTTTCAAGAATATTGAAATAATCAATTTGTTTATAAAAAATTGATCAACAAATGGCGGGTTTTTTTTTGCGAATCAATTTATATCTTGTATTGATAAAAAACGATTATATGATGATTAAAAAAAAAATTTTTTTTCACCAACATTACTTGGATTTTTTCGTTTATGTTCAAGTACAAAAATTATTATAAACAAAGTATGGATATTTTTTCAACATTTATGGCGTGATCTTGTTAAGTATGTATATAAGAAAGGCTCTACGGAGCGAAAATTTTTTACGACAATCATTTAAACATTTTTTTTTTATTTACAATTAAGACAGAAGTTCGAGAAAATGTTGTTAGTTAACAATCGTTTAACTTGTTGAAAAATAAACTTCTAGTAAAATTTCCAACGGGAATGAATTATTTATAGTGTTCCGAATACACCATAATTTTTTCAAATTAAAAAAATTAATTAATACCTTAAATAAATTAATTAATGTGTCGTACTCGCTTTTGACGCCGCGCACGCACCTAAAAATGTCGCTCGGAGATCCATTTTCAGCGTTAAATTAAAATTATAAATAATGGAGATAGAGTTCCGGGAGCTCGTAGTTTTTTATTGGAAATTTCCTCCTCTTTCAGAATCTTTTTTTGAAATTTCTTAAATATTAATAGTTTATGAAATATTGGCAAAAAACGAAATGCCATTTTTTTTTCATCTTCAATTGTTTATAACTTTTGCAATTTTTTATGTGCTAATACACGCTTTTGGCACATTTTTCTAGGCGTTATTCTGGATCCAATGAGCTATCACACATAATTTTAAGAGCAGTATCTCTATTTTAGACCATTTTCAACTTGTCGAGTAACTAATAGAGAATACTGAGAATAAAATGAGAAAACCATTAGTGACTCGAGTGCAGGTGTTCTTTTAGAATGGATCGAAGAAAAAAGGTAAAAAACACCCCACGCTGGACATTGAACTAGAGATATTCTGAAAAAACCCTTACTCAAAAGAAAAAATCTGAAAATGAAAATTTGCATTTCCATTCATATAGTAATTTGATTTTCTATCCCAGTCTCAATTATGGACTCATAAAGATGGATGAGGCAAAGAAGAATGTTTTCCAAAAGAGAGTACCCACCAGAAATCATTCGTGACATTGACGCAAGAGAGGCATCGCATTCTCTAGGTATTCAATACATTTTTGTCGACGAAAATCTATTTCACGCTTCCACGATCATCAGGAGGACCGGAAGAAATGGGAAACACATTTTCAAGAAGCAATCTCACTTTGCAAAGATGGAAAAAGTTAGAATCTCAAATAATTGGAGATAATATAAAATACAAATAATACTTATAATCTTTAAAAAAATTCTACATAAACTATGAAGAAGCACATCATAAATATCCATTTGGTGGGCATTAATCATCACTGCAGAAATCACAATAAAAATCTTTCACTTTCAATTCTTGATGGGCATGTGAAAATATCACTAGCGCCTATACCGTCAATGTACTCTGGTATTCGGATGGAAATTTCTGGATGCCTGCACATAAAGGATAAATACCAACATCAAACGGAGTTTTTATTTGTTCATCTATAACGATTTTTTGCATAGTTGATATTCTTCCTTATTGATGGTAAATTAACATTTGCTAACTGGATTATCAAATTAACTAATTTCTCTTCATTTTCTATACTCAAGTATTATGGATCTGGGCCAATCTTTCGAGATTTATCGTCATTCCTTCCGTTGAGCTGGTCATGCAAGGATGCACGAGGTATACCGTAATCTCGGCATGTTTGCCTTATTGTGGCTCCATTTCTAACTGCTTCAAGAGCATAATCTCCTCAGGGTATTGGTGAAACTTTCTTTTGTATTGATTTGACATTGTCTGAAATGAATAATTTCACATTCATAGCTCAATAATGTTGCTGAGTATTGCCACAATGAGCTCTTGATGCCTATTCTAGAAGTCGGGCATCAAATTCAATCTTTTATAATTTGGTTTTCAATGACTGTACTCATGGCCGACTACTGTTTCAAATAATCAGATCATTTCACACCACATGATGACTAGAGTGATAATAAGATATCTGATATCTAAGTACACGATTTTGATAAAGATGGAAGTAAAATGTGGACATTGTTCCAGTGGTCGGCCAGCGAAGCCTACCATTAGCTACTTTGGTGAATTGTTATGCCAGTAACCGGCCATATCAATTTCAAACTATTAATTGCGAAATTAAGGTTCTTTTTGAAAAATTTAAGTTATTTTCAAGTACTAAATTCGGATTCTGCCTTGGTTTTTAAGCTGGCCCAAGTATCTGATTAATACATTATGGCGGTATCGTCAGCAAAACTAAAAATATTTCTTTGCGTTTCAGTAGTAAGAAGATTATTTATATAAATTATAAATAGAATTATAATTATTCATAGAAGTGGTTCTAAGACAGTTCCTTGAGGTACGCCGAAAGTAACAGTCATAGCATCACTGATAGTTCCATCCACATCAACCATCTGTTTCCGACCAGAAAGATAATCTTTCAAAAATTTTTATACCCTCCTTCTCATTCCATAACTTCTAATAAGTTTATTCCATAGTATTTCATGACAAACAGTATCGAACGCCTTGGATAAGTCAACAAAGATACACAGAATTGGTTTCTTTTTGTCTAAGGAATTATAGATACGAGATGATAACTGATATATTGCGTCTTCTGTCCGCAGTCTTGATTCAGAACATTATAGGATGTTATATTTGTTTAGAAAACTCAACATTATCACTTAATAACTTTTCTGAAACTTTTGAAAGGTTAGAAATGAGAGATGGTCTATAATAGTTAACCATCTGCAACTTGTCCTCTCTCTCATGAAGAGGCTTAATGATACCAGTTTTCAATAATTTTGGAAAACATCCTGTATCAAAACTTTATTTATTAGATACGCGAGTGGTTCTTTTATTTCCTTGGATATAGCTTTCAGTGTTTCTGAACGTATTCCATCCACCCGATGGATTTTTTTGGCTTTAGCTCCATTATAGGTTTTTTATCTTCATTTTCAACAGTGGAACGAAGATACATGGTGTTTTATAAAATATTGTTTCATTCAATGAAGTCCTGTGGTGTTGGTAGTTTGTCTGCAATTGTTTTTCCTGTGGAACTATGGTGTTTTGTGAAGCTATTTGCAATAACTTTTTATCCTGTTCTATTGTCCCATTTTCCTGTTTTATTTCGTCTATTTTTGTTTCTGTTGTTTTTTTTATTGCATATTTTATTCACGCACTCCCAAAGCGCTTTTGAGCAATTTTTGTTCGCACCTATAGCTTTTCTGGCGAAATATTTTTTAGCTGCTTTTGTGAGTTTGTTCAATTTGGTTCTGTATGAATTATATTTTTCTCTCAATGCCTGATTACTGTTTTTTTATAGATTTGTGTAGATTTCACTTTGATGGATACATATAACACAGGTATATCCACTGTTTCTGGTACTGTGTTTTATAATTTTTTATTTTTATCAATAGTGTATTTCTTCTTTATGGAAATTGAGGCTTCTTATAAAAATTTTCATAATCGATATATTTTATATATTTGTTAGTGGCGAGGTGAATTGCGGAATGGCGGTTTATTTCGATGGTTAGTCCTATTGGATAATAATCCGTAATATTTTTTTAAATAAAAAATGATTTTATCTCTTCTTCTTCTTCTATAATATGATATAACCTTATTCATGATAAATAAATACAGGTAAAATGCTACATGTTAGGAGCGAATAAAGTACTAAGGGATAAGTGCAAGCACTTGTTTCCCATAAAAAAGATAAATGAAAAAATACAGATAAATATATAAAAAATACAGATAAATTTAGTACAGATAAATATAAAAAAACAGATAAGATACATAAGTTCCACTTAAAAAAGAATGGATGATGAGATCCAGTTAAAATACTAAAATATAAAATACATTATATATAATAAAATACAGTAATAAAAATACAATAAAACACAAAGACTCATAGTTGAATACTATGAGATACAATAGAATAAAATAAAATAAAAATACAATTCAATGTGTAAAGAATAGGGTACAGTTATCAATTTTTTTTATCAACCATTGGATTCTATCATGGTAATAAAAAATGTTCTGGGAGTCTGTAGTAAGAACTTTTTCAGGTACATTTTTTTTTTAATTGTTGGTAATAGGTTTTATGCTTTTAAGGATGGTGTCATACATTTTAGTGCCAATGTAGGAGTAGCTCCTCTGTGGCAGTGATTTTTTCAATAAAGGGTGGGTAAGTAGTTGTCGCCCTCGAGTCATATACTGATGAGAGGGGTGAGGTGCTTTATCTATACTGAAATGATATGTTATACACGTATTAAAAAAGGAAAGCTGACGAATATCCATAATCTGTGAAGTACTGTACAGATCCTCAGTAGAATATCTACGCGGTTTTGACATAACTATTTTCAGGAATCTTTTTTGTAGAATTTCGAGTGGATTAATGTATGTACGCGAAGCTGCGTCCCATGCCTGTATTCCGTATCGAAGATGACTCTCTACAAGGGCAAAATACAAGGTTTTCAAGTTTTCCGTTGGTAGGTACTCTTTCATGTGTTTGAGGGTAAATATTATATTTCGTAATTTTTTTATCACGTAGTTGATATGTCTATCCCATCTTAGATGCCGATCTAGATATACCCCTAGGTATTTTATTTCTTTCACTGATTGGATACCATGTATCCTTCCGTTGATGTTTATATTGATCTGTTGCATATTTGTCATGCCGGCAGCATTACAGCTAAAAGGCAGAAATTTAGTTTTTTTGAGATTCATGGTAAGGAGTTTGTGATCAAACCAGTCTTTTATTACCTTGAGGTCTTTCTCTACTTTTTTCCATAGATTTGACCAAGTATCTGCTTCATATAAGACAACAGTGTCGTCTGCAAAACCTATTATTTCTCCACTTATTTTCAAGCTGAATAAGTCGTTAAGGTATAGATTGAATAATGTTGGTCCCAAGACCGTTCCTTGTGGTACTCCATATTCAGTGTCTAGTTTTTGACTTATTTTATCCCCCACTCTAACAACTTGCTTTCTTGAACTCAAATAGCTCTCAAATGAATTTAGCACTCTGATACCCGAGTTCTCCAACGCTTGAATTAATAAAGTTTAGGTCACAGTGTCAAAAGCCTTACTCAGATCAATAAATAGGCACAGGCTAGGCCTACCTCTTTCTAGAGATGTATGGTTTTTTTTTGTTAGGTTGAGTATGGCATCCACAGTTGAGGTTTTTTCCCTAAAACCGAATTGTTTATCAGACAATAAGTTAAATTTATTCATGAATGAAGTTATTCTGTTTTTTAAAAGTTTTTCGAATATTTTTGCCAAGTGGCTAATGAGAGAAATTGGTCTATAGTTAGTTACGGATGTTCTGTCGCCATCTTTAAATACTGGCACAACAATAGATATTTTGAAGGCATCAGGTAGGCTGGTTTGGGAGAACTCCGTGCACGTAGGCCTCTTCAATTGGGCCCATTATGCACCCACGTGATCTGAGAATCAGCTGGGCATGCCGATTTCTCTAACGAAACTCAGCAGTTTCCTCAACTGAATCTCTTTGACATCTTCTGGGTTCAGAATTATGCTCCCCAGGCTGATCTCCCTCTGGTGCACCAAAGCGGAGCACTCAGTAAGGATGTGCAACGATGTCTTGTCATCTTCCAGGCACCATCTGCATATGGAATCGTCTGTGATCCCAATGAGTTCCATGTGCCTGTTCAGGTGATTGTGTCCCGTTAGGAGCCCAGTCACAGTCCTGATGTCCCGTCTGTTGAGTGACAGGATCTCTCTTGACAATTTTTCGAAAGCTCCTTCATTTGGAGCTTCGATTGCCTCATGCATGGCGCGTCTTGCCATGTTTTGATGAACTGCTTCTGCAGCAGTCCCTCCATGTTCGAGATGGCCATGCTATTGGGTATTCCCAAGATTGGTTCCGGTCCGACTGGAGTCTATCCCGATCCAAACTTGGCTACTCTGTCCGCCTCTTCGTTCCCAGGAACACCTGATGTGTGTCCTGGTACCCATATGAGGCTGACTTTCCTTGTTTTTTGCAAACTTTCTATGGTGTTTCTACACTCGAACACCAATTTGGTGTGATCTTATTTGATCCTATTGCCATGATTGCCGCCTTGCTGTCCGAGTAGAAGACAATAGGTTCTCGACTTCTGTTGTCGAGGCTTTCCTGAACCCAGGTGAGTAAAGCATATATTTGCCTAGAACTGAGATTTATCTATTTGTTCCTTCCTTGTACACTCCGGCGCCGGACATTCCCCTAAGTCTTGATCCATCTGTATACCAGGTTGATCCGAAGGAGGGTGTCTGCCGGGCGCAGCGTCTTTCCATTCATCCCTAGTGAGGATGATGATTTTTGGTCTCTTTTTGAAATTCAGGACCGGCGAAATTCTGTCTCTGTCCCTCCTTTGCCTTGTTCCAAATATTGGAGTGTCCATAGTCTGCCTCCATGCCCATCCAATGGCCTGTGCCTTGGAGTCTGTAGGCAGTACGCATGGCTGCATGCTCAATGACTAGGTGCAGAGGTGGCAGTCCTAGCAGAACTTCCAGAGCTCTGATAGGCGTCTTCCTCATGGCCCTTGTCATTCCTAGGCAAGCCAGTCTTTGAATTTTATATAGTTCATTTCTGGAATTGCTCCATGTGGTGCCGGTCCACCAAACGATGGACCCGTACGTTAGCATCGGGCGAATAATCGCCGTATATATCCAGTGTAGGGTTTTTGGTGTCAAGCCCCACGTCTTACCGTCTGCATGTAGGAGCAGATAGCCTTCTTGGTGCGAATTTCAATCTGCTCGATCCAGGTCAGCTTGGAGTCTATGATGACTCCAAGGTGTTTCGTCGACCCTTTGTACGGGAGCTGTCTTTCTGAGATACGTATCTCTGGAAGAGTTCCTATTTTACGTTTCTTGGTAAAGAGTACCAAGTTCGCTTTTTCTGGATTGTCTCTCAACCCTCCGGAAGGGAACCCCACTGTTATACTCTGCTAAGAGCTATCATGATGATTTCTCCCAGCAAGTTTACCGGTTGGACTTGAGCTAGCACGACCAAGTCGTCTGCATACGCTTGTGTGTACAGCCCTGATTCATTTAGCTCCGTGAGAAGCTCGTCGAATACCAGGCACCATAATAGGGATGACAGAACTCCTCCCTGTGTCTACTTTATTCGTTAAAGATTCCTCTATTCCGGCAACGGTTGAGGATTTCCATCCCCCATGTCTAGTTAAAGCAATTGAATCTGCCCCAGCATTGACCAAAATTGTCGCAGAGGACCGACGAAAACAATGTCCTGTGTATTCATGTGCATATGGCAAATTTAAAAAATTTGCGACAATTTGAGGCATTTTTCCAAAATGATGTATTCTCACTACTTGCCTGCAACCTTTCCCATTTGAATATTTTAAGAGAAAGCTGCAACTTTAAAAAAATTCTGGACGACATGCAACATATTTTCTATACACACGTTTATCAGAAATGATCTAGGTTTGTTCGTTTTATTATCGGGTATTTTAATCAAAAGCTTAGATCCAAAATCTTCTGTTATTCAAATTTAATTGATATAGTTCATCACGGCGACATGCACCGGCAATACCAAATATTAAGGTAACCTAAAAATCAAACACTACATAAATATCTAGGTAATTTAAAAATTCTTACATTCTAAACGTACCTTATGCATTGAGTATATATAATCTGGTGCTTGAGTAATAAACGTTTCAATTTGTTCATCTGACAACATTTTTGACTTCTTTGGTTTATAGTTGTCACTTTGACGTTTCAGGAAAGCACGTAATTTCGAATATTTTGTAATATCAATATCTTCTTTTGTACTAAGTGTAGCTCTCAACATGGAGTAATTTGACCATAACGTAGATGCCTTTGTAACTTTGTAGATAAATCGGAAAAGTATGCAATCTTGACATTTTCAGATCGGGAGGTTGTCTTTTTTTCTTGGCAATAATCCATGAAATGTTTGTAAGCGTATTCATATTTTGCCTTGGATTTATTTGGCAATAAATTTAAGATGACATTTTCAGTAGCATTTACTAACTCTGGTGGGGTGCCGCACACCTGGACATCATCACCACTGTCCATTTTAAATATTTTTAAATATTTTTCAACGATAAGTAGGTATTAAACCGAAATAAGTAGTGAATCTCTGACTTTTGTCACAACAATAAACAAACAGTGATTGTCAAGGAAACGATTTCATATGCAATAAGATGATAATCAAAAATTATTATGCATTTATAAAAATTCCTCAATTTATGATAATGTTGATTGCGATTTCAGAAAAAATTGTATGTGTACCTCGTAGTAAAAGCACATTCCCAGACTTCAATTTACATTGTAGTCCAGGAATGTATTACTTTTACTACTAGATACACAATGTACTATTGTGCAATTATTCTGTGTGCGTGTATTTCTTTCGCTCCGCTTCCACCTGCAGTGCAGAAAAGCTTCAATCCGCTTAATACCCGTAGTAGATACGGGGGCCAGATAGGCTGTCTTGGAAGCTAACTACCATATCATAGGGAGCCAACTATTGTGCGCCCAAAATTACAACATAATTTGATGGAATTGGTATATCTAATATTTCCCTATAGCAATTTAATTTTCCATTCAATAAAAATAAAGATATATAGGAAATATCACAAAATATTTCATATTTTGTCTTGTCTAGATCAAATTCGAAATAATATATTGAACCTGTACCCCTACACTGTTAAAAATGTTTGTAAAATTACAATTGTTTTACAATACAACATATGAGTAAAATTACAAATCAGTGTATTGCCAGTATAAAATGTAATACAATTCGAGTAATATACCATGTGAGAAAACCTAGGGGTGAGTCGTAATTTTACAATTTTCATGTAGTAACCCTACACGTATTGTAATTTTACCGAAACGTTGGTCAGTTTCCAAACAAAAGTTTTTAAAATTCACAAACATTGTTTGTGGCTTGATTTACTGCAATTTTTTGTAAGGTTACAAAAATATATTGAAACTGAAATTACTCTGAAGTCATTAAAAATTTACAAATATTTTCAGTATTTTTATAACGTATTGAAAATTACATGTGTATTGTAATTTAACTGAAAACAATTATTTTTCTTACGCGTATTGTAATTTTACCGAACTGTTGGTCGATTTCAAGTCAAAAGTTTTAACAAGTTACAAAAAAAAAATTGATTTGATTTACTACTATTGTAAAGTTACAAAACTATATTGGAACTGAAATTACTCTGAAGTCATTGAAAATTTACAAATATTTCTAGTATTTTAACAACTCTGACTTGAAAATTATATAATGTATTGTAATTTCACTAAAAAAATATTTTTCTCATACGTTTTGTAATTTCCAGTAAAAATTTACAAACATTGTTTGTGATTTGATTCTCTTCTTAGATTTACGCATCAAACGTTGGTAGCCTCTGCGTGTTGCAACTGTGTCGCCGGCTTTTCGGACTATCGGCGTTGACACCGACTAGGCCTTAGATAGGTCATTGGACTAGGCAACGCTGCATTTCGTTACTAAAAATTACTGTTTTGTGATTAATGTTTAGTGTTACTTGAATTAGTGAAGCGTTTGGTTATTTTACAGTCCACAAAAAATAAGCAACTTCTAAATAATCAAATTTTGATAATTCTATAGACATTTTTACTACAGAAATTTTTAACAGTGTATATTTCAGTAACCTTGTGTCGCTTCTTCCTTCCATTTTGACTACACATAAAAATATAATGAACACAGGTTAAAGTAGACATTTAACACATCTTCCGTGATTTCCTTATACGAAAATCATTAGGCTCGTTAAGTGTGAAAAATGATCCATCCTCTGAGAAATGCAAAATCACGTCTCACAATTCGTGGAACAGTGTCACAAACCGCATTTCGGCTATAATTTGACCCATTCAATGTTGAAATTGAATCCACCGTATGCTATTGGAGGGTAGTGAAATGTTTCGACCTTCCTCCAGATCAATAAGCTCAATTTACTCGTATTCAGTGGTGCGTTTGACCAGGCTATAATTAGTATGCAGCTCTCTTCTCATAATTAGTATGCAGTATATGCCTGGCATGTACAATCACCAATTAGAGCCCAGTAATATAGACAACATTATTATTTCAACATTTTCCAATAATTCCAAATATTTTGAAATTGAAGTGGAAAGAGCAACATAACATTTTTTTTTCATCAGTAATAATACCACAAGTGATTGAACTTTCGCGATAAGTCTGTCGATTTATTTCATAACGAAACTGAGTTGCTTGAAAACACCACTAAGTCCGCAGGACGAGTGGTGTTTTCTTCAAGCAACTCAGTTGAGTTATGAAATAAAAAGTAGACTTATGAGTTAAATTCAATCACCAGTGGAATTTTATTGGACTATTTCACAAAGTAAAAGGAAAACAATCTGAAATTCGGCAGAATCAGAGGAAATTAGTAAAAAAGTTAAGATGTTGCTCAGAGAAATTAATAAAGTTCAATAAACAGGAAACATTGACATCGAACGAAATACATATTAAATAACATAACATATTTCTCAATTATAGTTATAAATGGTACAGTTATTATATACAATGCTTGTACTTACAATAGTTCCCAAGTAGCACCGAGTCATAAAATTAACATAATGACTTCTTATACCGTCTTAAAGACCACGTATTTGTTGTTGTTCTAAAACCAAAAAGTTAATGTGCGTTTTATAACCTTCAGGCGTTGCTATGACGTCGTGTACTAGATATAACGAGAGTACAATAAAGAATTCTCGAGATGAAGTTGTACTGTGGTTTGTATGTAAATAAATTGTATGTGTCGTTAAGTAGAACTTGAGAGCAGTTGCTGTGAGATTATTATGACAATGAACATATGTGGTTCTAATGAATAGATTTTTGAAACGTTTCTACGACTACATATTGTACTCATGTAATGTAGTAATTGTACTTATGTGATGAACTTTGGTCGTAATGATTACATTATGTATCTATGGTTAGATTATTTTTGTTGGTTATGTTATTTTTCTTGGATATAGGTACCTATATTGTGTTATGTATGTAGAATATTCAGTTCCGTATGAATGATTGAAATGCCAAAACAAAAATCCAATCTGCCTTACAAGAGAACTGGAGCGTATAGAAAAATATAAAGAGGAAGGATGAGTGCCTACCCCAAAATTACCATCTGAAATAATTAATCAGTCTATCGGGACACTGCAAAAAAAGTTCATCCAGTTCCTTCAATTGTTTTCAGCCATAAATAATAGGTATGTGCACTTCGAGTGATGAATAAAAAATATTTAAATATAACTGTTCAACATCAACATAACCTCTATTGTAAATGTCAGTTATTTTTAGCGTTTTCCATTAGGCGGAACTAGCCGAATGTTCATGCACTCAGTGTATATCTTTTTCTGTTTTGATAGCGTTACGACGTTAGTACAACAAAACTTGCTACTTGTGGTCACAGCGACTACACTATAACTTTTTTATGTAAGATATTGCGATGTCTTTGAGACACTCGTAAACTATTCTATGATAGTACATACTGGAGTAATTACAACTTTTCGACACTAGAAGGACGGCATCCATGTTTTTCGATTGATTGATAACATCATTCTGGTAGCCATATTGGAACAAAAATATTTAAAATAAAAAATATGGGACCCTGGGTATTATATCAATCTAAAAATCATTGGAGATGTGCTAATGAAGTATCTTTCGTGATATGGTCAACATATTTCAACGATTAATGAGAAAAATTGATGAAATATATTTTTTCTGAAATGAAAATAAATATTTATCTCTCTTCATTTTCGAAGAGCATGAATTTTAAGTGAGTAGAATTGGATTTTGATAGTAAAAATGGATTTGCTTGGTCACTAGAGTTTCAGAACAATTCTTAAAGACACATAAATGAAAATCATTTTTGTCTCGATAACTATCACGGTCACAGAGTATCATGAACATGTAAAGGAAGGCTGACTTATATATTATATAAAATCTTTTGATATGGTATACATATTGTAATAGGTACTATATTAGAAAGAATATGACCTTCATGCATAATGATATAATGACTACACTAAGACCACAGAACGACCCTTTTGCGACTGGCTTATATAAGTCTATATTGGCAAGTCATTACCACTAGTTTATAACGTCGATGTGACGTCGCAAGAGTGTGCCTTTTTGTCGTATTGGCATACATAGCGACGTCTTAGCATATTACAAGACATAAGTCATGGACTTTTGCGAAAGGTCTAGTAGACGTCTGTACAACCGAATTATGACCTCTGTGTGCTACTTGGGTTGTTATATCTTGATTGCTATTATTTCTCACATTTGCAATAAGTTTTTCGTGATGCTGTTTACAAAGTTGGATGTAAGGTTTCAGCGAATTAGAGAGAGAGAGATGTCCTATGATTTTGATAACATAAAAGTTCACTGACTGCAGTTGCTCGATTTGAGTGGTTGGTTATTTTTTGATTTTTTACATCAAGCCCTATATTCTCAGCTGATGTTTGGGTCCATTTACTGATCATATTAATTGATCCCTAGAGGCATATTTTTGTACCAAGGAGTGCAGTGATCACCGGGTTTCCATTCCATTCCATTCCATTCCATGTCCATTCACATAAGAAACAACCTATAGATTTTACATTATTACCTCGTTTTGAAATTAACTTTTTATAAAGTCTCACGGGGCACATTGTTGGATTTTGCACATTTTTAATCAACCATTTGCTGTTCGCAAATCGCTGATCACGTCCTTGGCAAGTTTGTTATAATCGATTCTACCGCGGTAGTCGCCCCCTTATTATCTAATTCTTCTTTAAAATAATCTAACAAACAATATGCAACTTCACCTCCTCTCCAAGCAAGCTCTACTGCTGCGATATGGAAAATTTTCTTTTGGAGTCCTGTGGGTGTATCTTCATCCCATTGTGTACATATAGCTTGATGTTCCTCATGGGTCCAACGGTGCCTTAAAGCAACTTGTATCTCGTGCATTTCTTGCCGATTGAAAAATGATATCTTTAAATGGGTCGAAACTCCGTCCATATTCATTATATTTTTCTTGCAATAATTTACCACTCGTTTTCCAGATCGTCTTTACGACACATTCCTTCTAATCCGAACTATCAATTTTTCTCATGTTAAAGCCCCAGTCCTTTAATATAACAGCTAGTCTCTCGACTGGCGTTGCTTCAACTAATAGGTATTTTCGTTCTTCGCAAAATCTAGTAAATTGCTTCCAAACGTACTCATTCGATTTCTTCGTATTATTTGGTACATTTTCATCAATTTTTTCGTTGATTAATTCGATGGATTTTATCCCAAATCCGCTCATTTTTAAATGCGTGCACAGCGTGATTATTTATATTTTACGTTTAACTGTCACATACACAAATCTGAAAACACCGAACTTGAACAGGCCAATCAGAGTCAAGTTTGGTGTTATCGATAATCCGAACTTGACTAGAGCTCCTGATTGGTTCATTTGACAAGTGCGTGAAATAGTCGGGGATATTACAATAAATGCTTTAAAAATTACCGATAATTCTGAAAAAAGTGCAAGAGTTAATCTTTTTCGTTGTTTCCAAGCTTAAATTTTTTGAAACAACGAAAAAAATAACCTAGGGCAGTTTAAAAAAAAACATGTTTTTTTCAGAATGATTTGGTTAATTTTTAAAACACGAATGGTATTCGGTAGAAAATTTCTAGAATACAGAAAGATTCATATTATTTATTGTTATAGTTGATACTACAATTATTGTAAGTAATATTTGTATTTGTCTTCTCCGTAACTGAAGTTGATCTTGAACCTCCTCCTGGTGCGCATGGTGGTAGATTTTCATTGCCACGCATTTTTTTAACGATAGCCTGATGGTGCTCTTCATCTATCTGTAGATAGCTCGCAATAGATTTGGAGTTGGCATGTCCTGTTATTTTGAATTTTTTTTGACAGTTCTAACAATCATTCAAATTTTGTCATTTTGTGTCATATGAAACAATTTCGCCCAATCATGTCAACATTACACTGATAATTGCATTCAGTGCAATTATTAATCACTATGACAACACGATTGAGTTTGACAACTTCATTCCAAATACATTTCAAAATGTCACATTTTGGCAATGCGAATGTTCAAAGTATAAATGCGCTAATCAAAGGAAAAATTCCCAGAAATACAACCTACAGTCACAAATATATTTGGGGAATATTTATGGAATTTTGCTGCGAACGAGAATATGAATTAAATGAACATAGAAGAATTGGCGTTGATACTAAAAGATTGGGGGTCAATATGAGAAAGAAAGACGGGACCGAATTTAAAGAAGCAACGGTGGAGACAATGTGGAACGTTTCGTGCAAACTTTTGCAAGAAAAGTACTATAATGACTATAATATTATGATTGACCCGTTTAACAATATAGTATTTAAACCAGCCCGAGATGCCCACGATGAAATCAGGAAGAAACTACAAGCAGATCCATGTAAACGTAAGTCCAGTTCAGTTTCGTTAAATTTGTCTGAAGTTAACAAAATAATATTGCTATGGGATTAAAATACTCCTGAAGGTCTTATGCGTAAATTTTACCATATTGCTGCTGTAGAATTAGCGTGTCGAGGAGGAGAGGCAGTTGCTTGTCTGGTGGATTTTTTTCAAATCGAGAAAAATAACGATGACTCTCCAACAAATCGCATTGAATACAATCCGGTGTTCAGTAAAACGTGCCAAGGCGGTTCTGAAAGCTGTACAAGTAGTAAATGGTTGGTTTTCAATAGTGAAAGACAAAGCTGCCCTGTACGTCTTTTTCATAAACTGATATCAAAATGAGGCGACAATATTACCTCACCACGACTGTTCTCAAAACCAAATCGACACTGGAAAAATGAAACTGACAAATGATACGATAATGTACCTGTTGGAAGAAATACAATAAATCCCTCGGATATTGACAAATGCCTCATAATTTTATGACAAATTTTTCATGCTCGTTGCTTGGTAACCAAGGAACGAGCTTTCGATTGTCATAAAATTATCTCGTCTATTATCAATATCCTAGGGCCCTCAATGAGTGATTGGTAATGAGTGCTTGTTTCTTGGTCCACTTTGCTATCTCGTTTTGCCCCACCATTGATTTCTTACTTTCCAAAATGGATTGACAGTTAAAAATAAACGGTCACTTTCTATGTGTTTTCTTTTCGATTTTAATGCGTAAAATAATCAAACTGGACAAAAATTATAGTTATTTCTATTCATTACTAACCACTTAGATGAGGCACATGGCTTGGATCCGCCTTGGGTAGTTTTTCCGAAAATCGGATTGTATTCAATTCTGTTGTTTTTTGGCATGAGTTATCGAGTTCTTCCTTGAAAAACTGTAGCTTTGCTCTGCATCCTTCGCCTCCTCTCCACGCCAATTCATACGACAAAGCAAAGAACAGCTTCTTTTGTAGTCCCTCTGGGGTTCCTTCGTCACAACTGTTTACTAGTTTTTTCAGTTCTTCGAATTTCAGAGCAGTTGAGCTCACTTTTCTACCATCCTGAGCCTGTCTCTTCTCTTTGCATTTTTTGCGCCCCGTGTAGATTTAAACACGACATCTTGGAATGGGTCAATTTTTATACCATATTTCTGGAAGTATTCTTCTATAATCATTTTGGCGGTGACATTCCAAATAGTTTTCACGGTGCTTTCTTTGTACTCCTCACCGTTACTTTTCTTCATGTTATGATCCAAGTCCTTCAAGATTTTCGCAATTTCGCATACTGGCGTTTCTCGTTCCAATTTATACCCTCTTGTTGCACAAAAATCCATGAACTGATTCCAGACAAACTTCTTGTTTTTCTTTGTATTCGTTGGAGTCGTTTTTTCGATTTGCGTGTCGATTTCAGTTTCTTTGAAAGTCCCGAAACGGTTAATTTTAGACGTTAAATATGAAACACTGACTAAATTATAGTGTCTGTTTACTTCAGGTACGAGTTGCTATGGTCGTAAGCCTCTGTTACTTCCATGGCAATCGCGAAACATACACTCACGATTTTTAAATCACGTCACTGCAGTTGAATTGTCCCCTAGCGCGCAGAATTACAGCGATAATCCACATAGTAGGTGGATTACCGCTGTAATTCAGCGATAATTCCACACCTCTTATGGACATTTTAACACATGAGTGAAATTTTCGCTATAAATTAAATTTTATCCGAACTTTGAAGAACTTTAAAAGTGTTTTTCGATATTTTTCTAGACTCATAAAATGTCTACAAATAAATTTCACCAGAAATAGAATAGTATGTGTATTACAGTACTAGTGCACGCCTTTCCACAAAAGTAATGTACACAATTTTTCCTACGACCACAGATTAATGCACAATCTCAAAACAAAAATATATTTTTTGAAACTTTAATTTCAGAATTTTACAAAGAAAACATGATTGAATGAGAAAAACTTAAAATAACAACTACTTGGAATTATAAAAATTGAAAGTAATATTAAAATTACAATTCGTAAATTGTAATGGAGTTTGCAATAAAGAGTTAGAGAGATGTGTCTCTCTTTGTACATTATTTACAGTAGCAGTTTCTGGAAGAGGTGGAGTGACGGATTTCGAAGTACGCTGATGGCACATATACTTTTATTGGCAATAATTAATCTGTTACTAGCAGAATCATCAATATATTCTTCTGCAACTATGGACGATTTCCAACGCCTATGTTTTTCTAGAGATGTTAGATCTACTTGGAATTGTAAAAATTGAAAGTATTATTAAAATTACAATTCGTAAATTGTAATGGAGTTTGCAATAAAGAGTTAGAGAGATCTCTTTGTACATTATTTACAGTAGCAGTTTCTGGAAGAGGTGGAGTGACGGATTTCGAAGTACGCTGATGGCACATATACTTTTATTGGCAATATTTAATCTGTTACTAGCAGAATCATCAATATATTCTTCTGCAACTGTGGACGATTTCCAACCCCCATGTCTTTTCAGAGAGGTTAGATCTTCTCCTGCATCTAATAATATCGTAGCAGATTAGCGGCTAAATAAGTGCCTAGTGTATTTTTCAGGATCCTTAAGATTTAAAAATTCAGCCAGCCACTACTCTGGGTATATTTCCAATTTAATTAATGCCCACCACTTGTTTTGTGCATTGGTCTCTATAAACAAGAAAAAAAAGGTGTTTCGGTAGTTGGTTGTCTTAGATTGGCATATTTCTTATACAGAGTGGGCCATTGGGCACGAAACAGCGGCTCTGTAGGTCGGCAGAACCGAATTATATAAGAACGCGATGAAATTTACCCGAAAAACATTCCATCCCTCGGAGCTGTGACCGCCACCCCTAAATTTTTAAATGGCAACATATGGCAAGTGATACCTCATTTGAAAGGTATTTTCCTTCTTAATATCAAACAACAAAATCAATTCTATCGAGATATAGGAACTTGAAGTTGGGAAATCACTTTTTATTCACTCAATCAATAAAAATAACATCTAACAATGCACTGTTTAAGGATAATTATCATTGTCAAGGAATTGAATGATCTAACTGTTTACCAACAAATAACATGCAATTCCGTTTCAAGTTTTTATTTAATCCTCATTTACTTGATCGAAATTTTTTTAAGGTTCTTAAGAATCGATAAAAAAAACGTTTTCTCGAATTCGACTCAAATGCGAGTACAACAAAAACATGTATGAGATCATTTTTTTCGCCAAATCTAAGATGTCTCAAAACCCTGGTGCTTGCACTTATACCTGTAGAAGTTTGGGATCGACTTGGCGACACTTGGCCTACTTGATAATAGAGATTACTAGCGTGTCAGATGGCGCAAATTTCGATTTAGTTTCAATTCAGTAACAGGGTATATTTATTTCCTCAGATTTCTTTTTGAGGCGAACTGTGCGCGAATTCTAATTCTAGCTTTGCTATTGGTTGAAAAGAGACATCTGTCAAACTTCACCAATAGCAAAGCTAGAATTAGAAGCCCCCGAACATTGCACAAAGAGAGCACTGTCGTGTTGTTTTTCGTATTTTGTACGATTTGAATTTGGGGTTAACTGCATTTTGACAGACGGAGAATTGGTAATGAAATTGTCATTAAATTGCAGAAAATATAAAATTCAATGCATACAATATAATGAACTATGGACATATCATTATTCGTCAAGATTTGTATTTGCTTTTGGTACTGAATACAGGCGAAAATTCGAATCTGCGGCTTTATACTGTCCACACAAAATGCAAATGTGGCCCATTCTACAAAAAGTATCCTTACACACTACACTACCTGAAAATAAACAATTCCTCACGCACTAATGAACTGATGAACGAGTGATTTTTTTAAAGAACAAACTCAGGAATAAGCTAAGCAAGATTTCATATCAAAGAGATGGAAAACGCATAGATACCGACAAAACACTGAAAATAATTTCATATAAGATGCTGCAGATGTCAGAAATTAAGTTCTGACATTAAGCGAGAATATAGACAAACATTTTTGGACGGCGCCATCTACCACAGAGAGAGAAGCTCTGTTGAAGTAACAGGTGGTGTCCCCTCAAAAATCCTAAACAATATCGAATCAGTTCATTCACCAGGGTTTTTAGACATCTTAGCCAAATCGCAATTGTGGACGTCTATCAGTGTCAAACAGACCTTTGATTGAACGACATTAGAGCGAATTACTTGACTAAAGCTGCTGAATATCTTTCCGCAATAATGGTGTATACGATCGCGGAAAGAGTTGAAATAATAACAATTTTTCTTAAGATTGATGAGTGCGGTAACCGTACATGGAATTTGTTCACTGAAACGCATCCAGATAAACTTGTTGCTAGAAAATACGTTCTAGAATTAGTGCAAAAATTTCGTCAAACTGGATCAGTAGCCAACAAGAAACGAGACCCAGAACGTGAATTTCCGTTGAGAAATGAAGCTGTTGAAGTTGCACTCTTAGGACAAGTTCATGCAGACCCAACATTGAGCACAAGGAAATTGGCTAGTGTTACCAATATCAGTAGAACCAGTATCCGCCGAATCCTGAAACATATAAATTCCACCCCTACAAAATACATTTGGTACACCAATTGAATGAAGATGATTTTGATAGGCGACAGGAATTTTGTGAAATTATGACTACGAGAATAGATGCTGATAAGAATTTCCTTTTCAACATCTGCTTTTCTGATGAGTCTACATTCTTTTTGAATTCGACTGTGAATCGTCATAATTGTCGTTATTGGTCAGATGCCAATCCACATGTTTTCCACGAAGTCCATACTCAAACTCCCCAAAAACTCAATGTCTGGGCCGGTATTTTTGGGGACCGTTTGATTGGACCAGTATTTCTCGACGGTAACCTGACAGGAGAAACTTATTTGGAATTATTGAATTAATTTGTTTATCCACAATTAGTAGACATCATTGAAAATGACGATCGTTACCATGAAGACCACTTGATATTTCAACAAGACGGGGCACCTCCACATTATGCACAGCCTGTTAGGGCGTTTTTGGATAGAATGTTTCCTGGAAGTTGGATTGGAAGAAGAGGCTCTATAGAGTGGCCAGCCAGATCTCCAGATTTAACCCCACTCGACTTTTTCATGTGGGGTCACTTGAAAAACAAAATCTTTGCAACCGAACCAGAATCTCTGGAAGATTTACGAAGGAGAATTATTGAAGAATGCCGTCGAATAACGCCGGAAATGTTACGAAATGTAAGGTCTCATTTTGAACAGAATTTGTACTATTGTATAGAAATGGGTGGTAGACAGTTTGAACATTTAGTTCATTGACAATAATAATTATTGCGACAGTTTCTTTATCAGATATTGTTTTTATTGATTGAGTGAATAAAAAGTGATTTCCCAACTTCAAGTTCCTATATCTCGCAAACGATGGATAGAAATAATTTATTTTTGTTGTTTGATATCAAGAAGGAAAAACCTTTCAAATGAGGTATCACTTCCCATATGTTGCCATTTAAAAACTTAGGGGTGGTGGTCACAGCTCCGAGGGATGGAATGTATTTCGGGTGAATTTCATCGCGAACGATGTCACCCTCGAAAATGTAGTTCACGTGTCCGAGCGTTTTTATATAATTCGGTTCTGCCGACCTATAGGGCCGCTGTTTCGTTTTCAATGGTATATGCTATAAAAGTTTCCAGTAATATTGAACTTGTGACGGCATTTATTTTTTGTATTATTAATTTGAATGACAGCCGCAGTCCCCAAATCTTCAATGTTATTTATATTTATACATAACTGGGTAAGCTCTTACTTGCGACATACGCGACATATACACATATCCAACACAACCTTAAAAAAGTTATAATTAATTTGTTTTTATAGACATTGGTTACATACCGATGACTTATCTTTGTAAGTGAATCTGATAACATCTCTCAGAAAAAAGTTATCTTCAGGTTGTTATATTATTAATGTTATCTCCCGCGAACTTGGTCTTTCAGCCTCACTCACTGCCTACTACTCATTTTTTACACTCTTTATATTAGCTTCACTTGTATGTTTGTTTGTTTGTAACCGACTCCTTTGGGCGCGATTTTGACCCACTTCCAGACGTCCGAATGATTTGAAGTTTGGCAGGTGTACATAATTCTGGTGACAATGCATTAAGAAATTTTTGTGTGAAGAAAAAACAAAATGGCGGCTCCAATATGGCGTACGAGTTTTGTGATTATGGTCCGATTCGCTTCAAAATTGGTATCCGAGGGTTTTTGTGGTCGGAGATTATGATTCTTTTGTAAAAATTGGAAAATTCAAGATGACGGCCGAGTTTTGTGATTATGGTCTGATTCTATTCAAAATTTGTATGTGGGGGTTTTTGGGGTCGAATATTATGATTCTTCTTTAAAAATGGGAAAATTCAAGATGGCGGCTTAAAAATGGCGGCCGAGTTTTGTGATTATGGTCTGATCCTATTCAAAATTGGTATGTGTGGGTTTTTGGGGTCGAATATTATGATTCTTTTGTAAAAATTGGAAAATTCAAGGGGCGGCCGAGTTTTGTGATTATGGTCTGATTCTATTCAAAATTGGTATGTGGGGGCTTTTGGGGTCGAATATCATGATTCTTTTGTAAAAATGGGATAATTCAAGATGGCGGCTTTGAAATGGCGGCCGAGTTTTGTGATTATGGTCCGATTCTATTCAAAATTGGTATGTGGGGGTTTTTGGGGTCGGAGATTATGATTAACTAATTTAATGAGATTATTACATCTTTTAATTTGCAAAAAAATTATAAAAATAATAGTTTGGAAAAAACTAAAAAAACATGCTTTTATAAATAAACCACACTAAAAAGTAGAAAATAAATAATAGTTTAAAAAAACTAAAAAACACGCTTTTATAGAAAACCAGACTAAAAAATAGAAAATAAGAAAACAATTTATTTTATTCAAAAAAAAGCGTGGGGTGCATGGTATCAATAATTATATAGTACATTACACACCGAAGCGATACCATGCACCCCACGCTTTTTTTAAAATAAAATTATTTTTTTTCTTATTTTCTATTTTTTTAGTCTGGTTTTCTATAAAAGCGTGTTTTTTAGTTTTTTTAAACTATTATTTATTTAATCCCACTTACGGTATGGAATTCCATTCTGGGGTACTTGCAGCCAGGGTCTCTTGCAAAGCATATTCGTATTACAGAAACGAGCTCTGCGAGTTATATTCAAAGTTAAGATGCGAGAATCATGTAGGCCTATTTTTTCCGGATACAAAATATCAACCCTATTTGAATTATTTATTCTAGAAACAGTCTGTTTGTTACATAAATACAGAAATAGGTTCGTGAATGCCCATGTAGAAAGGCACACTCGTCAGGAGAAGAAACTTGTTCTTCCGTTTCCCATTTCCACCCTGATGAAACAATCCTTGATTTACAGAAGCAAACAAATTTATAATCATTTACCCAAGGTACTAACAGACATAAATAACATAAAGCAATTTAGAAAATATGTTAAGAAACTTCTCATAGGAAAATGCTTCTACTCTCTAGAGGAATACTTAGCATATGAGTTTTAGTCTTTCTGTGAACTGTGAGATGCGGAGAGCGGTTTATTCATACTTTTAATGTGTGTTGTTCGTCATTACTTTTATATTTTACCGTGTGACTGTTAAAAATTTTTTTTTTAATATTAGTAACAATGACTTTTGAAACTTTTAATATTTAATATGTACATACTACGAAAGTATTTGTTATTTCTTACCATTGACCTTTTATACAAAAATGTAAATGTCTTAAGTATAAGATGATGTTAATAACTTTTAATGCACATACCACAAATGTATGAACTTTGTCGTCAAAATGTAAAATATTCGACAATAAAGCTTATCTATCTATAGGAAGCTTTATTTATAAATTTATTAATTTCTTGTTGCGTTAAAATTTTGGCTTTTTCGGTTTATATCCGTCACATTTCCTTTTTAAAAACGTCTTAAGTTTTTGGAGATATCTACATTATGATGAATGCATACAGTGGTACGCAACATAGAATATTGAGTCCATAATGTTGAGTATTGGATCATATTGGAAATTTTCGGAAAAGGGAGCATATTATGTTAAATTTGTGACCCAGCAAGGCTTGCGAAACACTTTTAATTTTGTTTGTTATCGAGATGAAAAACATAAACAAATGATTCATTCATCGGAAATATATTCTAGTGCTGTTAAATCATGGTCTTTTAGTTTCTCATTGTTCAAATTCAATTTATACAGGGTCCGCCAAAAACTTGGAACCATATGGATTTTTATTCATAGTTTCTCAGAAAATTTCTTTTTATAAAAGTTGGTGCATTCAATTTGACTAAATACGCGCATAGCCGTTATTATCAGTGGCGGGCGGTTAAGCGGGAATCGGTCGATATTCTAAATTCACTATAGAGTAAAGTGACATTACTATTGAAAATATTGAAAAAAAAATTAAAAAAAGTTGTTTGCAATTGAAAGATATTTCCAGTTATCCAGTTTAGTCCACCAATTACTAATTTCAATAACTGCTTAATGAGGCCAACTCATTAAGCATTATTGAAATTAGTAATTGGTTGACTAAACTGGATAACTGGAAATATTGATAGATAGAGCAATACACCAATCAATTCAAAATGGTTGAGTTAGTCTAGAGACAAATTTTCAGATCGATCGGGGAATTGGAATACGAGATTAATTTTTTTCCCGCTCCGAAGTGGAAAAAGTTATAATGGGAGGGCGTCTGTGCAGGCTTTGAAAGATCGTTAAAAATTCAATTACAAAGCGATATGTGGGAAATTCTGGTCACTTACACAAAACACCATGGAAAAAACTAATTTGGGGGACCTTCTGCGGAAATAATATTATTTATCGACTTTTTTCGGAAGTCCAAGCCGCACGCCACTGATAATAACGGCTATGCGCGTATTCAGTCAAATTGAATGCACCAACTTTTATGAAGAATGAAATTTTCTGGGAAACTATTAATAAAAAAAGTTCCCATATGGTTCCAGGTTTTTGGCGGCCACAGTATATCATCATGTAGCCTCTATTTTTGATGACTATAAAAAAACCATATAGTAATATTTTATCTGTCTTTATTCAGTTATTCATCATGCAGTGGATCTGTGGCTCCAGGTTTGGCCGCAGACATGCATTTCATATCAGACGTCATAGCTTTCCTAGGACCCGCTTGTCTTTTCGCTTTGGAGCCGGTCGCGAGGTTAGCTGCCTATTGGAACACCCCCATCATTACCGGAATGGGGGATCAGGTGTGTATTCTGAATTTTGATGAGCCCGGATATATTCTAGAAAGCTTTACATTTATTTCGATCATTATCAAGGTATTCTCAAACTCTTTTTGAAGGAACAAACACATTTCAATGCGTCTTTAAACTATAGCAGTTTTCTGAGAGCTTTTTGAACTAATATAACTAATTTATCCGTGAGACTTATTTTTTTTCTTTAATGTTTCAGCCACCATCAGAAGCAGAAATATCCGTCACATCAAGGATTCTAAGGAGGTATAATACAAGGAACAAAAGTAATACAGCGGTGAGTATTATGATGAAGTCAAAATATTTTATTATTTTTAGAAATAAGACAGATTTGAGGAAACTTAAACATAAAATTGCCAGATCAGTTAACAGCTCCTGGTATATAGATAGATAGATAGAGATATTGAAGCTTTCAATTTTAAACAGTTGAAAAACTCAAGTCCGACATAATATACAATATAAAAAATATAAAAAATACAAATGTCACTTATAACTAGAAATACTTCCTAATAAAAGTAATTACAACATGTATTGAAAAAGAAATTATAAATATATAAAATATCACAGTCATAGGTGTAAGATTGATTGAACATTTTATTCAGCTGTAGTAAAATTATTTCTGCATGAATTCTTGTGATGAATATGGCTCGATGTCACACAACAGATAAAAAACAAATGTTTTTTAAGAATTTGTCTTGAGCGAGCTTCTTTAATGATTAACGGTAAACTGTTATAGAATTTAATGGATGCATAATGTGGCCCTTTCTTTGTATTTGTCAGTCTATGCTTGGGAAAAATAAAATTGGATTTCTGCATGGTAGAATACTCATGTCTGAATCTGTTTTCTTCAAAATTTGCTTTATTATCGTACACAAAAAGAAAAAATATATGTAAATAGCATAAATACATCTGAAAGTATTACGACAAGAATCTGTATATTTCATATTCAACATAGTCTTCAATATCTGTTTTTGCATTATACAAATTCGTACTAGTTGTATACTCCCTCCCCATACTAATAATCCATATTTTAGAAAGGGATAAACAATCCCATAATATGCCGTTTTCAGTGCATCTATTTTTAAATAACTTTTCAAAACTCTAATTGCATAACATTTACTTGCCAGTTTTTTGCGAGATTTTCAATGTGTATTTTATAGTTTAGTTTGTCATCTATATAGATTCCTAACAGTTTTGTACTGGTTGAAAAAGATATACTATCGTTTCCGAGCTGAATATTCTCCGGGAAGGTGATATTATTGTGGACAGTTTTAAAAATTATGCAGTCTGTTTTAGCGGTGTTTAATAATAACATGTTAGTACTAAAATATGTTGAAACTTTAGAAAAGTTGTTTAAAATTGAGTTCTTCAGGTGTCTGTTAATGGGTAGAATGATATTGGAATCGTCTGCATAACTCACGACTGTAATACTTGATTGTTTGAAAATATCTGGGAAATCATTTATATAAAGATGTTTTATGCTCGATGATGATTTTATTTATGTTGTGTCTCGCTTTGGCCAGAGCGGATCTCTGGCTGGTGACTACTCCGTACTGATGAGGGCCAAAAGCCTGAAACCGGTATGCGGATTGTTAAGGCGGACACGACATGAATTTAAACATAATCGAGCTTATCAGAAAGAAACATTTGCGAACAATATCCATTTATATGGAAGTTTACATGGATTGTCAGGTGAATATTATTCAACGCTCTGCGTGGTATTTGCTAGGAAAGTAGTTGTTTTTCGCCTGTTGGTCTACCAATTGTGTTTCAATTTATATTGAACCTTTTGTGAAGACGACTTTGTGTGCTCTATGCATTTCATTTCTTATTTATATATAATGAAAAGTAAAGGACCAAGCACACTTCCCTGTGGTTCGCCTTTTTCGATTTGAGTAGAGCTCGAGCAGAACTCAATATTTTGTTTCCTAATATATGCTTTTTGTTTCCTGTTAGTTAGGTAAGATTTTAAGAGATCCACACACACAAGCGTTGTCTTACACGTTATTCTCTGAAAATCAGTTTGTCTTACACTGGGAGGATTTTCTACTGTTCAAGCATGTGTATTATGAAAATTATTCAGTCCAAGTCGTGCAAATATCGCTTCTTCTGAAGCCATTTTTATTTCTTGTTACAATGATAATTTTGTTGGTTAGTTCTTGATAACTTTTGAAATATTTTCATCAATTTTAGTCAGTTCGAGTGGACTCTTTCAATACTCCAACTTTCAACACTCTCAACGGAAATCTTATGGCGTATGAGTTGCTGCGGCACTACATAAATAAAAAAAGACAGTGGGTGTGCGAAGTTGTGGTAATTTCGGTATGATAGGTTCTAAAATTGATTAAAGTCCATGTTTTTTTATTGAATATCCACATGAATATTAATCCTGAAAAGGCTTACAAAAGGTTAGGTAGAAATTATTTTGATATATGTTATTTAGTTCAAGACCTCAATAAAAAATACAAGAAAATGTTTTTTTTTCAAATAATTCCCACGACAAAAATGTCATATACAAGTTTGAAGAAGACTAAATTCCCTAAATTTTTTGTATGAATACTTTTTTGCCTGATGTGTAACGAGTTGCAGCGGCGGAAACGTGAACATTTTTCCAAAAAGTCGTCAAACTTAATCTTTCCCGGTAAATTTTGTAAAAATGATAATATTGATAATATCTGAGTAATGGAAAATCGTGGCATTTCAGAAGAATTTTCAAATTGAAGAAAAACAAAAATTTTCGAGCAGGATTCGAACCTGCGTCCTCTAGATCTCTAGTCATACAAAATCAAAATGTATTTATTGCCTATTTATACGAGTCTAAAGGTGAGGTTGTGGTCCAAAAATACAAAACACAAAAGGTGGCTCACCCCTTCAACTTTTTTATTATTGAAGATAGAAAAACGAAAATTGGGGGTTGTGTATTATAGTTCAATTTACATTTTTTGGCATGTTTACTTGCTTTGCCGTACTTCCGATTTGACCGGAAATTATCATAACTTTCGAGTTTTAAATGGGACATATATATTTTTACTTATTTCGATCTAGAATGACATTCTAAATCCAACAACACCTCACCTGTCAATATTTGATAAAAAAAGCCATTTTCATTCCAATTTTTATGTAGAATGCCATGGATCATGTGAATCACTTCATTCTTGATCAAGTAAGATGGGAAAAATACGACATTGACGCTTATGACTTCACAGTCGTTTAAAGAATTATTAAAAAGTCGCAAATATGAATTTTTCCAGTAAACTTGATTTTTTCCAATGGAAAAGGGGTGGCTCGTCGGCTTTTTGTGGAATATCATTTTCTTACGAATAATTTGATACCACGCACTTTCAGTTTATTTTCACTATTTTTCTGAATAATTGCAAGAAGCGATCATACATAATAACAAATAATACATATTCGGCCTACTTATGCACTACGTCCTGTTATTCTAATTATCCGTGACAAACAATTGAAGCTGTTGCTAGGATTACCTAAACAAATAGGCTATTGAATATGCTGTCACTTTAAAAAAAAAATTGTTGCGTAGTTTATAATTTGATATGGAAAATTATACTACAAACGAGAAAATTGACATGTTGCTAATTTACGGAGAAGCAAAAAAGAATGCAACTGATGCAGCTCGAATTTATGCTCAGAGATTCCCTAATCGTTGCCATCCCACTCGGCATTATTTTCCAAAATTGGAAAGGAAAATGCGAAATGAACCAGAATAAAATGCCAATAACTTCATCGTCAGTGAAGAAAAAGAAGTAAACGTGCTGACCTATGTTGAAGTGAATAGGCCTTTTCATTCAGAGGATTTTTTAAGGAGCATGCGCTCGTTTTGAGACCCAAAGTCTGATTGGCTATTGGGAAAGTGAATAACCATTGGTTAGTTTTGAAATAACAATTTGAGATTGGCTCAGTTCAAAATTAGCGGTATTTTCACATTATGTCAACAGTCAACTTCATGACAAATGCACCTGTATACATTGGCGTTCGTAACTTCATTTGTAGGTTAAGTACTTATTACCTATTTTATACCGCCAAAAACCTTTCATTCGTAGATAAAATAATGTACACGAATATTTTCTAATGGTGAGTTTTCTTCTCCATGTAAATTCAAGTCAACTATCCATAGGAAAACTCGGAAATATTTTATTTCCTTTAAAAAAAAATCGCCGTCAATGCCGTTGGGTCTGACAGGTAAACAAAGTTAGTCATTTGTCATCTAAATGAAAAAGCCTATTGTACGGCGTCAATTCGCCAAATTGTTTATGAGTGTGATATAAGTTATTCGTCCGTTTGGAGAATTCTTCACAAATTTAATTATCGATCATTCAAGTATTATCTACACCAACATCTTTACGATAACGACCACAACCGAAGATTAACTTATTGCAACTGGTTTTTGACTAAATACAGAGAAGATGTACGTTTTCAATTTAAAATTATTTATTCAGATGAAACTCGATTCACCAACTTGGGTCTGTTCAATCGGAATAATAAAAGGTACTGGTCTCAAACAATTTCACATCTGATGCAAGAAGGACATTTTCAAGAGAGATTTGGTTTCAATTGCTGGATGGGTATTATCGGAGGAAAAACTTTTGGGACCAATAATTTTCGACTGACAACTTACTACGGAAAGTAATCTACAGTTCCTTAGAAATCAAATTAATGATTTCATTGAAGATTTGCCACTGGCTAACCAAGTTCGTATCTATGTTCAACAAGATGGAGCGCCACCTCACAATTATCAAGTCGTAAGAGAACATTAAAATGACACCTTTCCAGAAAGTGGATTGGCACTTATGGACCATTCAGTGGCCTGCGAGGTACCTTCTTAAGTTGTCATATTTTTTCATAACGTATTATTTCTTTTTCATATTCTAGATCACCAGATCTTACTCCGCTAGATTTTTTCTCTGGGGAACAATAAAAAATCAGGTGTATAACGCAGCATTAGCTACTCGTGAAGAACTGGAGTATAAAGTAAGGGTGGCATTCCAGAACATCACTGCGGAACAGCTTATCAATGTGGTGCGCGCAACAATTGAAAATTTTGAACTTTGCCGTGATCAAGGAGGGGGTCATTTTGAAAACTCAGAACCTTAATGGACTAATTTGCGACTTTTTAATAATTCTTAAAACGACTGTGAAGTCATAAGCCTCAAGTCGTATTTTTCCCATGTTACTTGATCAAGAATGAAGCGATTTACACGATCCATGGCATTCTAGATCGAAAAATAAAAATTGGATTAAAAATGACTTTATTCATCAAATATTGACAAGTGAGGTGTTGTTGGATTCAGAATGTCATTCTCGATCGAAATAAGTAAAAATATATAGGATGTTCCATTTAAAAATCGAAAGTTGGGGGCATTTCTGGTCAAACCGGAAGTACGGCAAAGCAAGTAAATATGTCAAAAAATGTAAATTGAACTACACACAACCCTCAAATTTCCTTGGAGAATCACCCGGTATACAACAGTCTTCGCACAGGAGACCCGTCGAGGGATATATACAATTTTATGGGAAATGGGAGTAGGAAGCAACACTTACATCTGCCCCGCTATGTTTCCACAACGGGGAGATGCCTGTCTGAACTGTAAATGCCCCGCACGATTCCGATGCTGGAAACAGTGGAAGGCAACCCCGCTGATGTTGACGGGTTTACCCGCATTTTCCGGCATTCCCCGTTTATACGCATTTCCTGCAAGCGCCTCAATGCATGTCAGCTTTAATTGTAGGTAGTCTGAAAATTGAAATGGGTTTTTAGTTATCGTGGGTTATAACGTTGTTTATGTTTTACCAGAAAAAGTGAAAATAAAAAACTGGTTTAAGACAATTTGAGTTTAGATCCTGGGATCTAGTTTGGGTAATGGTGGATTTATGCAACACCAATTAACAACTATCAAGTAACAATTATTAATTAACAATTAGCAATTAACAAGTAACGAAAATGATCGTATTTATGCACATTCAATTAACAATTAAGGAAGAAAAGTAAGCATGCGCACAACACGGGAAATTGCCAAACGAGGTCGATCAAAATGGCATTATCAATTTCCATTTTTACAGTATATTTTCTCAAACAAATAAAATTTCAAAAGACGCCACAACCCACAACAAAAACAAACCAGAATATTTTATTTAGTGAAAGTTGGGTTAGCTTTCGTCATCGCACGGACCAATCCACGGTCATCTGCGTACTTGTTGCGCACTAGAAGAAAATTTGGTTCAATTAAAGTAAGAAGTTAAAAGTTGGCGAACTTTCTACTTTGTTAATTGATAATTGTTACTTGTCTGCATAAACACGGCCATTGTAGGATGATGGATGAACTTATAATTGCTAACTGTTAATTGATAATTGTTACTTGATAATTGTTAATTGGTGCTGCATAAATCCACCTTAAGTTGAAGGTTAGGTTTTACGGAGGTTCTATGATCCTCTCGTGGAATATATCCAACGCATGATATAAGCCTCCATGCTTTCTTGGGAGATTGTGATGAGCTCTAATGCCGGTGATATCTCTTGTCAACGGACTTTTGATTATGAAATTTGCTTTATATATTCATATACCGGGTGACACAGAATATCGGGCCACACCTGTAACTTCTGCATTCGTGAACGGATTTTTCTGAAATTCGGTACAGTTATATAAGCAACTATTTCGGATTTGATCACATTACAATCCAATATGGCGGACCTCCGGTTTTTCTGGAAATGCCAGCAACTTTGTTTTTTCAAATAGAACATCCTGTATATTTTTACATATTCAAGTTCAACAGGTCAAAACAAGTCCAAACCTCATGACAAATGTAAATTTTTTGAAACAATTGAAATTAAAATTATTTTTTTATTTTACCTCGTGGATAAATGAAATTTGGTCAAGGCTATTCACAATTAGTCGCAAATAACAGAAAAACTTAATTTTTTCTGAAAAATAATTTTTTGTGTCACTTACTGGTTAATCAATTCAGTCACATCACATTTTGATCAAAAATTACTTTTTTTCAAATGGAACCCCTATGGGCCACCAACATGTCTCTCTAGAACATACATTGAGGAAAAAAATAACATATCATTTTTGTATTTCGGTGCAGTAACAAATTTTTATACATAACTATTTCATGAGTTTCCTTGCACTTCGAATAATTTTTCAACTAAGCCGTAAGCCGTGGAAAACAACATTTGACCTTAAAATGTTCATTTTTCTTTCCTAGATTTGGATAGGATATTTTCTCCTGAAACTACATTTTTCTCCGACACTCCTAGGATAGACACTCATTTGGATAGACTCAATCATTAATGAAACGCTAGATATTATTTGTTTAATTTGGATGAAGAACATTTTTATTTGAACGTTTACACCTTATGCTCAGTGAGAAAGTGGTATTTATTTTGTTATTGTTTCGATGATTTATTAATGTCCAATTAAATGTTAGAAATTTTGCCCATTTGCTCTAACACACAACCTGGTCCTTTCCACTGTACACCTTATGACAGCAGTGAGTTCATCCACACCGATTCTTCAGTTGACAGATTCAGAAATGTTGTTTTCCACAGCTTACTAAGTTGAAAAATTATTCGAACTGCAAGGAAACTCATGAAATAGTTCTAGATTTTTGAATGTATACAATTTGTTACTGCACCGAAATACAAAAATGATATGTAATTTTTTTCCTGAATGTATGTTCTAGAGAGACATGTAGGTGGCCCATAGGGGTTCCATTTGAAAAAAAAAATTGATCAAACTATGATGTGACTGAATTGATTCATCAATAAGTGATACAAAAAATAATTTTTCAGCAAAAAATTATGCAGGCGCCCTCTGGATTGCCAGGTTCATATGTTTGCGGAAAGTTAGAAGCTTGTCCAGTAGTACCCCCAAGGTATCTCACGGACTATGACTCATCAACCGTTGTGTTTTTGATTTTTAGTTTCCTAAAGATTTTGATATTTAGTTTCTTTCTATTAAAATTAATTAGTTCCGTATTCTCGGCATTAAGTTTGATTTTGTTCCTCTCTAGATACGGAACGATCTCCCTACTGAGGTGGACCACTTCTTGCCTCGCGGCCACCTCATTCGCAAACGAATGCGCATATACGGCAGTATCATCTGCGTATATGGCAACATTCGTGCGAGCATAGGGAAGTCGTACGTAAATAGAGAGTACAAATGCGGCGATAAGAGGGGACACCTGCTCCAGCAGGATACACTTCTGATTTTGTATTCTCTATTCTTACCTAAAACCCGTTGATGGAGATAGGTGTCTAGAATCGTCACCATGTATAAAGGCATGCCTGCCCTCACCAGTTTGAGATAAACCCTTCGGTCCAAACCGTGTCGAATGCTTTCTGCATGACCAACAGGACCATGACCGTATTTTGTCCTCGATTGAAAGACTCCCTCTCTCCGTGAACAATTCGGATCACTTGTGAGGTTCCAAATCTTCCTTTTCTAATTGAATTGCTCCTCCGGAATGAGTTTATCTTTCCCCTCGAGGCGAACAAAACGTTTAAGTAAGATTTTATCAATTACCTTGGCAACAATACTCAACAAGGAGATGGGTCGATAGCCATCAATTTTTGCCTTGTTCTTATCTGGCTGCAAAATCGGTATTACTTCCGCCTGTTTAAGTATCTCAGGCTAGAATTGACATTTTATTATAGCGTTTATCAAATAGATGAACTGTACTATTGCTTTTTTAGGGAGGTTCCTGAGTAGAACTGCATCGATTTTATCCGGGCCAGGCGCCTTGTTGCGACAAGTCGGTTAATGACATCTACTAATTCTTCGTGATCAATTTTGCGAATGTTCTAGGATTAATTCTAGCATGTGTTGCTTCCCTTCACGATCTTGTTCTGGTGTTTCATTTGGTTCTATTATGTACACATTGTGAAAATATTCTGCGAACAATTTCAGCTTCTCCAAATCGGACACCGCCCTTATTGGATCATTCTCTATGGCGGGCATGGGTTCGTATTTCCTTCTTATACGTTTTGCCATCCTCCAAAGAGAGTTGTCCATCACGTCAAGCTTTTCAAAATCAACTAGCTGACCTAACTTTCCAACCCTTACTACGATACCTTCTAGTCCTTGACTATTTCCAATCCCGGCACCGTGCGAGACATTAGAGTTTACCTTTGTGCTTTCATTAGGAATAGGAGGGGAACCAGGGGTTTCTTGAATCTCCTGTGCTCTTCTTCCGGTTTGGCCACTTGATTCGTATCTTTCGCATCTTTGTTTCCCATTTTGAGCTTTTTGGCCCATGAAATTCCTTTGGTGGGGAGCCGGTACATACTGAGTTCTACTTCCTTTATACGCCTTTCTTTCCTCGATTGCGTCAAGCCTTTTCTGGTATAGTGGACACCTTATACTATTGGCTGTGGGTCCTTTGATATATATATATATATATATATATATATATATTTATATATACGGGGTGATTTAAAAGTACTCAGACAAACTTCAGGAGGTGATTCCTCACAATATTCTAATATGAATTGTCCAAATGAGTATATGTCCGGAAACGCTTCGTGTCCAAGATACAGGGTATTGAAGTTTTATTTTTATTTTCGTTTTTTTAAATAACTTTCGAAATACTGACCTTAATTAAACGAAAATTGGTATTGAGAGGTTTTTTGAAGCGTCGAATTCGAACCTGATGTTATTATTGCTCTTACTCGTAGGGGGCGCCACCTTCACGTCTTTTTCTTTTTTGAAGATTCGTACTTCTAGCACATTTTTCAGAAAAAAATCAATTCCTCTATTATATCTACGTAAAAAAACTACCCTTGTTACAAGTTGCTATAAGCAACCGTTTTCTAGATATTTGGACTTGAAAATTTCAAGTCGATTATTTGATAAGTTGTTGAAGTTATTACCATTATTTTGCATTTTTCACAAGAATGCTTAGGAAATGAATTTGACGTTTAAGTAAGTAGTTTTGGTAATTACATATTATGTGACGGTTAAACGTTTTGTTGAAGTTTCTGTAAGTTTTAAAACACTCATTTTGAAAAAATGGATTATTTAAACAATAATGCTCATTTAGCCGATATGCATTTCGTTTATGACCTTGCGGATGGCAATGCGCGCGAAGCAAGACGTATATACCAGGAGCGATTTCCCAATCGAGTACTGCCTTCAGCTCCAACATTTACCGTCGTTTGGCAGAAACAGGTAGCTTCAAGAGTGCAGCTGATATTATTGGAAGACCACGAGCAGTCCGAATCCCCAGAATTGGAAGAAGCTGTTTTGAACGCTCTCGAGGAGAATCCAGAAACAAGTACAAGAATAATTGCTGAAGCTCTCAATTCTACTCAGTCCACATTTTGGAGAATTATTCACGATCAACAATTTTATCCATACCAAATTCAAAGGGTGCAAGCTCTTTTACCACGAGACTTTCGCCAACGCATTTCTATGTGTCAGTGGTTTTTGAGAAAATCGCTGGAAATCCTCAATTTTCAAGATATGTACTCTTCACGGACGAGGCAAACTTCTCCCGAAATGCTATCACAAACTTTCATAACAACCATGTTTGGGCTCTGGAAAATCCGCACGCAGTTAGTGGAAGACATTATCACTATCAATTTTCTGTAAATGTATGGGCGGCAATAATTGATAATCACTTGATAGGTCCTTTCTTTCTTTCTTCCGTTCCGACTGAATGGCGCAACTTACAGAGACTATTAGAAAATGAATTGCCGGGACTACTCCGGCCCATTTTAGCGTTGTAGCCAGGGAATTCCTTAACACTGTCTATCCAAATCGATGGATCGGTAGGGGTGTAGAAGAACCTAACCAGGCGTGGGCACCAAGGTCTCCAGATCTAAACCCGCTAGATTTTTGTTTTTGGGGACATTTGAAGTCACTAGTTTATAAAACTCCAGTAGCGAACGAAGAAGATCTGAGAAACCGAATAGTAAACGCCTGTGAAACAATAAGAAACACACCAATAATTTTTGAGCGGGTACGAGATTCAATGACTAGAAGACTGAATGCCTGTATCTTCGCTGAAGGTGGACACTTTGACCAATTTATTTGAATACAATTTAGTTTCCTTTATTTTATTCTACATATTCAAAATTTCTTGAAATAAAATGTTGATATTTCTTGCAAATTTTATTAAAACAAATACAGATTTTGCACCCTTGATACAAAAATCCACTATTTCAAATGAGTAAAAATAAATAGAATAGGTGGCGCTCCCTACAAAAAACCAAAACTACCTGACTAAACGACAAATTAATTTTCTAAGCATTCTTGTGGAAAATGCAAAATAGTTGTAATAACTTCAACACGCATCGATTATCAAATAATCGACTTGAAATTTTCAGTCCAAATATCTACAAAACGGTTGCTTATAGCGACTTGTAACAAGGTTAGTTTTTTCACGGAGATATGATTGCGGAATTGATTTTTTTACTGAAAAATGTGCCAGAAGTACGCTCAAAAAAGGTATGCATCTTCAAAAGGATAAAGACGTGTAGGTGGCGCCCCCTACGAGTAAGCAATAATAACACCAGGTTCGAATTAGACACCTCAAAAAACCTCTCAATACCAATTTTCGTATAATTAAGGTCAGTATTTCGAAAGTTATTTAAAAAAAAACGAAGCGTTTCCGGACATATATTTATTCGGACAATTCATATTAGAATATTGTGAGGAATCACCCCTGAAGTTTGTCAAAGTACTTTGGATCACCCTGTATATGACTTTGGTAGAGTAAATCTGTACACTTTTATTACAGGAATTTTATATTATGTTGTCAGGGCATCCTCAATCTCTCCGGGATTAGGCTGTGAGCATTGTGCACTTTTTCAACATGTAATTTTCAATTATCTTTATGGCCGCACTGCTTATTTCAGTTATTGTATTTGAACCAGCAGTTTTTTTACCTTTAAAGATGCATTCATATTTTTCTTTAGGATTATTTTTAAATGTCTTCTTAATTCGATTGCTTGCACTCACTACACTCATGAGTAACGTTTACGTTCATTATTTATTGAATGCTGGAAAATACCAAACAACCTCCACACACTAAATGATCGACGATTGTATTTGCATTGCAGAGTGGATGCGAGAAATTGGCGCGAGCATATAAATCACAGTAGTAGGACATCAGGTTTTAAAGTCTAGTGTTACACTACTATGTTCTGATATATGTCTGGCAGACAAACTGTGACGTAAGTAGCTAAGATCACTTTCTGAACACGAAATCATTTAAATTTTTCATCAGAAAATCTAATGGGTTGCGCTTGTGCTTCGGTTACCTCCCAAGATAGAAATCCAATCAACCGACGTAATGGTCACGTGAAAATGTCATCAATATATCTGTTCAGTTCTGTTTCGGAGTACGTTCGCCTAATCGTTCTGATGTTAATCAACGTACAACGAAATCCCACGAATGCACTTAACTTAATTGTGTTTGTCACTAGATTAAGTGTACAATCAACTTGGAGATCTATTTTGATTCCCTTTTATCTCATTTTACAAATAACTATGAAATAATGACTTTGGTTAATGGTGCCAAATGCCAAACACATAAGGAATGATTTTTTTTTACAAATAGTAGCAATAATTGAGCCACATTTATTCATTGATTATAAATGCAATTTTAATTTCTAAAATCTTGCATTAATTATGTTCGATTATGAAATAACATATCCATACTGTAACAAAAAACACCAAGGTTCAGGGTATAGAGTTCGATTCATATGTTGATAACGAGAGAGAGAGAGATGTCCAACTTATCAAAAATAAATATAGGCCAAAATAGTTGTCCTGAAAAGAAGGAGGAGGTAAACTCAAAGATGATGATAACGACGAGGTCAAAATTAGTATAAATTGTGAAAAATGAGAAAAAACCGACGTATTTTTGTTTTTCCGAAAGATACAGAAGATAAATTTTCCTTTTTTTTCGGTGTTGACAATAAAAAAGTGAAAGACAAAGTTGACACCAGGTTCGTGATTAAATGCTACGCTTTACTCAGTTGTCCTAAAAATAGCTATTATCTTTTTTGGTGTACAAAACTAAAAAGATGCCGATGCATCAATGCGGCTGGAATTGCTCTGTTACGCCGTTTTTGCTCTGTTACGCGCGTGACTTATTCCGTTCTTGCTCAAACGTGTATGCTCAGATTAAAGTTTAGCTTATTCTCTATAAGATGGCGCATTTATTAATTTTGATGATATTGACGTTTTTCCTCTGTACCCTTCATTTTGTCCCATTTTCTATGGTTTTCTCACTGAACTGGTGCAGAAGTAGTCAAAATAATAATTTACAGGTGTTCATAATTCCAAAACTATTATCTTTTGTAATATAACACCATACAAAAAACTTGTTTAGAATTTTACGGAGAATCCATAAATCCAATCATATACAGGGTGTCTCATTGAAAGAAATAACCTGCTAAGCCGCTGCGCTTTTTTGAGATACCCTGTATAAAGTTATTAAAAACACGAACAGGTCTCACAAACTCCATACTTAGATAACTCACGCACTTCTTGGTTTTATATGTTACCAAAAGTAAAAGTTAATATACCGGGTGACACAGGATAACGGGCCACCCCTGTAACTTCTGCATTAGTGAACGGATTTTTCTGAAATACAGTACAGTTATATAAGCAACCATTTTGGATTTGATCACATTACAATCCAATATGGCAGACTACCGGTTTTTCTGCAAATGCCAGCAATTTTGTTTTTTCAAATAGAACACCCTGTATATTTTTACATATTCAAGTTCAATAGGTCAAAACAAGTCCAAACCTTATGTCAAATGTAATTTTTTTGAAACAATTGGAAGTAAAATTGTTTTTTCATTTTACCTCGTGGATAAATGAGATTTGGTCAAGGCTATTCACAATGAGTCGCACATAACAGAGAAACATAATTTTTTCTGAAAAATTATTTTGTGTGTCATTTATTGATGAATCAATTCAGTCACATCACATTTTGATAAAAAACTCATTTTTTTCAAATGAAACCCCTATCCCCAATTTTAAGGAAAAAAATAACATATCATTTTTTATTTCGGTGCAGTAACAAATTGTATACATTCAAAAATCTACAACTAGTTCATGAGTTTCCTTGCAGTTCGAATAATTTTTCAACTAAGTAAGCTGTGGAAAACAACATTTCTGAAACTCATGAACTAGTTGTAGATTTTTAAATTTGTACAATTTGTTACTGCACCGAAATACAAAAATGATGTCATTTTTTTCCTCAATGTATGTTCTAGAGAGACAGGTAGGTGACCCATAGGGGTTCCATTTGAAAAAAATTAATTTTTGATCAAAATGTGATGTGACTGAATTTATTAACCAGTAAGTGACACAAAATTAATTTTCGGAAAAATTTAGTTTTCTGTTATTTGCGACTCATTTGAATAGCTTCGACCCAAAACTCATATCCACGATTAAAATAAAAACAATTTTAATTTCATGTTTAAAAAAATTACATTTGACTTTTTGACCTGTTGAACTTGAATACAGGGTGTTATATTTGAAAAACAAAGTTACTGGCATTTGCAGAAAAACCGGAAGTCCGCCATATTGGATTGTAATGTGATCAAATCCGAAATGGTTGCTTATATAACTGTACCGAATTTCAGAAAAATCCGTTCACGAATGCAGAAGTTACAGGGGTGGCCCGATATCCTGTGTCACCCGGTAGATACCAATTTTGTGAATATTGAAAAAAATACTATCTTTTCATTTCAGGGGATATTGAACGACAAAAGCAAATATCCAACGTTGACGAGAATGTCCTATTGCCAATGTCGGCTAACGAAAGTTTTCGCCAGTATCTTCAAACAGTTCGCATGGAAGCATATAGCACTGATTTTGGACAGATCGGACCTATTTTCTCTGACAGTGGGTGAGTTTTTGATCTTTACTGCATTTTCGATAAACAGAACACAAAGAATATAATTCGAATCGATGCGTCGAGATTTTATTCGAGTGGGGTTAGTCCGCCCAACGATGAAACCATATTTTCGTAAAAACACACGTGGATCGGGATTTTTCATAAAAAAATGTATGCTATGCAGATCTAGATATATATATATATATATATATATATATATATATACAGTGTGTCTCACTTCTCATGGAAACACCCCTGTATCTTCCGTAATTATTGCAGTATATAGAATTCTGAAATTTCCACGATCGTTAGATATGCTTTGTCAGTTTTTTTTTGCTGATTCGTGACTTATCTGCATTTCTTGACTAATTTCTCTTAAAGAAACCGTTTTATCAACCTCAACCATAGCAAGAACGTTAATCTCAGTGTCTTCATTTATGATAAACCTCTGTTCCGCCTCTCGATTTCCTTCTTACCTAAAACGATTCTCAACATACGGAAAATACTGATGGGCTGGATGTTGCTAATTGGGATGTCTCTGAGCATACAACTCAGCAGCATTCTTTGAATTTCTATGGCATTCTCCAAATATTAATAACATATCCACTTTTTCATTTTGGGTATACATTATTTTGAATAAAAATTAAACTGAAATTTCCAAAGAAGACTTGATAAAAATAACTGTAAAATAATATGCATCATGGCTATCCATGTCACACTTGACAAAAGTAAATAAATTATTATCTAGTATTTTCCTTAGCAATATTTAATTTATGTTCTTATTTTTAATCCGATCGCAAATAAATTAGTATCGTTAGATTCGTCAAAAAATCCTTTTTTTGGAAAGTGCTTGTCAAAAACTGGTCGCCATTTGAAAAATAATAGTTAGACACGAAACTGTAATTTTGCCAACTTATCTTATTCCTATCTATCATACTAGTCACTAAAACTTTGCGATTGTAATTTTCTGGCATCACCTGAGGTCCTCAGATTAGTTTACGTCCGATCATGGCCACCTAGATGCAATATTAAAAGTGACTCTAAAAAAATGAAGTTGGCGTAAAAACTTTTTAAAATGTCAAATTCTGATCCAGAATTGTCTCAGAAATCCAAAAATGTTACAATATACAGGGTATTCGATTTGCAAATTCAAAACCGGAGCCATTTCCGGTGAAAGCGGAAGTGACCGGAAAGTGAAAAATATGCGAAAACTCTCCTCTTCACATACCATTTCCTATACCAAATCTCATTTTGATACACCTAATATTCTCATGCCTTGTCTAATAGATTCGTTGACACCCGGTATATAAATATATATATATATATATATATATATATATATATATACAACCAAGAAAATAAACTTTTCAAGAGTGAATAAGATATCCGATTTTAATAACTATAGCCACAAAAACATAATGAGGCACAAAAACCTAACTGTATAATTACAACACCTCAGTGGTAATACCACATTACATTACTTTCTGTCAAGCAAACCATGTATGTTTTTATATAAAAAAATAAAATAAAAGAATTGAAAATGTCCCCGGCCAGGGAAGAAACGTCTTCTCCTACGAACTACTAAAACATTGTTTTCAAAGAATCCAAAATCCAAGTAAAACCTTCCCAAAAAAAAATATCTCAAAAAGGATTCAAGAATCAAACAAAACTTATATATATATATATATATATATATATATATATATATATATATATATATATATATATACATAGATATAAAACATGATTGGGGTTGTAGGGGATTAATGTTTGCCCGACCAAATCGAGTGACATATACATCTCGTTAAGCACCTCTGATAACATATTGTAACGTAAATAAACTTGACTTGGTTTTACTAATTTATTTCACACTTAATCTACAACTTAATTTATATTACTACGCCACTGTATAGCTCGATCGTATGGGCTCGTTCAGATTCCCCGCTCCCTCTTGAGGGCTGTCTATTTATCTCCGATACAGCATTCTCGATGTTTCCAATTCTGGCGGTTGGTGCCCAGCATGTTCCAGTTATTTCCAATATCGACCGTTGTTATCTGCCGCGACGTGACTGGATTGTTCTCGAATATCTCCGGGGATGACCTCATCGTTGTCGATGGCAACGCGTGAGGCGACAGGTCCGGCCTAGGTTCGTTAATTGCCCTTCTTAAAGACATTTCGTCCCGAAATTTCATCCTTGAGTTGACGATATCTGCATGACTCCCCATATCTGCACCGTGAAGTTCGATGGAAGTAACACTCCACGGTCTTCATGATCGGTCGTGGAAGAGGTTACAGCAAACCAAAATCTTGACGCCGCTGGATCTGAATATCGCCTCCAGCATACTTCTTATGACTCCAGTCCAACCCATCACCACAGAACAATTTTGGAATTGCTAGATCCACCAGATTCTGGTCCACCATAGTATCTCTTAGTTTGGTGAGACTCTTCCAGACATCTTCATAGGACGGTTTATCTTGGGAATGCCTCTTGGTAACTAGGGTAGTAGATGTTTCTCTGGCCTTCTTCAACTGTAGCACCCCACCAACTTCTGGAGTCTGCTCCCGCAGTGTTTGGAGTTGACCAAATTTCTTGGAGAACACTACGGCGATGCCCCTGGACTTCGAAGATCTTCTGCCACAGTGCGCTAGTGCGTAGTCAGCAGGCACCTCGAAAGGTTCGTGACTCCTCTCTAGTAACCCCATGTAGAACTTTCTGCCCGTTTGAATACAAGGACATAAACTTCTCGAACGTCATATCATCCTCGGTGGCTTGAGGGTGCGAACTTGGTCATGGTTTCCAGCGTAGGGCCAACCTGTTGAAATGGACGACCCTTGGTTTCCCTCGGGGTGGCTTATGTTCGGTACACAAGGTCGTTTATCCTTTTCACGATTTTATACGGGCCTTCCCCGAGTTCCGTAACTTTGGTGATAGTCCACGACGACGTTTGGGTTGTACAGCCAAACCAGGTCATCAACCAAATCCTCCAGCGTCGGCCTTGATGTCATAGGTCTTCTTCATTTTATCGCTGGCACTCTGGATGTTCAACCGGACTTGTTCGTGGATGTCGTCCATTCCTCTGCCGAAGTTTGCTGACGTAGTCCTCTCCCGCAGTGTTCTGGTCCTGGCGGTATCCCAAACATCAGGTCTAAGCGCGCAGTTCTCGGCCCATTATAATACTAGCAGGAGTTTGACCGGTTGACTCGTGTACGCGGATCGATAGGCCATCAGGAACAAATGAAGATACTGGTCCCAGTCTCTTTGATGGTCAGAGACAACCTGGACAAGTGGCGGTTGATCGTCCTGTTCATCCGTTCCACCATTCCATCGGACCGGATGGGGCCGTGGTTCTTTCTTGCGGATGTTCAGCAGTAGACATATTTTTGGAACAGGTTGATTCGAAATTTCGCCTGATCCGAGTGCAGCTCCATTGGGATACCGAATCGACATATCCACTCTTTCACCAAGACGTCCGGCGACGGTGATGGCTTCCCTGGTTGGCAGGGCATAGGCTTCGCCCACTTACTGAAATAGTCCATTGCCACAAGGATGTATTTATTCCCGTGGTCGGATACGGGAAACGGGCCGGCGATGTCAATGGCGATTCTCTCGAACGGCTGCCCGTGTACTGACGCATCGGGGCCTTGGGTCGTATCGGGTCCATTGCTGGCACGCATCAGCGCACTTTCTGCACCAGTCCTGGACGTCAGCTTGACAATTGGCACAGTAAAACCGTTGCCTCACTTTCTGCAGGGTCTTCGTCACTCCCAGATGTCCTCCAGCGACTCCATCATGGATTTCCCGCAGCACTTCCTCTCTTCTGTTCCTGGGAACAATTATTTGGCGTCTGTCTTCCCCACCAATATCGGCCTCCAACACACGTTTCAGGATCCCATAGTCCAGAATAAGAGAGTTCCATTGTGCCCAATATGACTTAACTGCCGGCGAGTAACCTGCGACTTCCTGCCATGATGGTCTTCGATTGCCCTTCTTCCAACTGACGACTAAGCCAAGGTCGGGGTCTTTCTCTTGGTCTTTCTGGATCTTGCTGTCATTCCAGTTGTCATCCATTGCCGTGGTTCTACAAAGTGTTGCTTCTTTCTCTTCTGCTCGTCGGCAATGTGAGCAATCATCTGAACATGGTCTTCGCGATAAGGCATCTGCATTCTTATGGCTAGTTCCGGCTCGATGTTCGATCTCGAAATCGAATTCTTGGAGTCTCTCGATCCAACGTGCTACTTGACCCTCAGGATTTTTGAACTGTAAGAGCCATTTGAGAGCTGCATGGTCAGTTCTCAACAGGAATCTTCTTCCATACACGTACTTGTAGAAGTGCTCCCTCCCTTACAACAGCTAACAGCTCCGCCTGGTGACACAGTAATTGCGCTCTGGTTTGCTAAGCGTCTTGCTGAAATAACCAATGACCTTCTCCTGTCCCTCCTGGATCTGAGATGGGACAGCTCAAGTCCCACGTTGCTGGCGTCCGTATCCAAAATGAATTTCCCTTTGGGTAGGGGATAGCTTAGTATAGGTGCGTTGATCAAAGCTCCTTTCAGCTTCCTGAATGAGTCTTGACATTCTTCGGACCACTGGAACTTTGTTTGGCCCTCCGTGAGCCTGGTCAGTGGTTTAGCGATGTTGGCGAATCCCAGCACATATCGGCGATAGTATGTGCATAAACCAAGGAAACTTCGAAGTTGGTGAATGTCTTTTGGGATGGGCCAATCCTTAACAGCTTTGATCTTCTGGTCATCCACTGCTACTCCTTCCCCAGAGACAACGTGGCCGAGGTATCGTACTTCTTTTTGGAACAGATGGCATTTCTTAGGGCTCAGCTTCAATCCGGAGTTCCTCAGTCGCAGTTTTTCACGTGGTCCTCGAACGATCTGCCGACCACAATTATGTCGTCGAGATACACTAGACACGTGTTCCATGAGAGTCCCTTCAGCACTGTCTCCATCAATCTTTCGAATGTGGCGGGAGCATTACAGAGACCGAATGGCATAACGGTGAACTGCCACAATCCTGAGCCGATAGTAAAAGCGGTCTTTTCTCGATCTTCCTGAGCCAGTTCTACTTGCCAATATCCACTCTTCAGATCAAGGGTCGAGAAAATCGTGGAACCAGCCAACGTGTCTAGGGTGTCATCTATTCTCGGGAGAGGGTAACTGTCCTTCTTCGTGACATTATCAAGTTGGCGATAGTCTACACAAAAGCGTGTCGATCCATCCTTTTTCTTCACCAGTACGACTGGAGAGGACCAGGGACTGTCAGATGGTTCGATAACTCCTTCTTTTCCCATATCGCTGACTATTTTGTCAGCCTCTTCCTTCTTGGCAAGAGGAAGTCTTCTTGCTGATTGCCGGATCGGTCGGGCACCCCCAGTATCAATCTTGTGCTGGACCACATTAGTTCGACCTCCTTTTCCTTGTCCGGTATCGGAGATGTCTTGGTACTTTTTGACTAAATCTCTTAGTTTGGGCTGTTGAGCTGGTTTTATATCTTTGGACGAGATGGCAACTAATTTTTCTAGTTCTGTGGGCAAGTTGTTGGGTTGGCTAATCGTACCTCGTACGCCCCGGATCACAGATGAAACTGACGAGCAGTGCCCGGTACAAATTTTTCAGCACGTAACGGGGTTTTCCCTAGGGCAATCCCTCGTCCAATTTTCTCATCATGAAGTTTGGGCTCGAACATCACCACGTCTCCACTGCTCGCACTCCCGTCCAGGCGAGCCCAGGATGTTTAGCCCTCTCAGGTGCTTACATCCTCAGCCAATAGCACACGGATCAACTCTTCCTTCTCCCGAAGTACCAGCTCTTCTCCGTTGACACGTAGGACGCCGTCTTTGAAATCCAATTCAAACCCCCCTGGAATTCATGATGTCCATTCCGATGATTGCATCGTCTTTGATGTCCGCTACAAGTGCCTGATGTTTCCTTTAGTGCTGCCCAAAATTATTTCAATCGGTAGCTCGCCATATACGTAGCTGGCTCCCCTGTTGCTGTGCGTAGTTTCCCAAGTTGTCGGTTCAATTCGTTCCGGTGTTCTGGCAAGGAAGGCCGAGAATTGTCCTAGTCGCACCTGTATCTAGCAGCATGGTGCAAGGCTCGTTATTGATGAGACCGTCTACGAAAACACCTCTGTTCTGTCGTTGCAGGATAGCGACATATGCGTTGTTAACCGGGCTTGCTGGACACAGGCCGACGATTGCCCCTTCTCGTCGACCTTCTTTAGTTTTCCTGCATCGGAGTCGTGTTTTCGAATGTTGGACATTTGCTACGCACATGTCCAATTTTCCAATTCAGCATCTTATCTGTCTTTTCTCAGGCAAAACTTCCTTAATCACTTTTCTTATGGCAGCTTCCAAATTAGCGGCTCCTGTGAGTCTTCCTCAATCATTCGGACTTTACTCTGGCTTTTGCAAGATTGTTTCGCTGCCTCGAATTCCAAAGCGCGTGCCAGTGCGTCTACGAGATGTGTTGGACGGCTATGTCAACGCTCGTCTGGTTTCTTGGTCACGGAGTCCATCCAGGAATGCTTGAACCGCTAGTCGCTCCATTACATTTTCTGGTGTGGCTGGATATGCGAGACGAACCAAGCGTGCAATGTCAGTTTCGAATTCTTGTAAGGATTCGCCCGATTTTTGGCAGCGATTTTTCAGCTGGGAGTGGTATACGTGTTCCAAATGGGCGTGGCCATATCGTTATTCTAGATGTTTAATCAGCTGATCATAGTCCTCCTGTTTTTGGGGCGGTGGGGTTTGTAGAATATTTGTCGCTTCCCCGTAATGAGTGTCAGTGCTACAGCTTTTTCCCCCTGCATTCCATCCGTTTGCTTTGGCCGCTGCTTCAAACTGCCGGCGGTAATTTGCCCATGGAGTTTTTCCGTCGAACTGAGGCGGCTTCATGGAAAGCTTCCTATTTCTGAAATGACCTTGACATCTTTTATTCCCTCTTGAACTTTAGCAGCATTGCATTTTCGTTAACCATCTCTGTGGAGGGCGCACTATTAATTCGTTTTTCCAGCTTACTGATCGTTCCTTTATTTGTCCATTTCTGCCTCGGCCCCATCTTTGATTTTATCTACCTCCGTGTTCATTTGCTCCTAATTTTATCTATCTCTGTCTCAACGGTTCCCATTCTTTCTTCTGGAAAATTAGCCACACCACAAATTATTTTTTAGGCCTTCTGTGTTTTCCAGGAACTTCTCTTCCAGGCTTCTTGAATTTTCTAGAAGCTTCTCTTCAGATTTCTAGAATTTTCTTGAAGCTTCTCTTCCAGATTTCTAGAATTTTCTTCAAGCTTCTCTTCAGATTTCTAGCATTTTCTTCCAGGCTTCTTGAATTTTCTAGAAGTTCTCTTCCAGATTTCTAGAATTTTCTTGAAGCTTCTCTTCCAGATTTCTAGAATTTTCTTGAAGCTTCTTCAGATTTCTTGCATTTTCTTCCCAGGCTTCTTGAATTTTCTTCCAGAGCCCTCGAATTTTGTTGCAGCTCTTCTTTCAAGGATTCTATTATCGGACTCAAATCACCTCGGAACTTCGAATAAAAATGTTTCGGGGTCCTCACCTTCTTGTATAAGTCCTTCTGCAAGTTTTTCCTGGAGTACTTGCTTTTACCCGTTCTTTCCAGTTCCTTTCCTCCAATTCCTGTTTCAATTCCGCTACCTTCAAATCCGCAAGCGCACTTTTCTTGAACACATTTTGTCTTTGACGAGGTATCAGTCTGTTTTACGAAAGTTTATCAGTTTGTTAAAAATTCCTTCGCAATTCTTTTCCACGGGCCACCAGTCTATTGTCTGTTTCACGCGAACAGTGTATCGTTTATATTCCCACGCACAATTGTCCACTTCGCGAAAACCGGGCCACTGTCTATTTTGGGCGTACAAAGGTCTATCAATTTATTTTTCTGACTATCCCTCCACGATCACTTGTTTATTTTCAAAATCTCGCTTCCGACACCAATTGTAACGTAAATAAACTTAACTTGGTTTTACTAATTTATTTCACACTTAATCTACAACTTAATTTATATTACTACGCCACTGTATAGCTCGATCGTATGGGCTCGTTCAGACTCCCCGCTCCCTCTTGAGGGCTGTCTATTTATCTCCGATACAGCATTCTCGATGTTTCCAATTCTGGCGGTTGGTGCCCAGCATGTTCCAGTTATTTCCAATATCGACCGTTGTTATCTGCCGCGACGTGACTGGATTGTTCTCGAATATCTCCGGGGATGACCTCATCGTTGTCGATGGCAACGCGTGAGGCGACAGGTCCGGCCTAGGTTCGTTACAATATTCTTTTTATGAAAAATCCCGATCCATGTATGTTATTACGGAAATAGAATAATTTCATTGAAATTCATTATGGGGATTGTACAGGGCGGTACTGTTATCACTGGCAGCTAAACACCCTCATTATAAATGCAAATCTGCGAAAAGTTGTTTACCGTCGGCTCAAATAAATTTCATGGTAACACACACGTTTTGATAGGACTTCATGTGTTTTCGAGTTTACTTTTCTTGTCCACTCTGTTTTATATCTAATAACAATAGAACGATTAAATTATTACAAAGCATCGATGCATCGAAGCATCGAAGTACTGATCAGTGACGTGCGTTCGGTAAACCATGTTTTAATATTTATTTATAAAACTTTCCAAGAAACAATACATGTTTATAACAATATTAAATTTAGAGTAATAATTGACAATTCATCGATTATTGGACGTATCAAAGTTACACTTGTCAAACTATTATAACTGCGTCCTGTGTGCGACTTCGGCAGCTCACCTAAAATATTTTAGTTGCAAATAGTGATGGTAATAAATGTATGTAGTTACTTACCTAAAGTCCATTTCACAGTCATCATCGGTATCCGAATCAATGAATCTTCGGGTCCTATTGAAATTACTAGAGATTCCGAAATTATGAAGATCCCACATCTTCTGTTCTTCTATTATAATACATGATTTACAGCATTTTTCAAATTGTCGCTTGACACTTTGGAGAACGATGCTAGAAGAATCTGTCGTACATCATCCAATTTAAAAGTAGTGTTGTTCCTAGCAACGTCTCCTTTCACTTGAGCCCATATGAGTTCGATAGGATTGAGCTCACAATGGTATGGAGGTAATCGTAATACAACCATCTTTTTTTCTTTAGCCATTTCGTCAACTACGTACTGTTTGTAGTTTGCTTTGTGTTGCCTCGCAATGGATATTAATTTTTTTTTTACCTTGGTGTTATCATGTGGGAGATTTTTCTGCTGAAACCAATTAATTTTTTTTCTATTTTGATATTGGCAACGCTTCCTTGAGCCTGGAATGGTAGCTAGCGTTGTCCATGACAATAACGGCATTCGCAGGCAACAGCTCTATCATTTGTCAAAAGTAGTCCTCAAACACATCCGCATTCATCTCCTCGTGGTAATTTTTTGTTGATTTCGAGACGAATTGCAGCAAACCACCATCGACAAAACCATGCTCATTTCCAATATGGGTGATAATTAACCCACGCTCTTTTCCGATCGGTGTCGGTAACCCAGTGGAATATCCTTCCATGACTGCTTGGCGGGAAGTTTTTATGTTAGTGTCGACCCATGTTTTCTGCACAGTGTGTCCTACGTTAAGCCATGTTTCGTCCAAATAATAAATTGTCCTTCCTTCAGATCGATACTTCCTGGCCGTCCTTAAATAATTTCTTCTCCAACGTACAATTTCGTCTTTATCTATAAGGAGGGACTTTCTATTCTGCTTTTCCCAGGAAAAGCCTATCTCGCTAAAATCGTCGTCTTCCTGAATTAACTGTAGAACTTTGTCTATTGTTGGTATCTCTTTATTTATATAAAAAGAGTGAACTTTCCTTCGGATGGCGGTCCTATCAAAGTCATCGATTGATAGTGACTTCCTTCCTGAATTTCGTTTTGGTGCACAAATGTCTCCACTTTTCATCTCGTTTAAAAACCTGTAATTGTTCTTTCACTCACTCCCGTCGTATTAGAACATGTAGACATTATCTGGCGAACGGAACTCGTGGGTTGTTGATAAACAAGAGCATCATGCACTTTAAGCACTATAGTTTTTTCTCTTACAGAGTATGCAACAAATGTATTAAACCCAATACATTGGTGTAAGTTTGCACCTGATGCCATTTTCATAAACACTACTCAAAGATCACAAACGTATTAAGAATAAGCAGTAGCTCGTCACGGAACTCCCCTCCACAGCAAAACAATATTCTATTGTATTTTATAGAAACTAGCCGACGGGAAAAACCCAGAATTCCTTTATTTATTTGCTTTTAATACCAACTAATGATCCTTTAATGGGGCAGGTTCATCCATTTGCATTCATTATCCTTCATAATAACAATTTCGAATTGTATTGGTTTAACCTAAGAAATAAGCAAATTTTCATTATGAGGTATTAACAAGAACCCTCATTTTGTAATAATGTCCAATTCTTAGAAACGAATGTACAGTTAAAGTGTATCTCGGGAATTTCCATCTAAATATTTTATTTCGACCTGACTATTTACTATAATAATTGTGCTCAAATATTAACCTCAATTCCTTCATAATTACAAGTCGTGAGGGGAATAGGTATTATTATATATTCATTTTGTAGATATTTAACCATATTCTCATAATTTGCTCTTAAGTAAATCCGTCTTTACAGTATAAAAGTTCGTAATAAATATCATTGAATTTCCGTCTTAAATTTTGGTAAGAAATGTAACGCCTATGGTTTATGTTTATTTTATACCTGAGATCACGAAGTCGTGCTGCCAGTGAAAAAAGGACAAAGTACAATTTTTGCCAGTCAAAATCAAGTGACACATATATTCTACCATGCATGAATTCATTTAATCATGTCAAAAAGTACCAATTCTCGCATTCTTAACGAACTCAGAATAATTTGATGGCTGGGCACAAATTCTGACCGAAACTGGCGGCCGGTCCCACATCCCTGACAAAATATGTGACGTGAACTCGCGGCTGCTTTCACACTGATGTAGGTAGAAGTCTCAGAGGCACAGTATACCCTCTCAAGGAGTGCTGTAAACATCTCCCTATCTACCCTGGCTTCAAGTGATTCATTTGCAGAATAATCCAAAATCGTTGAAAAGGGAAACATTCTCAATTGAATATTGATAGAAAGATTTTTCTGTGAATTGAAAAATCCACTATTAAAATGAAGTTATTTTTTGTGAATGTCTAACAGAAAACAACTACTTCGTTTTGGTCATATATGAATACTATGAAGAATAAATCCAGTCTCCCAAGCTCAATGATCTTCAATGATAATGAACTGAATCAACCCAATATTTTGAATGCATTCGCGATTTTTTTCCAATTATCTTTCATAACCTCAACAATTTATAAAGCAGACGAGGTTCCTCACAACTCACCCACTTTATCTACCCCAGTCATATCTGAAGATTTTTTTCTGAAGGCTTTGAAAAGATCCAAACCTAAAATGACAATGGGCCCTGACAGTATACCGTCTTTTTTACTTAGAGATTGTGCAATGATATTCGCAAAACCGTTGGCAGTCATTTTTAATGTATCTCTTCGAACAAATATTTTTCCCGATTCATGGAAAACTGCAAAAGTATGTCCTGTATTTAATCGTAAATTATAGGCCAATTCTTATTTTATGTAATTTTAGTAAGTTATTTGAAATGGTCCTTCATGATTTTTTATCTGCACATGTCAACTCACAAATCATTGAAAATCAGCATGGTTTTATGATCTACTATCACTAATTTAGTATGCCTAACTCAATCTCTAGCAAGTACTTTGGACAGCGGTGGGCAGGTAGATGTTATATATACAGATTTTTCGAAAGCTTTCGATCGACTCGACCATGGGTTACTGCTGAGTAAACTCTCCTGCTTTGGACTACAAAACTGATCGATTTCTTCATGTCACATTTGACGAACAGAAAACTGCATGTTCAGTACAATGGGTTCAAGTCTACTGAAATATCACCCCAGTTCCACAGGGATCAATTCTGGGACCTCTTTTGTTTACCATCTTCATAAATGACATTTGCCTGACCCTGCAGTCCAATGTTTTATTATATGCTGACGATTGTAAACTATACACGACAATCAATTACCTCCAGGATTGTACATTACTTCAAGAGGATCTTGAAAGGCTTAATATCTGGTGTAATTCTAACTTATTGCCCCTTAACATAAAAAAGTGTAAATATATGTCCTTCATGAGAAAAAAACATATAATTGAGTATACCTACCATATAGATAATAATTTACTAGATAGATGTTATCAGTTCAAGGACTTGGGTGTGATCTTCGATGTTAAGCTAACCTTTGTTGATCATATAACTGAAACGGTCACAAAAGCTTATAAAACACTGGGTTTCATCATAGAAATTCAAAATTAATGGAACAAAATGAGCCCCTGAAGTTAATTTTCAATGCTTTCGTTAGGTCCGAGTATGCACTGGTTGTCTGGAGTCCTGGATATGATATTCATGCAAATAACATTGAAAATATTCAGCGAAAATTTATCAAACACCTTTGGTATAAGACCGATAGGATTACCTCAATTAACACTATCAAGCAGATTTGAAATCTCCTTATTGGTTTCTCGCCGTACTTTTAGTGGTGTAGTTTTTCTATACAAATTACTCAATAACAAACTTGATTGTCCTCATTTACTATCTCTTGATTGTCCTCATTTACTATCTCTCATACATGTTCCTCGATTGCCAGTGAGAGACAAATCTTTCTTTTATCTTCACACACCTCATTCTAACTTACTTCGAATCTCACCCATATGTCTTCTCAAGATTCCTTTTCTTCTCCATTGTAAAGTTGATGATATAAAAAGAGCATTGCTGTAGAATTTCTTACTGTTATACTGACTGGTAGTAGGCAAATCAGTATAAAACTTTTTTCTTCAATCACAAGAGTTTTTTTCAGTGTATGTACTGATTTGCATATCTCTCTCCAATTTATAGTGAATTGTTTTGATTTTTATTCTATAGATTAATTTATACTATATCTAATGTATTTTTTGTACTGTTGATTTTTTCCCATCCTGTAATTGGCTTCGGCTGTTGGATGGTGTATGAATAAAATAAAATAAAATAAAATTTCTGTGGCAAATGGATTCTCTTTCGATGCCGACTCTCTCTTTCTCACGCACACACACACTACAAGTGATTTATTCCCGAGTGATAAATACTAGATTGTTATCTGATTTGTATATATGTCCCATTCTCAGGTGACATTTCTGATTTGGTGCCAGATGACTTCATAATCAAGCGTGTTACAATAATCTAAAGAGCTCAGCTAATGGGATTAATCACTCGGCGTATTCAGATCTACTGTGACCAAAATGAATGAACTGTCATCAATGGATTCAAAGTCTCAAGTTTGTTATAAATAAGTATGATGATAAAAATATGTTCGAAGAACTGTGTCACTAAGCAAGTGGGGAATAAAAATGTATCCATGAGCCCCAATTCTGACTATTGCTTCCATCACGAATGATTAATTATTATTGTTGAGTCTTCATCGGACTGGATCTCAGCCAGGGAGCGTGCGAAATATATCTCTAGTAACTTTATGTTTCATAATGTTTCCGGTATATAAATCTATTTATGTTTATGATTCATTATATTTTATTTTTTATAGGTATTAGATCACTGAATGCAATAATGCATTTTTATCAACGTGATTGGATTTGAATACTCTCGTTTCGGACGTCCATCGTCTCAATGGATTTATAAGGTTTTCACGACGTTTCGAATGCTTGTATCTACAATCGTCTTCAGGTGAATACTGACACGTTTAGGTGCTACTTACCAATTTATATGTCTGTCGATGCAATGGTGCGTGTAATTCCGCCATGTGTAGTGTGCGTGTAATTTCGCGCGGTGTGGTAGTGCGTGAAATTTCGCGCCTCTGCAGTCCGCCAGAAATAGCAATTAGTGGTTTCCATACGTTCTTGATCTCAACGCTTGGTTGACTAAAGGCGTTATTGGCTTCGATGTAGGCGGTCTCTTTGTACTTTCGTTTGAACCAATACTTCTCTCTATATAGGACACTTGCGTCGTTCCACAGAATTCGATGGTGCTCAGTCCAGGCGTGGTCAGCAATTCCCGATTTTGACGTTTCTCCACGTTAAGCCATTTCTTGTGCTCATCCAATCTTACCGATAACGGCCTCTTTGTCTCTCCAATGTAGGAATCTCGGCATTCACATGGAACTTCATAAATGCAATACTTACTGATTTCATTTTTGTTGTCAGGTTTGGTCTTGCTGAGGAAACTCCTTAAAGTACTGCCGGATTGGAAACAGCTCTTGATGTTGAACTTGTTTCCGATCCTTCTGATCTTTCGAGATACCTCTGATGTACGGAGATGTTTGCTCTTCAGATGTCTTCGTTCTCTGGATTTGTTTCAATACTTCTCCTAGGAGTTTCTTGGGATATACATTCCGGTGAAGGTCCTCTCTGATGTGGTTTAATTCGGCATCTAGTGACTCCTCGTCGTTGCATATGTGCATCGCTCTCTCTACCAATTTTCTCACGATCCCTCTCTTTGTCGAACTCGGATGTTTGGAGCTGTAGTTGAGATACTGCCCCGTATGTGTCTTCTTTCTAGAGGTGCGGATTTTATTGCCTCTTCTCTCAACGTTCACATCGTGGAAGGGTAAGGCACCATTGCTCGACAGACATATAAATTGGTAAGTAGCACCTAAACTTGTCAGTATTCACCTGAAGACGATTGCAAATACAAGCATTCGAAACGTCGTGAAAACGTTATAAATTCATTGAGACGAGAGTAATCAAGTAACCACATCGTCTACAACCGTCGAACAAAGGTGATTGGATTTAATATCATCTTGTGTTTGTGGATATTTCATGATCAGATGATTCCATAATTATTCTTATTTTATATACAGGGTGTCCCTGGACTTCCTCTTTTCCTCTCGGGAATGTATAGATGGGGTCAAAATATCACCAGTACTTCATATAACTTTTGTTCCTAAAAGCATTCGTTACCAAGTTACGGGCCCTCAAAGTTACAAAATGAAAAATGTTTTTCTTTGATAACTTTCAAAGTGAATATTCAAAATCATCTAAATTTTGATGATTGACTAAACAAATGGATTCCTTCGATGAGCTTTCATGCAGGAGTCAATTGTTCTGCTACAAAGTCAGGAACGGACTAGCCCCGGTCCACACCACAAAACTTAGAAATTACTGGGATTTGTCAATAAGTTTTAACAAAACAAGGTTACCTGGACAATTTCCTGAATAAAAGTACTCGTGTGGAAAGTCGATCGGAGCAACGATTCTTAATAAAAATGCAGTTTTACTCGACGACATCAAACCCGATCGTCCACCATTATTTGAAATGAAAAATTTTCTCAGTAGAAATACTAATGCTAATGTTAATTCAACAACATTTATAACAGGGATAATACAAAATATGCTAAAATAAAGTCGTAAACAAAAAGTACAGTACCTAGTTGAAAGTTTCATTCACAATGTAGATAATTTTTTCAAATGAAATATCAAGTTATGTAGATTCGTGGTGTTTTTGAACTAACAAGCTATTCCACTATGAAATATCGAATTCAGTCCATATTTTGTATGTACGCGTGGAATAACCACGTTTCGTGTTGTGTTATCTGAATCAATAATGTTCAATGAGCATCAGAAACCTATCAGAACAGTTCCATACATCCAAGTCCACTATTCATAGAATAATTAGGGAACAACTGCTCCACCCATATCACATACAGAAGGTACATGCCATGACACCTGAAGATTTTCCAGCACGACTGGAATATGCCAATTGGTTCCTGGATAAGCAAAGAGAGGATATGACTTTTATTACTCGAGTTTTATTCACTGATGAAGCAGGTTTCAGTAGAAATGGAGTAATCAACTCTCATAATCTCCACATATGGGCCGAAGAAAATCCCCATGGGATATTGCAAACCAAACACCAACGGAAATTCAACGTGAATGTTTGGGCTGGTATCATAGGAAACCATCTTATAGGACCATTCGTTCTACAGGACCGATTGAATGGAGAACGTTATTTGGAGTTCATTCAGAACGATTTGAATGGACTTTTGGAACATGTTCCATTGCAAACCCGAAGAGATATGTGGTTTATGCATGATGGCGCTCCTCCTCATTTTAGTTTGATTGTGCGGGATCATCTGAACCAGATTTTCCCCAATAGATGGATTGGTAGAGGTGGGCCATGTTCATGGCCACCGCGGTCTCCGGATTTAAATCCATTGGATTTCTTTCTGTGGGGGCATCTAAAAAGACTCGTTTACGCTACACCTATTCACACCAGAGATGCCTTGTTGAATAGAATTACATTACATTGTGAAGCCATACGAAACGACCCTGGCATGCTATTTCAAGTGCAGAGAGGGTGTTTGCGCCGACTGAGAAAATGTATTGAGAGAGACGGGGGTCATATCGAGCAGTTTTTGTAGCGGATTTTGCATTTCTGTTCGCTCTTGAGGCTTGCGATTGATTATTTACACAATGAGTTTTGTAAGGTAAACGTGTTTGCATGATAAAAATTCGTTATGAACATTGTACCTATTATTTCTATTTTCATTACAAATTAATCTTTTCGAATAATGGTAGACATCTCAGGTTGGATATCGTCGAACAAAAATGCATTTTTATCAAAAATCGTTGCTCCGATCGATTTTCCACGCGAGTACTTTTATTCAGAAAATTGTCCAGGTAACCTTGTTTTGTTAAAACATATTGACAAATCCCAGTCATTTCAAAGTTTTGGGGTGTGGACCATCGGGGGTAGTCCGTTCCTGACTTTGTAGCAAAACAACTGAGTCCTGCATGAAAGCTCATCGAAGGAATTCATTTGCTTAGTCAATCACCAAAATTTAGATGATTTTGAATATTCACTTTGAAAGTTATCAAAGAAAAAAATTTTTCATTTTGTAACTTTGAGGGCCCGTAACTTGGTAACGAAGGCTTTTAGGAACAAAAGTACTGGTGATATTTTGACCCCATCTATACATTCCCGAGAGGAAAAGAGGGAGTCTAGGGACACCCTGTATAAATACATGTATTAATTAAATTTATCAATACTTGTTTTAATTCGAAACGAATTTTCAAAATTATTTTTTCCCATATTAGATACTTGTTGGTAGTTACCTTTTTATTTTATATTCAACTTTTTTACGGATGTAATTTTTGCAGGATGACAATGATTAATTTATAAACATTTCCAATAGATCAACCCATTTCTGAAGACAATCCTGAACACACACAAAGAAAATCTGCCCGTTATAAGCAGAACACTATACGCCACTTAGGTATGAAAGGGTTAAACTAGTAACAAAACAATAACGTCAAACAAATTCAACGCAAGTATGTAATTACAATGATGAAAATCCAGTTTGATATATTTTTCATGTATAAAATATGACGAGGTGGCCGAGTGGTTAAGGCGTTGGACTGCTAATCCAATGGGCTCTGCCCGCGTGGGTTCGAATCCCATCCTCGTCGGGCATTTTTGCGTTTTTTTTAATTTCCATTCGAACTTCCTCTACTCGAAAAATACCAAATTGAGGTCCAAACAATTATGAAATTTCATGGAGAATTATATAATATTTTATTTTTAACCACAAATATTAAGATATATAATATAAAAGAATATGAAAGATGAGATCATCATCAGTCAAAATTTGACAATTTGTTAACCGTATGACGTCTGCTTTCGATCAATAAATATTGTCAAGAAGGCTCTTCTAAATAACAATCATCAGCTTTTTTTCCGTAAAAATCGCAAAAATGGGCACAAAATGATTTCTGAAAGACATCAACAGTACTGCAACGAGTTTGAAAGAAGCTGCCGAAAAAAACAGAAAACTGATGTGCCCAAAGCCAAAAATTTAGATCTGAGATAGTGATGCTAGCTTTTTTCACTCGAGTTAAGTATACAGGGTGAGTCAGAAGTACTTTGACAAATTTCGGGAGGTGATTCCTCACAATATTCTAATACGAATTGTCCAAATGAATATATGTCCGGAAACGGTTCGTTTCCAAGATACATGGTGTTAAAGTTTTATTTTTATGTTCGTTTTTTTAATAACTTTCGAAATACTGACCTTATCTAAACGAAAATTGGTATTGAGAGGTTCTCTGAGGTGTCGAATTCGAACCTGCTTATTATTGTTCTTACTCGTAGGGGGCGCCACCTACACGTCTTTCTCTTTTTTGAAGATTCATACCTTTTTTAGCGTACTTCTAGCACATTTTTCTGGTTAAAAAAACAATTCCTCTATCATATCTACGTTTTTGTTACAAGTTGCTATAAGCAACCGTTTTCTAGATATTTGGACTTGAAAATTTCAAGTCGATTATTTGATAATCGATGCGTGTTGAAGTTATTACCATTATTTTGCATTTTTCACAAGAATGCTTAGGAAATGAATTTGACGTTTAAGTAGTTTTGGTAATTATATATTATGTGACAGTTAAACGTTTTGTTGTTTTGTTGATGTTTCAGTAAGTTTTAAAACACTAATTTTGAAAAAATGGATTATTTGAACAATAATGCTCATATGCATTTCGTTTATGGCCTTGCGGATGTCAATGCGCGCGAAGCAAGACCCATTTACTATGAGCGATTTCCTAATCGAGTACTGCCTTCAGCTCCAACATTTACCGTCGTTTGGCAGAAACAGGAAGCTTTAAGAGGGCAGCTGATATTATTGGAAGACCACGAGCAGTCCCAACCCCAGAATTGGAAGAAGCTGTTTTGAACGCTCTCGAGGAGAATCCAGAAACAAGTACAATAATAATTGCTGAAGCTCGCAATTCTACTCAGTCCACAGTTTGGAGAATTATCCACGATCAACAATTTTATCCACACCATAATCAAAGGGTACAAGCTCTTTTGCCACGAGACTTTTCCCAACGCATTACTATGTGTCAGTGGTTTTTGATGAAAATTGGCTGGAAATCCTCAATTTTTGAGATATGTACTCTTCACGGACGAGGCAAACTTCTCCCGAAATGATATCACAAACTTTCATAACAACCATGTTTGGGCTCTGGAAAATCCGCACGCAGTTAGTGAAAGACATTATCAATTTTCTGTAAATGTATGGGCGGCAATAATTGATAATTACTGGATAGGTCCTTTCTTTCTTTCGTTCCGACTGAATGGCGCAACTTACAGATACTTTTTAGAAAATGAATTGCCGGGACTACTTCAGAATGTACCATTAGAAATTCGTATCCGCATGTGGGTTATGCATGATGGGGCTCCGGCCCATTTTAGCGTTGTAGCCAGGGAATTCCTTAACACTGTCTATGCAAATCGATGGATCGGTAGGGGTGTAGAAGAATCTAACCAGGCGTGGGCACCAAGGTCCCCAGATCTAAACCCGCTATATTTTCAGTTTTGGTGACATTTGAAGTCACTAGTTTACAAAACTCCAGTAGCGAACGAGGAAGATCTAAGAAACCGAATAGTAGACGCCCTACAAAAAACCAAAACTACTTGCTTAAACGTCAAATAACTTCAACACGCATCGATTATCAAATAATCGACTTGAAATTTTCAAGTCCAAATATCTAGAAAACGTTTGCTTATAGCGACTTGTAACAAGGGTAGCTTTTTTACGTAGATATGATAGAGGAATTGAATTTTTACTGAAAAATGTGCTAGAAGTACGCTCAAAAAAGTTATAAACCTTCAAAAAAGAAAAAGACGTGTAGGTGGCGCCCCCAACGAGTAAGAGCAATAATAACATCAGGTTCGAATTCTACAACTCAAAAAACTTCTCAATACCAATTTTCGTTCGATTAAGGTCAGTATTTCGAAAGTAATTTAAAAAAAAAACGAAAATAAAAATAAAACTTCTACACCCTGTATCTTGGAAACGAAGCGTTTCCGGACATATATTTATTTGAACAATTCATACTAGAATATTGTGAGGTATCAGCTCCTGAAGTTTGTCAAAGTACTTCTGACTCACCTTGTACAATGGCTAAAATCATATAAACATTAATGTTTCAATAAGTAAACAATGTACGTATGTATAGTTTCAAAATTCGACACCAGAGGGAGTATCCGTTATTTTGAATTCCCAATCGAGCAATCACAATGTCTTTAATTTACAAAGGAGTATGGGGTTTTTTTAAATTCAGGTTTTTGGTTCAATTACAATTTATCTATGTCGAACCGTTCAAAAGTTAACAGGGGCTATTCAATTTTTGCCGCCTCTAAATTTTGATATCTTAGTCCACAATCATATCACTTGAGCTTTGTGCTATCCATTCAGCCAGACACCCTTACCGAATGGTCATGTCGTTTGTTCTGGCGTTACAACACAAATACGACTACGCAATTGCCTAAAAATCTAAATCCGATGTTTTCTCACATTAAACCGTACCTAACAAATACGATGTACATGTATATTATTTAAAAAGCAACTTATCAGAAAGAAAAATGATCGCTGAGCTCATAAAAATTATTTTTTCAGTTATGATTAATTACTTTTTATATAAAAAAAGTAATTTTAATGACATATCTTATGGATTTTTGAAGATCGTGTTCACAGTAAACACGATAACTTTCGAAGAAATCATTTTTTCACTTCAATTTTTTTTAATATACTCATTTGACTGGAGAGAAGCCGTTGAATAAAAAATTGCTGCTCAGTATTGTTTTATCTTATTATAATTAATTCATTCCGATTGGCATTTTCTGAAAAAGTTGGTTTTGTGAAAAAGTTAACAAATGAACTAATGTAAACATTCAATTTAAATAATTCGTGTACGACATGAGCGCTTAAGGCATGCTCATTTGGATTTTCCAAACTTTTTCTTACTACAAATAAAATAATTAACATAATGAAATGTATCAATTTTCTAATCACAATTATCTAACTTCATATTTTGTGGAGGAATTTTTTATTGTCAAGTCGCAGTCGTTCAAATATAGTTATTCGTTAATTAAACCAAAGACTCTATCTCTATAAGATATTGAACTAGTTTTTTATTTAATAAAAATTAGTCAATTTTAGTCAGTATTTTTTACGCATAAAGAAATAACTTTCTGAAATTGAATTTGACAATTTGCAAACTTGCTGCAGCAATCATGATTAGACCATCGATATTATATCAAGATTGAATTGTGTAAGGAGATCTCATAATTATAGGTACACGAGAAAAAATTATAGAGTTATCAGTGAAGAAAATATGTAAAAATAACTAAAATTGATTTTGTTAAATATTTTAATTTCTCTCCAATTTTCGAAATTCGTATTTTGTGTGGGTATAATTTTTTTTTAATTTGTAATCGAAATAAAAAAATTTTGAACTAAATTTGCCGCTCTAGGCTCCAGCCTACTCCAGCCTGCTGGTAAATCCGCCACTGGGGGGGGACTATAAAAAGCCGCACTGTATGGCGATAGATTAGAGTATATAACGTGAAACGTAAGAAATGTGTTTCTGTATTTGATCCTAAATGTTCTATTGTTGAAAGCATTATTTATAACAGATGAAAAGTCTACCTCAATGTTGTCGTATGGTCCAGCGGCCTCTTCGTAATAAATAGCAGTATCGTCCCGAAACTTACTTCTCTATCAGAAATTTGTATCCACAAGTTTTTCGCCATATTTAAAAAAGCTTTATCTCGGCAATTTGAGTTGAGTGTATATTTTCCATCATTCATAGACTCATATAAAAGCTAATGGAGGTGCAATTTCATCTTTAATGTCTGAGAATTTGAGATCTGTCATCCATTCCGGTACATTTGATATTCTCCAAATATTTAAATTAATTGCTTGACCTCTACCTCGGCCGTCTTTGATTAAAAAAATGTATTGAATTCATGTTCAATTGTTTTTGGTTTTTTCATTAAATTCCTCGAATTTTTGTCCAATTTCAGTGAAATGTTCACAAAAAAACGGATATTTCTCTGAGACAACTTGCTGTTCTTCCATACGAATTTGTTAAGTCTATTCCATTATTGAAGTAGTCGTTTTTGCCTCTTTTATCAGATAATTCAACCTTTGCTATAATTTAAAACCGAAATCATTAAACTCGTGACCGCCACCTTGACGTCCCCTCCAAAGGATGACATATATCTCGCTATATCTCGTGCTCATTGATATAACGAGCTGTGATATGCTACCACGCTACAGTTGTACGGGCTTTCCGGTATTTTCTTTTGATTTTACATTTGAATTTCATTTGTTTTAAATTTCCGATTTGGTTTTTTTCTTTGTGAAATTTTTGGTATGATCTGTTGAATTTTCAGCTTCTTTCGCTAATCATTTACGTCGATCTCGGGTTGGGATTTCGGATTGAAACAATAGTTAGACTCTGACCACCAGTTAATGCTATGATTTCTAGTGAAAGAGCACGCAGCATAAAAAGAAGAAATGTCTAACGGTTTTGTCAATTCATCGACGCATAAATACAAAAAAAATACAAAAAAAAGAATGTCAGAAGTGGGATTCGAACCCACGCCCACAAAGTGGACCAGAACGCTCGAAACCTGCTCTCGCAGGCAAGGGTATCCTTGAGTCTGGCGCCTTAGACCGCTCGGCCATCCTGACATATGATAATCGTTTACAAAAGGACATTCATTTGTTGGTTCGTTTTTAGATTGGTCCAAGAAGAAATACATTTCTATTTCAATTATTAACGTAACATGTAAAATGTAACTTTTACGAAAAATTATAAAGGTGTCCACAACTACAAAATACACTGAAAAAAAAAGTACTTCGCTGCAGAAATATGTTTCTCGTTTTACCCACAACGTAGAGTTTTTTTGGTTGAATGTTCGAATTTTATAGAGTGATTAACAGGATAAATGATATTTATATAATGATTTGACGCCACGTCGGAAAGGGTGTAATAGCAGTAGACATGTTGAAGAACACGAAATGTCCGTTTCCTTGACTATTTTTTAGAGTTATTGTTTACATTACAAGTACAATAATTGTTAAACAAAAGCTCCTAAAATTATTTCGCTTCGGGGAGATCTTTTGACAACTAATCATGATGAGATTATCAACTTGCAGTAGTTTTAATTGTTATAATATATTAATTATGAATTATTTACACCAAAAGTATAAAACAATGTCGAAAATATTTTTATGAAATGTATTGTTTTTATCAGTGTTTTAAGATATAGGTATAAAAGTATTACATGACATTCGTTCAAATATTTAGCGCTATTTCTTAAAACACATTTTTAAAATAAATACTCTATTCCATTTTTTGTCATTTTATTTGTTATAAAATATTATAACTTAAAAAAAATATTTAAAAAATCATTGTTTAACAACGTAAATAACCATATGCAATAAAATGTGAAAAAATAGTAGTTTATGTAACAAGTACGCAAAATGAGGCTTTCGCGGACAAATCGTAATCGCCAGCCGAGTCCGTAATATGAAGATGAGTCCGCGAAAGCCATATGCGTACGTGTTGCATACAATATTATTTTCTTCTGAAATCGCTCAAGAATGCCTACTTTCTCGTAGCAACTTTAGACCCCAAAATACGCTAATCTAGTATTTTAGTCCGTTGCTAAGCAACGAACTTTCCCGGATCGAAAACGGTCCGGCAAAATTTTTGCCGGCCTATGCCGTCAAAATCGGTCCCTACCGGTTTTTTATATACATTTTAGACACTAAATAAATACACGCAAACAACCAACTCACATTAAGAACATTTATTGAATATATTATTACAAATATGGAACGTTTATTATAACTATTATTGTATATTTATAGTTCTGTTGCAGTTTGTACAATTATTAAACATAGGCTAAACTCTACCTGAAAAGTCATTCTCTTTGTCACTTCCCCCTCTAAATTAATCTGTTATGTTACCTGAACAGTCAGCGACGTTATTGCTGTTTTCTTCTTCGGCAATAATACTAATAGTATTAGCAGATTTCTCTTTGTCACTTCCCCCTCTAAATATTTTATCTGCTATGTCTACTTTATTTGTAAAAGATTCCTCTATATATCCTACGGCAACGGTTGAGGATTTCCATCCTTCATGCCTCTTTAAAGCAATTAAATCTGCCCCAGCATTAACCAAAATTGTCGAAGAGGACCGCCGGAAAAATGTATTCATGTGCATGGCAAATTTAAAAATTGTGCGACAATTTGAGGCATTTTGCCAAACTGATGTATTCCCACTACTTGCCTCCAACCTTTCCCATTTGAATATTTAAAGAAAAAGCGGCAACTTTCAAAATTTTCTGGACGACATGCAACATATTTTCTATACCATGGCATGTAAGTTTCGTTTATCACAAATGATCTTGGTTTGTTCGTTTTATTATTGGGTATTTTAATCAAAAGCTCAGATCCAAAATCTTGTATGTCAATCAAATTTAATTGATATAGTTCATCACAGCGACATGCACCGACAACACCAAATATTAACGTAACCTAAAAAGTAAACACTACATAAATATCTAGGTAATTTTAAAATTCTTACATTCTAAACGTACCTTATTCATTAAGTATATATAATCTAGTACTTGAGTAATAAACGTTTCAATTGGTTCATCTGACAAAACTTTTGACTTCTTTGGTTTATAGTTGTCACTTTGACGTTTCTGGAAAGCACGTAATTTCGAATATTTTGTAATATCAATATCTTTTATTGTACTAAGTGTAGCTCTCAGCATGGAGTAATTTGACCTTCCACTTTGTAGATAAATCGGAAAAGTTTGCAACATGACTTTTTCAGATCGGGAGGTCGTCTTTTTTTCTTGGCAATAATCTATGAAACGTTCGTAAGCGTATTCATATTTTGCCTTGGATTTATTTGGCAATAAATTTAAGATGACATTTTCAGCAGCATTTACTAACTCTGGTGGTGTCCCGCAGACCTGGACATCATCATCACTGTCCATTTCAAATATTTTTTAGCGATAAGTAGGTATTAAACCGAAATAAGTAGCGAATCTCTGACTTTTGACACAATAATAAACAAATAGTGATTGTCAAGGAAACGATTTCATAGGCCATAAGATGGTAATAAAAAATTGTTATGCATTTATAAAAAATCCTTAATTTATGATAATGTTGATTGCGATTTCAGAAAAAATAGTATGTGTACTTAGTAGTACTATGATTTTATTTGTAGGCAGCAGCCGTGTGAAATATCGAATCAGATTTTTATTATCGACGTGTCAAATGTCAAATATGTCAACTAGCCAATAACATTTGCGTTTGTTGTTATGTTCTCTAATTGTGTTTTCAGTAATTTTTTCCAGGATCAAACTATACTAACGTATTATGGGGATAAAGATAGTTCAATATAATAAACTTGTAAGTAAATATGACAACCATTCAGAAAGATACTCCAAATTTGAAAGAAAATTGTAAATGTATTCAGTATCATTGTATCAATCAATCAATCCATATGTACTTTATTGTCTGAAGAAATAAAATTTTCATTGACAAAGCATAGATTACAGATTTACAATAATGAACAATACAAATAAATAAGTAAGGTAGGTATAAAATCGATGAATAAACGAGAAACAATAGACATCTGACAATATATAAAGATAAAAAATGTATATGATTGTAAAGTTATGAGCATGATGTTGATATTGGAGATTAATTGATAAAATTAAAGGTTAAAAAGTGTCAGAATAAAATTCTTCCAGGCTATAATAAGGTCGATCACATAGTAAAACATGCCAGCCTTTTTGAAATGATCAGTGTTGGGAATATTCCTTATATAATATGGTAAATGCTTGAACATCTTGAAAAGAATCCCTCACTAATTGGTATTGGCAAGTTGATACTGTTATGCTTGCGTATAGAGTAATGGGAAGGAGTAGTATTGAAATTAAATACTTAAATATTTTTTGGTTAAGCATACTGTTTCGAGGATGAAAATGACGAAAACAGTTTGTATTGTAAGGGATACAAACAATGGTTTACCTACAGGGATTACGTGGCTTTGCTGTAGATAAATATATAATTGCTCGTTTCTGTAATATCATGGTGCTTTGCATGGGATTGTTATTGCATACTCCCCAAAATGGTATTCCATATCTAAGGTGGGACTCTATCAAGGCAAAGTTATTGAGACTCCAAGCTCTTTTGTTACAAGTATATAGCAAAATCCTGTTTTCCCCTAGTTTGACATTCGAATCGTGAATGATGTCGCCCACTTCGTGGTAATCCTGAATAGTACGTGACATTTGGAATAAATGAAATATACATTGTTGTCAAACAAATAAATGTATGTAGGTTTAGGTGTGAAAATCGAAACTTGATTTGAACCCAAACTAAACAATTATTCGTATACCTATTCTTGTAAGTGGATTATATCTTGTTTGAATTTACTATCATTTTGTTTGCGATTGTTTGAAGAAAGAAAGTCATCATGTTTGTACCTGCCGCAGAAATAACCATTAACAATTTTATTCTGAAAAAATAAACATTCCTAGCTTTTTGCGGCAAAATTTTATTGGTGCATAGTTTTTATAGTATTTAGAAACACCCGTTAATGTTCAGTTATGTTTTATGAATGAATAAAATTCAGTTCGTAAAGTGTTGCCATGAAGACGGAAGTCGGTAAAAGTAGCATATTCTGTTTTTTTTAATTCCCAAAGTTGCCGTTTTGGGGAGCGTATTCAAAAATAGCTATTTTTAGGACAGGTGAGTAAAGCGTAGCATTTAAACACGAGCCTGGATGTAGAGCACCCGAACAGCGAAGCTGCGAGTGCCTGAACCAGGCGAGTGATTGGATGCGCTTTACTCACGTGTTTTAAATCTGATTCATTTCCATTTTCGCAGAAATTAAAAGAAATTATTTTGCAATTGTTGCATAAATAACGGTTTTCTACGTTCATGCAAAAACAAAACTTTATTGAACTATATTTAGTGAAAAAAGTAGTTCTTTATTGCACTGTGCAGTAAAATGTTTATTGCACTCATCTGTCATTTGTCATCATGACAAACATAAACGTCAAATCGACGCAATTTTTAGTACGCTTTTTATTTTCCTACACTTAGTGCCATCTGAATAAAATTTTTTTTGGTTTTGCATGAACGTAGAAAAAATATTGTATGCTACTCGTGCAAAAGTGTTGAACTTCACGTCGAGTGCAATAAGCACTTACTTTTTGCACTTGTTGCATAAATAACTATTGTCATTGACTCGTCGAAACAAAATTGCAACCAGCCTACTATGAATAAAAAGATGCGCTACCGTTGCTTGTGTTGCATTCAATTTGGAAACCAGCATACTCTTTACAAGTAATTCGACACCGTCGCTGCGATATGAGCAATGTGTATGATGGTTGTTTATTGGTAACCTAGGTAACACTTTTAAACACTTGTGATTAAAAGTACAACTTCTCTCACTATTTTGAGTTGAAATATGTCACATTTTAGTCACAAAAATGGAAAAAAAATATTTTTTAAAGCATTTTTTATTTTGATACATTTCAAAAATCAAAGCGACCTTTCGATGTGTTTTTGTTACTTTTAAACTATTAGAGATAGGGTAATGGTGGACATTCCAAACGATTTCATAGAAAATGAATGTGTCTTTCGATTGAGCCCAAAAACAAGTTTGTAACTTGATGATCCATGCATTTGTTTATAAAAATCGATCCTTTCTTTTGAATTTTTTGCTCTTTCATGGCATATCTCATTAATTATTGAAGATATAACAATAGCCCTTCAAGACAATTGTATTACGTAATTGTTTGAGGGTTGTGGAATAAAAAACGCCATTTTAAACTTTTCATAACAGTGGTGTGTTAGAGATGAAAATTACTACATAAAAACGTGCCTGAAAATTTCGAATACGTTATGAACAGGCTAACAAGGAATATCGTAGATGGTGTATGAAAAATAAAATCAAAAGAACTACAGAGGGACAGTATTTTAGCACATTTCAATACTGATTTGGCGTCATATAAAAGCTCATCTCTATGGACCAGATATTCAATTTTTAACCGACGAAACCAAAAAGAAGGAGGTTTTCTCGTCGACGCGTATTTTTTATTTTTTTTTATGTATGATCACGCATAACTTTTTACTGAGACATCCGATTCCGATCTTTTTTTTTTCAGTGGATTGGGCGTACTTCAAAGTTGGTCCCATTCGAATTTAAAAGAAGAAATCCACCCCTAAGGGTAGCAAAATGAAGGATATTGATCACTCACCCTCTGAATTCTGGTCCGTTAACCGATTCTATCAGGCATAACTTTGTACTGGATTCTTCGATTTGGATGATTCTTTTTTTAATATATAGGGTATACCTCATATTTGGATTTCGAATGAAATTATCTACCCAAATAGGGGATAATTGATTTTTCACTTGTGAACATTGGCACACACATTATTTTTTGTGTTAAATCTTTTAGGCTCTAGGATTAAGTTAGGTTAAGTTACACAATTGACTATTCTTATATAAATTTATATTGGTCTCCAAAGAAAATAAATGCTACTACTACTACTACTACAATGACAGATCGCTACTGTCATTATTTTTGTTCCACATCCGTCACAATCATTATATTCTATGAGAGGATGGAATGATAAACAAAGTAATGAAATAAAATAACCAGAACAACAAAAATAATTTAGATTACAACAAATAGTAAAAGGAGATAATCATATTATTTAACTGGTAATAGTTGAAGTATTTTGGAAGTAATAAAAAAACAAGTAGGTAGTGATTAGTAGATTTCAGCCACAAAAAATTTATTAATTAAAAACTTTTTAACAAAAAATTAAACCGACGAAATACGGAACTGAAAAGTAAAAAATAAAATAAACCTTCTTAGTCTCAATAACTAAGCTCCTAAACTAATATAAGTAACTAATTTTGAGTCGGCGCCAAACGAACAATCAACGAACATCATTAAATTACTTCAAAAAAATTATCAGAATGTCACCGCCCAACTCGATGCCATCATTTTACGCCTTACCTTATTCATTTGCTTGTTTGTTTGGCGCCGACTCAAAATTAGTTACTTACATTAGTTTAGGAGCTTAGTTATTGAGACTGAGAAGGTTGATTTTATTTTTTACTTTTCAGTTCCGTATTTTGTCGGTTTAATTTTTTGTTATGAGGTCAACAATGAATTCATCAGAAGGAATTGGTACAATTAAATTTTCAGCATTATTCCTTACTTGAAAAAGGAAAGGAGATGGCTACAAGGCCAAAAACCCTTAACTTTGTCTAGAGAAAATGTCGACAAGTTTTTAACCGAAGCTGACAACAAAGAACATTTGTTGGACAAGATTATATTTTTAAAGCGTTTTATTTTCTCGGTCGCATCATAAAATCTAATAGTCTGTAGGTAATTCTTATATTTGGGGTTGCTAGTGCATGTAAGCTAACTGTTATATGTCTTAAAGATTGCAAAACTCATTTTTGGTGAAACTTATCGATACAAAATCAAAAAAAGACCGCACTTTCATAGTGGTATCTAGAGAAAACGAAAATATTAATTTATTCGTTATTATTAGAACATATGTAGCACTTCGACCCGCAAACACAAGTTATAATAGATTTTTTATCAATTATGTCAAGCAGAACTGCACATCACAACCTGTCGGTATATATAAAATTGCAAGTATAAATTGTACCAACATTTCTTGATTCTGAAAATGCTCCATTGCTTTGGCTAATGCGGGAGCAACTATGGACATCAAAAGACATGGTTCATCAACCATAGCCGCTGGTTATGTTGATGATTCAGAAAGTAATAAAATTAGTGTTGGTAATAGAATACTTTGAGAAGGCACTACAGCTGCTGGACTAGGTACTTCTATTGAAACTGAGTAGAGAAATAATCAAACATATATTGTGCCAACAATAAATATAACGAACAAAAATTATCTGGAATAAACTTACATATACTTATAATGATTCAGATAATGTCCATTTCCAGTCATAAAATATGTGTTTCTGTTTGAAAATGTTTTAAAATGTAATTTTTGTAAATAAATTTGTTTATTTATTGGACCCTACTGCTGTTTCTGATACTGACATAGGACAATGATAGATGAGTACGTTTTTAGGTTTTTACATTATCGTACTTTAAAGCGCCTGCCTATGGACTCTAAACAGTATCATTCATCAAGCTTTTATAGTTTAGTCGAACATACACTTTATTAAAAAAATGATAAAACGTACGCTGCAACTCTTTAATAATTGATAATCAAGCCTTTAGCACTCAGATAGTAGAAATATTATTCATGCTAAAGACAGTAAAGACATTTTAGATAATTACTAAATATATTGTAGTATTACTACTCTCTGCTCACTAAACCGGACCGTGCCATGAACGTAACCCAACCAACACAAACACTTGTATTCATGTGCGTGTATGTTGATTGCGGATCGGTGTAGTGAGCGTTGTTTCCTCAGATTAAGGAAATACTAATCTAAGGTTGTTCCATTGTAAATAACCTGAACAATAATTTTTGCATGTGTCGGAACGATTACGATCATGGCACGGTTAGGTCTAATGAGCAGAAACCTTCATGATTAAATTGTCCGCCTACTTGCCGCCAAAATGCATGTTTTTACATATAATGGACATTGTGAACGTATGTTAAGGCCAGGGCTATAACGAAAATTGTGCTAAATAGGCTTTTTCATTTAGATGACAAATGACTAACTTTGTTTACCTGTCAGACCCAACGGCATTGACATCGTTTTTTTTTTTTTAAGAAAATAAAATATTTCCGAGTTTTTCTTTGGATAGTTGACTTGAATTTACATGGAGAAGAAAACTCACCATTAGAAAATATTCGTGTACATTATTTTATCTACGAATGAAAGGTTTTTGGAGGAAATAGGTAATAAGTACTTAACCTACAATAGTATATTGTTTAACAAGCACGGAATGATACTCATTTCCCACGAGTATGATGTTTGCAGCATGAGCCGTAGGCGAGTGCTGCAAATCATATGAGTGGGAAATGAACATTCCGTGTGAGTTATACACTATACTTTTTCTACGGCTTTAACATAAAATAGCGAAATTAATTTACAACAGAAACTTGAACTTCAATTGATCAAGTATGCAAGTAATACATTTTCTGAAGTTGACGCGGTGACCTTTCCCTTTTGCCAATATGTGAAGGATTTGTGGGCTTTTCCATATTTCCCTTTCGATACTTCCGGAATCAAGTTTATACATGCCTAATTTGCGGCTGCAATTATGTCTGGAGGAGGTAGTTCGTCAATTTCACTACTCATCATACCTTTAAACTTTGACAAGTTTTGATGAAACTGAATTGACAGATGTCTTAAGTTCTCCTTGCTATCCATGGGAGACGTGATTTAATGACCAACAATAACACAATGACTTCATTGTGTTATCAGATAAGGAAATGAAATTGAAAACATACAATGTACTTCATTGTTTGATCAAAAACAGTTTTAAAAATGCAGTTTTGTATTATAGCCGTAGAAGAAGAAAGTTTCGAACGCCAATGTATGCAGGTGCATTTGTCATGAAGTTGACTGTTGACATAATGTGAAAATACCGCAAATTTTGAACTAAGCCAATTGTTATTTCAAAACTAACCAATGGCCATTCACTTTCCCAATAGCCAATCAGACTTTGGGTCTCAAAACGAGCGCATGCGCCTTAAAAAATAATCTAAATGAAAAGGCCTATTTACAAATACTCAATACATGCAAGCCACCCAAACTAACATTTACGCCGAACACCGCATGATATTTTATGTCCAAATGTAGAAACAGATCACGAGTGAAATTGTGAAACATATTTCCAGTAAATTTTTACTTCTGCGGAAACTAAAATATGTCAACTTATTCATCGAAAAGAACTTTTACGAGTTATGTCAATGTTTTTTATTTATGGAACACTCTCAAAATTGGCATCTATGAAATACATACTGTAGGAAAAACCGTCACTCTAGAACACTTTTTTCATATGTCAGGATGGCCGAGCGGTCTAAGGCGCCAGACTCAAGGATTCCTTGCCTATTATAATAGGTTCGAGCGTTCTGGTCCACTCTGTGGGCGTGGGTTCGAATCCCACTTCTGACTGACATTCTTTTTTTTCTTTTTTTTTTTATTAACTAGTCGACCAAAAAACAACAATGTCATTTTATTTTTCAATAAAAAATATAGATTGAATTTCTTCTGACATTTCTTTTTTTTTATTTGCATTTCGAACAACTACCAAGGAAAACAGTACCGTGGTGATAGTCTGATCAACAAGTTCGAAAAGGGGTTAATTATTGATAAAGCTCCTAAAAATATGAGCGATAGCTCATTGGATTCGGAATGATGTGTAGAAAAATGTTTTTCCATGATTTTCCAGCACATAAAAAATTGCAATTGTTATTAACAAATTGGGAGGGAAAAAAAGGAATTTAGTTTTTCGCTAATAATTCAAAAACTATTGATAATTGAGAAATTTGAAAACGGATTCTTAAAGAGGAGGAAATTTTCAATAAAAAAGTCCAAACTCCCGGAACTCTATCTGTATTATTTATAATTTTAATTTAACGCAGAATGGGCGCACCACCGTTGAAAACAGTATACCAACCAAATGAACTAATTTTTTTATAGTATGAAATATCATTTTAAATTTTGAAAAAATTGTGCTGTCATCTAAACACTTCAAAGAATAAAGTTCCGTTGAAAAGAAATGTTGATTTTTCAAAAAGTTATACAATTGTTAACTAACAATTTTTTTTCCGACCTCCGTTTTCACAAATGGCGACATAAAAGTTTAAATATTTATAAATTTTGTGCTTCTGGAGCCTTTCTTTTATATATATATATATATATATATATATATATATATATATATATATATATATATATAGATCACGTGATAATATTTTATAAAATTGTTCAAACTTAAAAATTAATGAAACATTAAAAAAATTATGTTAATTTTTCTTACAAATTTTCGCATCTAACAATGGCATTAAGTAAAGCTGGGTAAATTTTTTTTAATAAATTATTTATAAACAAATAGACAAGTTTACTATATAAAAAAAATGTTTTCTATCATTTTGTTGTCATGACAAAAGAATGATTAAAAAAAATCTTAAAAACCCTTTTGTATTGTTTATAATAGTTTTTTTTATATTTCCATTGTTTGAATGATTAGTTGGGAAATTATTTTTTCTTTAAAAATCATAATTGGGATTTCTCAATGGGGTAACTAAAAAAAATGTTATCAATAATTTAATTGTTTAATTGACTACCATTACATTTTTTTCCTAAAAGTAATTGAAATTACAGAAACAGGCATATGTAACAAACAAACTTCGGTATCGTGTAATATTGGAAAGTGTTATAAAAAATTACAAATTTATTTTTTTCAGTATTTTGTTAAATATGGCTGTTTTTTAATATTTTTTTCTAAAAGTAATTCATATTACAGAAACAGCCATATTTAACAAAATAAAAAAAATAAATTCGTAATCTTTTATAACACTTTCCAATATTAACATCCGAAGTTTTTACATATGGCTTTTCTTAATTTCAATTACTTTTAGAAAAATAATGTAATGTTAGTCAGAATTTGTTTATAACAAATTGTTAAATCAATAAACAATTAAATAATTGATAATTTTTTTTTAGTTACCCTATTGAGAAATCCCAATTATGATTTTTAAAGAAAAACTAATTCCGCAACTAATTATTTAAACAATGGAAATATAAAAAAACTATCATAAACAATAAAAAAATGTGTTTAAGATTTTTTTTAAATCATTCAATAAAAGATTTTTTTTTATATTGAATAAAATTTTACCAGCTTGTTAGATGCGAAAACGACAATAACATAACATTTGTTTAAAAAAAATTAACATAATTTTTTTAATATTTCATTAATTTTTAACTTTGAACAATTTTATAAACTATTATCACGTGATCTTAAGATATATATATATATATATATATATATATATATATATATATATATATATATATATATATATATATATATATATATATATATATACAGGGTGGCCCACCTCATTCGCCTCGGTATTTCTACGAGAAATGAAGAGAGTTAGGGAAAAACATTTAGCACAGTCATATGTGGGTCCATGAGGAGCATATTCCAAAATTATTTTGAAATATATAGGGTGATCCCCAAAAAAATTACATACCAAAGTTATATTTTTTTCTTATGGAACACCCTATATTTTTTATATTTTTAGATACTATAGACAAAATGAAGGTGAGTTACTATTATATTTCCCATACTTAAAACTGACCGTTTCTGAGAAATGTTGAGAAATTTAAAAATACAGACCATAATTTGAAAATTGTTTTCACCCTGTAACGTGTAACGAGCTGCTCGTGATTAAATGTACTGCTTAGCTCAAAGCTTAAAGTTAACTACTACATGAAATTTTTAATGCAATATTATACAGAGTGGCGAAAAACATTGCCTCAAAATTTGGACACACATTTAATTAAATAACTTCTTAAAGTTGAATGGAACACCCCGTATTTAGTGGCGTATTTTGACGCAGAATTAGATTCCCTTCAAAACTATATCAGGGTTCCCTATACCTATCTCTTCTGCTTTTTACACAAAAGGCGTTTTTATATTTTACTTATGAGTAATTTTTTTATCTTAAAAATGAAACACACTGTATTGTAATGAAAAGGAATACGTAGATTCGCTAGAAGCAGAAGTTTAAATTTTTGAAAATACGATGTATCTAAAGTAAAATGCAGGCAAATGTAAAAACTCAAATTTATTGCCATTTCTGAAATATTAAAGCATTCTTCAAAATAAGAAGATGCACGTGTCTTAATTATTGAGGCAAAATATGTTAAATTCGCTTGTTTCTTAGCAAATTAGACTTCATATTGAGGACGAGGAGGTCCACAGAACTGGCCAGCCAGGTCTCCGGACCTTACAAGTCCCGACTATTTTTTATGGGGATATATCAAAAGTATTGTTCACGATACCAATACGCCAACGACACCTCAGGATATGAAAGTACGAATAAGAAATGCGTTTCGTTCCATACCGCAAAATATGTTATCCAGAGTTCAGCACTCATTTTAAGAAAGAGTTCGCCTATGCATCGAGAATAATGGACACCATTTTGAGCATTTATTAAAATAATAAACCATTTAAGATTCTTAATTTTTCTATAAAATGACTCCAAAAATGCTTTTTAAGCTTTTCATTACAATACAGTGTGTTTCATTTTTAAGATAAAAAAATTACTCATAAGTAAAATATGAAAACGCCTTTTGTGTAAAAAGCAGAAGAGATAGGTATAGGGAACCCTAATATAGTTTTGAAGGGAATCTAATTCTGCGTCAAAATACGCCACTAAATACGGGGTGTTCCATTCAACTTTAAGAAGTTATTTAATTAAATGTGTGTCCAAATTTTGAGGCATTTTTTTTCGCCACTCTGTATAATATTGCATTAAAAATTTCATGTAGTAGTTAACTTTAACCTTTGAGCTAAGCAGTACATTTGATCACGAGTAGCTCGTTACACGTTACAGGGTGAAAACAATTTTCAAATTATGGTCTGTATTTTTGAATTTCTCAAAATTTCTCAGAAACGGTCAGTTTTAAGTATGGGAAATATAATAGTAACTCGCCTTTATTTTGTCTATAGTATCTAAAAATATACAGAAATATAGGGTGTTCCATAAGAAAAAATATAACTTTGGTATGTAATTTTTTTGGGGATCACCCTATATATTTCAAAATAATTTTGGAATATGCTCCTCATGGACCCACATATAACTGTGCTAAAAGTTTTTCCCTAAGAGCGTTTTCACACACACCGGCAAAACCGGTGCCGGTGACGGTGCCGGCACCGAATGCAATGTAATCAAATCATAATTTTCACACATAGCCCGGTCCGACCTATTTGCCGGTACGGCCGCCGATTCTGATTTATGCAGCCGGCGGGGATCTCGGCAATCGGAAGACGGATCGGTCTCTGATTTGTCGGTTGCTGTGATTTCTTATGTACGTTTGTCCATACACACCTGTTCTGACATGTTGGTAACGGAGAGTATTTTGATGCGTATTTTGTTTATATCGCTTAGTATCGTTGTTGTCTCCATAGCGACAGAGTATTTTATATTTGATCGTACATTTGTACGGAGGAATGCATGCTCTCATTGGAGTATCCTGATGCTTAATGTTATTGTCTAGTCTTTCCACCAGAAAATCAAATGTATCTGTACTCATTCTGAAGTAATTGAAGAATTTAAAGTTATCCTCCCTTAGTTTTTCATAGAGCGTGTAAAAGGAACCTTCTAAGTATCTCACAGTCAACATGGGAAGTCCCAGTGTTGTCTTTTATATTTGCTTTTTCGGAATTTTCTCCTAAGATTCAATAACCCTAGAAGATAACGTCTGTTGACAGCAGTAACCGCACACATCTTTATTCCTGCACTGTTCAACGTATACTAACACAGATAACGGCACCGATATGCCGGGCTGTGTGAAATACGCTGTTGTCCGGTCCGGAACCGCTACCAGCACCGGCACGGCACCGGCACCGGTTTTGCCGGTGTGTGTGAAAACGCTCTTACTCTCGTAGAAATACCGAGGCGAATGTGGTGGGCCACCCTGTATATATATATATATATATATATATATATATAAGAAAATCTCCAAGAAGCACAACATTTATAATTATTTAAACTTTTATGTCGCCATTTGTGAAAACGGAGGTCGGAAAAAAACTTATTAGTTAACAATAATATAACTTTTTGAAAAATCAACATATGAATTTCTTTCCAACGGAACTTTATTCTTTCAAGTGTTTAGATGACAGCACAATATTTTCAAATTTTTAAAATGATATTTTATACTATACAAAAATTAGTTCATTTGGTATACTGTTTTCAACGGTGGTGTGCCCATGCAGTAACTGCCGCGCGGAGACCAATTATCGGCGTTAAATTGAAATTATAAATAATATAGAGTTCCGGGAGTTTGGACTTTTTTATTGGAAATTTCCTCCTCTTTAAGAATCATTATTCAAATTTCTTAATTATCAATAGTTTTTATATTATTAGCGAAAAACTAAATTCCTTTTATTCCCTCCCAATTTGTTAATAACAATTGCAATTTTTTATGTGCTGGAAAATCATGGAAAAACATTTTTCTACACATCATTCCGAATCCAATGAGCTATCGCTCATATTTTTAGGAGCTTTATCAATAATTAACCCCTTTTCGAACTTGTTGATCAGACTATCACCACGGTACTGTTTTCCTTGGTAGTTGTTCGAAATGCAAAAAAAAAAAAAAAAAGAAAAAAAAAAAGAAATGTCAGAAGAAATTCAATCTATATTTTTTATTGAAAAATAAAATGACATTGTTGTTTTTGGTCGACTAGTTAATAAAAAAAAAAGAAAAAAAATAATGTCAGAAGTGGGATTCGAACCCACGCCCACAAAGTGGACCAGAACGCTCGAACCTACTATAATAGGCAAGGAATCCTTGAGTCTGGCGCCTTAGACCGCTCGGCCATCCTGACATATGAAAAAAATGTTCTAGAGTGACGGTTTTCCCTACAGTATGTATTTCATAGATGCAAATTTTGAGAGTGTTCCATAAATTAAAAACATTGACATAACTCGTAAAAGTTCTTTTCGCTGAATAAGTTGACATTTTTTTGTTTCCGCAGAAGTAAATATTAACTGGAAATATGTTTCACAATTTCACTCGTGATCTCTGTTTCTACATTTGGACAAAAAATATCATGTGGTGTTCGGCGTAAATGTTAGTTTGGGTGGCTTGCATGTATTGAGTATTTGTAAATTTAGCACAATTTTCGTTATGCCCCGGCCTTAACATACGTTCACAATGTCTATTAGTTGTAAAAACATGCATTTTAGCGGCAAGTAGGCGGACAATTTAATCGTGAAGGTTTCTGCTCATTAGACCTAACCGTGCCATGACCGTAATCATTCCGACACATGCAAAAATTATTGTTCAGGTTATTTACAATGGAACAACCTTAGATAAGTATTTCCTTAATCTAAGGAAACAACCCTCACTACACCGATCCGCAACTAACATACACGCACAGGAATACAAGGGTTTGTGTTGGTTCGGTTACGTTCATGGCACGGTCCGGTCTAATGAGCAGAGAGTAGTAATACTACAATATATTTAGTAATTAGGTATTTAAAATGTATTTACTGTCCTTATCATGAATAATATTTCCAGTCTCTGAGTGCTAAAGGCTTGATTATCAATTATTAAAGAGTTATTGCAGCGTACGTTCTATTATTTTTCATCAATTTTTAATGGCAATTTGCAGTAACTTTCGGCCATGAATTGGATGCCTGCTAGAACAGATATTTTCAGGTTATGTCATTATTTACGCGATTTCACATACCCTACCCTCAAGTATATTAAACCCTATAGTGTTTAATATCCTTGCCCTACTCTAACCGCGAGAAAAATGATTGTGCGAAAAAAAAAACATAACTTACGTTGCATTACATTCGCAGCAATGTGCATTGCTGGATATAATAGACAGAGATGTAGAAGATGGAAGATGATGGATTAGAGCTTGGATTCAAACGATATTTAAAATTGGATCAGAGTCAATTCAATAAGCTATTGAATAAAATTCGGAACTTTTCCTATAGTTGAACCATTTCTTGTCATGTTGGTATTCCTGAGTAAAAACTCTTGCCAAAATTGACCAATAAATTGTCAGGTGTAAATATAACCCATATTGGTCAATTTTATCGTTCAATTTATTGATGAATTTTATTGGATCGTGCAAATTCGCACTAAGGAAACAACGCTCACTACACTGATCCGCAATCAACATACACGCACATGAATACAAGGGTTTGTGTTGGTTCGGTTACGTTCATGGCACGGTCCGGTCTAATGAGCAGAGAGTAGTAATACTATAATATATTTAGTAATTATCTAAAATGTCTTTACTGTCCTTAGCATGAATAATATTTCCACTATCTGAGTGCTAAAGGCTTGATTATCAATTATTAAAGAGTTATTGCAGCGTACGTTCTATAATTTTTTTAATAAAGTATGTGTTTGACTAAACTATAAAAGCTTGATGTATGACACTGTTTAGGCTCGGTTGTTCAATGCGAGTTTAAACTCATTGTTTTCATATGTTGGCAACACATTTTTCCTGTACCTTCATTCGGACCGTTCAGAAACATCAACAGTGAATCAAACTTAACCTAAGAATTCGTAGTTTTGTCAAAAGTATACAGAAAAATTTATCGAAAACAGCCAAGTGTATTATATAAATTGTTAGGAGTCTCTTAAGAAAAAAATTACTCGTAAAAAAATTCCAAGATATTGTAGAATGTAAAAACGGACGCAGTTACTAATTCGCAAAAATTGAAGTTTGGGCTATAATAAGTAATGAATACAATACCATCTGCGGAGGTCCAAAAAACAAAGGAATAGCATCTTAACAATAAAGGACAAAATTTCTACTTGGGCTCTGTCCAAAGCAGATTTTGTAGATTTACAAAAACGATCATTCGAAGAACACAAGTTGAAATTATTACTCATGAAAGAAAAACACCAACTTTCCTTGGAACTACAAAGGGAGGAGTAGAATCTAGAGAAAACCCATATGATTGAGATATATAAGCAAACATTATCTTTGAAACATAACTCACCAATAAATCAACATTTGCTTGAGATTCCTGAGAACAGATCATGTTTTTCATTTTGCATTTGTGATGATTTAATTTTAGGTTTTTATGTCCGTTTTTGGTGTGAAAAATCAAGATTTGATTTGTATTTGGAAGTTTATTTTTTGTTACGATTTTGCCTTTGTAGTGAGGGGTGATTTTTTGTATTTCTGTTAGTTGCGGACGATTTCTTTAGGCAAGCGAAATCTATTCAAAAATTATTTTTCTGTCCATTCTTCCAAATGGTTTCTAGGTACCGTAATTTCAGGTGACTTTGGCAAACTTGAATTCGAAGAATGTCTACGATTAATTTGTAAAAATAAATTGGTATTATATACCAAAATATTGATCTTTGACCACTCTTTCAAATTGAGACTGGAATAGAAAATCAATAAAAATAATAACTATCAGAATGAAAACGCAAATTTTCAATTTCAGATTTTTTCTTTTGAGTTAGGGTCCTTTCAGAATATCTATCAGATGTAGTCAATGTCCAGCGTGGCTTTAGCCGGGGAAGTAGTTGTTTTCTGTTAGACATTCACAAAAAATAACTTAATTTTTATCGTGGATTTTTCAATTCACAGAAAAATCTTTCTGTTCAATATTTAATTGAGAATGTTTCCCTTTTTAGCTATTAATGTGATTAAGACTTTGTATGTGGATATATAAAAAAACATGGTGTGCAAAGTCACCCGCATATTGAGGGCTGGCTTTGACCCATGGCTTAAATTTTGGGTGATTTAAAAGTAATCCGACGGATAAAATAAGCAAAATAAATTTGCCCATAAAAACGTTATTTCATTTTTAATGAGTAAAAAAACATTGCTAGTTGCAGACAAATTTTATGCAAGTTGAATTTGGTTGCAAATGACTCCTAAATCGAATAGTGTTGCAGGTATATATACAATAGAATCACGAAAAATCAATCCGATAAAAAAAACAGGCTTACATTTTTTATAATTAATAATGTCTATTTATGAAAATGAGCCAAAGTCACCCAGCTGGGTTAAAGTCACCCGAAATTACGGTACATTGTCTAAATACGGGTATCTTTCTTCTTGGGGCAATAATATCAAAAATTTCAAAAAAATCGTCTGTTATATCTACGAACATCTTTGCAGTCGGGTATAAAACAAAAATATTCAACACAATAATAATTTTCAGAATAGTCAATGTCTATTGAAATGTCAAACAATCAAATAGGTTAGAATCGGCAAATTATCTCCCGAATTCATGAGATTAACTTAAACTAGGTTTATCTCATAAACCCGTATTGAACAACTGAAACAAAATTGGTAATCCTGGTTTAAGCCAAATCACTTGGTCATTCTCGATTGAACAACCGGGCCTTAGAGTCCATAGGCAGGCATTTTAAAGTAATAGTCCGAGAATGATAAAGTAGAACGTACTCTCTACCATTGTCTTCTTTCAATGTCAATAACAGCAGTATGGTCCATTAAATACACAAATTTATATACAAAAATTACATTTCAAAACATTTTCAAACAAAAACATATATTTTATGAATGGAAATGGACATAATCTGAATTATTATATATGTATGTTTATTCCAGAGAATTTTTGTTCGTTATTTTTATTGTTGCCACAATATGTTATTTCTCTTCTCAGTTTAAACAGAAGTAGGTACCTAGTCTAGCAGCAGCTGTAGTGCCTTCTCAAAGTATTCTATTATCAACACTAATTTTATTACTTTTTGAATCATCAACATATCCAGCGGCTATGGTTGATGAACGCCATCCACTATGTTAGTCAGAATTTGTTTATAACAAATCGTTAAATCAATAAAATTACCCCAAACACCCCCATACCAATTTTGAATAGACTCGGACCATAATCACAAAACTCGTCCGCCATTTTGGAGCCGCCATGTTGAATTTCAGAATGTTGACAATAAAATCATAATCTCCGACCCCGAAAACTCCTAGATACCAATTTTGAATAGAATCGGACCATAATCACAAAAGTTGGCCGCCATATTGGAGCCGCCATTTTGTTTTTTTCCCAAAGAAAAATTTCATAATGCATTGTCACCGGATTTATGTACACCTGCCAAATTTCAAATCAATCGGACGATTAGAAGTGGGCCAAATTTAATTTGCAAGACAGACACATAGACAGACAGACACGGGGACAGGTGAAACTAAATAAAAGCTTGTAAAAAAAATATAGCTTATGACGTTGAAAATTGGTTTGTATTGCAGAGTCTGACCATCCCAATTCCAAAGACGCCGTTCGTATTGAGGCTTGAGGATATGCTTGAAAATATCCGAGAATGGTAATTTGTTTATATTCATTACCAATTTTTAAAACTGATTCTCAATCGTGAGAACTTTCCCCATCTCATGCTTGGTAAGTTTGGATATTTCAAATTGATCTACTTTTTTTGACACATGCAATTGCCATGGATACAAACAAGTCTAACACAATCTATCGTTTGGATAATTTCCCATTTTCAAAACATTTTTATTTAAGAATTAGCACAACTCGTTTTCACTTTGACAGAATAGCACCTGTTTAATTACAATTGACTCTTGTTTCCATGGCATACCTGAAAAAGCAAAGAATTTCTTGGCAAGATAAGGGATTTCTTGATTTTTTACACGTTTTATATTAGCTTCACTTGTATGTTTGTTTGTAACCGACTCCTTTAGGCGCGATTTTGACCCACTTCCAGACGTCCGAATGATTTGAAATTTGGCAGGTGTACATAATTCCGGTGACAATGCATTAAGAAATTTTTGTGTGAAAAAAAACAAAATGGCGGCTCCAATATGACGGACGAGTTTTGTGATTATGGTCCGATTCGCTTCAAAATTGGTATCTGCGAGTTTTCGTGGTCGGATATTATGATTCTTTTGACAAAATTGAAAAATTCAAGATGGCTCCAAAATGGTGGACGAGTTTTGTGATTATGGTCTGATTCTATTCAAAATTGGTATGTGGGGGTTTTTGGGGTCGAATATTATGATTCTCATGTGGAAATTGAAAAATTCAAGATGGCGGCTTTAAAATGGCGGCCGAGTTTTGTGATTATGGTCTGATTCTATTCAAAATTGGTATATGGGGGTTTTTGGGGTCGGAGATTATGATTACCTAATTTGATAAGATTATTCTATTTTTTTAATTGCAAAAAAATTATAGAAATTATAGTTAAAAAAAAACTAAAAAAACACGCTTTTATAAATAAACCACACTAAAAAGTAGGAAATAAATAATAGTTTGAAAAAACTAAAAAACACGCTTTAATAGAAAACCAGACTAAAAAAATAAAAAATAAGAGAAAAATGTATTTTATTTAAAAAAAAAGCATGGTATCAATAATTATATAGTACGTTACACACCTAGGGCAGTAAAGTAAGAAATGTCTCAGATCACAGGTAATTGTTGGCCAAGGCGATACCATGCACCCCACGCTTTTTTTTAAAAAAAATAATTTTTTTTCTTATTTTCTATTTTTTTAGTCTGGTTTTCTATAAAAGCGTGTTTTTTAGTTTTTTCAAACTAGATATTATTTATATTGAATAACTTGTAGAGGCTGAAGTAACACACACTAAAATTAAATTTTACTCCAAATGGTGTCAAAAAAAATGGGTGCCATTTGAAAAAATTGAGTTTTTCACAATTTTTCAATGCGACATTTGAAAATCGCCTGGACTTTCAAGTAAATATGAAGTTACTCTACACATGCACTCTGAATATAGGGAAAACACTTTTCTTACGTGTTTTTGCCTCCTGAACACTAATACGGAAGAAACATGCGGCGGACTCATACCGTTCCCGAGTTACAGAACTTCTAAAAAAAAATTAACCTCATTTTCAAGCACCGTTTTCTTGCACAGAAATCACTCAAAATGCCTCCTTCTTTTTACCAGCATTAACAATACACCCTAAATCACTTATTTTCGGCACAACTTTGCATAAGATATCGTCGTTTTTATCGAAAAATTCCTCCTTTTTACATAGTTCCAAATGAACAAATTTAACACGATGACAGATGAAATTTAGAAACTTTGCCTTATTTTGCATATTGGTAATAAATGAATCACCACCCACAACAATTGCACACATAAATAAAGGGGACACATTTGAAGTCAAAAAGTTGGCGGTGATTCATTTATTACCAACATGAAAAATAAGGCAAAGTTACTAAATTTCATCTGTCAAAGTGTGAAATTCAACTCTGTAAGGAGGATTTTTTTTCGATAAAACGACGATATTTTGTTCAAAGTTGTGCAGAAATTAAGTGATTTAGGGTGTATTGTTTATGCTGGTAAAAAGAAGGAGGCATTTTGAGTGATTTTTGTGCGAGAAAACTGTGCTTGAAAATGAGTTTTTAAAAAAAGTGCTCTAACTTTGGAACGGTATGAAACCGCCGCATTTTTCTTCCGGATTCGTGTTCAGGAGGCAAAAACACGTAAGAAAAGTTATTTCCCCATATTCAGAGTGCATGTGTAGAGTAACTTTTTATTTACCGACTTTCAGCTAACTGCTCCACAAATTTGGTTACCTCATTTTGAACGGTTTGCGAGATACATTTTTTTCAAATCGACATATGTCAAAAACTGTAATAGGTAAGTCAACATAACTTAGGTTGTCTTTACTCAAAATTAGAAGACCAATCGAACCAAGTGTGAAAAAAACTTAGGTTACCATTTGAAATAAGAGAGTTGATACCAACTTTTGGCACATCCTGTATAGCTGACTGCATGTTGAAAAACCTTCAACGCACGGCCTATGTAAAACATCTTGTATACAAACGGTTTATGCGCGAGGTGGATATACAGACAATCGATTCCAATCAAAATCTCGAATTCGATTTTCTCATAGTAATCAGTTTTTTTGTTGTTACAGGTAAAATATTGGAACAGGGTTTGAAGAAAAGTGGCATGCTTGCATTCCAGAAGGAGTTGGATGGTAATGAAGTGAAATTCATAGACAATTATTTACGAGATGCCAGTATGTATGCGAGAGGTAAGTCGAAAAATACGTTTGAATGCAGTTAATAGAAAAACTGATAAAAAAGTTAAAATTAAATAGTATAAGGTTCATCTATCACTAAGTGAGGTAGACATAAAACATATTTTGAGATGTCGAAATATTTTTGGATTTGAATTTAGTTTTTCCTAAGAAACTGGTATAACAATAATAATGATTTATATATCATCAAAGAAATAACTTACTCGGTATTCAGGAGAAAGGACTCGACCTATAACAGAGAATGTTACATTGACGCTTTTTCAACCAATTCAGTACTTCATGAACAACAAATTACAATACCTGAACTGAACCGTTTCAAATCTGTTTCCCGACGAAGACACTGTTTCTACTCACAATAAATTCATATCTATAAGTATTAAAATATGAAGAACTGAACAGAAGTATGAAGTTTATTTGAAAGTGGGCACTAAAAAAACACGTACGAGATTCTGGAACAAAATGAATCATGGAAACATGCCACTACAGGAACAGTTGAGAAGCGTAGGTATTTCTTTTGTGTAGTTAAAGGGTGGGTTCACATACGACGAGCACGACAGCTTTTGCGTATTACTTTCATTGGCACAGAAAAAAGTCTGACCAACAGCAATGATCGATAGAATATTGATAAGTTGCACACTTCATTCTGATTTCTAATAAATAGATGGATGAATAATTGGATGTAGAAGAGAAAAGGGAAGCAAGCAATACATATATGTTTGTATATAAATATTAACGTGCGTTATTCTGAAAATTATATTGCGAGCATTTAACAAACGATCGTCTTCGGTGAGATATGTCATCTGTCACCTGTCACTTTTTCCTTGAATTTGAATTCACAATGAACCCAATGTCTCATTCTTTCTTTTATTTAGGTGTCTTAGTTTTAACAAACGATCGTCTTCAGTGAGATATGTCATCTGTCACCTGTCACTTCTTCCTTGAATTTGAATTCACAATGAACCCAATTTCTCATTTTTCCTATTATTTAGGTGTCTTAGATATATATTTTTTATGGAAATGAGTCATATTTTCCACAAGAACACTATGAACTGTTATATCTCGGGATGCTGACTAAAACTATCATTGAAAAATAGGTACCCAGTGAAAAAAATAAGCAGATGACAGTCCGTCGGAAGGGTCGAAAATCATAGGTAAATATAAAAAAGAAAATCGAAACTTGAAGAACAAAGCGGACTGCCACTTTTATATTTTTAGAAGCTTTTATGTAACTTGTTTCGTTCGTATGTCATTCTGTCAATCTTTCCGGTTCAAAATTTTTAGTCCATTTTTGGAGCACTTGCCGACATCCGATTGAGCTGAAATTTGGCAGGTGTTCATAATTCCGGTGACAATGCATTATGCAATTTTTGTTAGAGAAAAAAAAACAAAATGGCGGCTCTACGAAGGCGGACGAATATTCTGATTAAGGTACGATTCGATTCAAAATTGGTATGTGGGGGTTTTAGGCGACGAAGATTTTGATTTTTGTGTCAAAATTCAAAAATTTAAGATGGCGGACAACTTTGGTGATTATGGTCCGATTCGATTCAAAATTGGTATGTGGGGGTTTTTGGGGTCGGAGATTATGAATGTTTCTTTGAAATTCATAAAATAAAAATGGCGGCTCCAAGATGGCCGATGATATCTGTGTTTACGGTCCGCTTCTATTCAAAATTGTTGTCGGGGTTTTTGGGGTCGGAGATTATGAATTTAGTCGAAGATTGTTGATTTATAGTTGAAATTCATAAATTTAAGATGGCAACTCCAAGATGACGAATGAGTTCATCTTTAAATGGTCTCCCCATTGAAGGGCGAGATAGCTCAGAACTTACAGGCAAAAAAGGCCTCATAATAACGATGCTTTAACAAAAATGCATAGATTAAGGCGTACTCAAGTACTAAAAAGTACAAAATAAAATAATTAATGAAAAACCTTTTAAAGACAAGCTTTTATTCAAATGCACTAAAAAGTTAAAATAATTGCTTTGGATGTGTGACGTAGGTTATTCCGTGAGTTATAGATTCAAAAGCTTGTCGCTTTTGTATTCGAACTGAAAACTTTGCGCGACAAGCTTTTGAATCTATAACTCACGGAATAACCTACGTCACACATCCAAAGCAATTATTTTTAACTTTTTAGTGCATTTGAATAAAAGCTTGTCTTTAAAAAGTGTTTTTATTAATTATTTTATTATAAACTCTTTTGAAAAAATGCGAAGTGAAATTATAAGGCAGTGACGGGACGTTGGAGCGCTCAAAATATAATGAGAAGATACAAAAAGTGAAATTTGTAGAAGGAAACGGACTGTCACTTTTATACTCCACTAGAAAAATATAACTCCTTTGGAAAAAAACGCAGTGACGATTCGTCGGTGGGGTCGGAAGTATTACGAGAAAATAAAAAAGATCGAAACTTTAAGGAAAAAATAGACTACCTATCACTTTTATATTCCACTCGGGTTGGCAATAAAATAAAATTAAAAAAACGAAACTTGAAGAAGAAAACAAACTGTCATATTTATATTTATACTAGAAAAATCAAACTCTTATTGGGAAACAAACAGTGAATAGTGGACATATAAGCCAATGACGGTCCCACGAAGGGGTCAAAAATATTATAAAAATAAAAAAATCGAAATTTGAAGAAGAGGCGCAGTTACTTTCATGTTCCATTGTTCCATAGAAAAAATAAAAGTGGAAAAATAAATTAGTCACGGACCGTCGGTGGCATCGGAAATACAGGGTGATACAAAAGTACTTTGACAAACTTCAGGAGGTGGTTCCTCACAATATTCTAATATGAATTGTCCAAATAAATATATGTCCGGAAACGCTTCGTTTCCAAGATACAGGGTGTTGGAGTTTTTTTTTTTTATTTTGTTTTTTTTTAAATAACTTTCGAAATACTGACCTTAATTAAACGAAAATTGGTATTGAGAGGTTTTTTGAGGTGTCGAATTGGAAACTGTTATATTGCTCCTACTCGTAGGGGGCGCCACCTACATGTCTTTTTCTTTGTTGAAGATTCATAACATTTTTGAGCGTATTTTCAGTAAAAAAAGCAATTCCTCTATCATATCTACGTAAAAAAGCTACCCCTGTTACAAGTCGCTATAAGCAACCGTTGTCTAGATATTTGGACTTGAAAATTTCAAGTCGATTATTTGATAATCGATGCGTGTTGAAGTTATTATAATTATTTTACATTTTTCACAAGAATGCTCAGGAAATTAATTTGACGTTTATGTAAGTAGTTTTGGTAATTACATATTATGTGACAGTCAAACGTTTTGTTGTTTTGTTGAAGTTTCTGTAAGTTTTAAAACACTAATTTTGAAAAAATGGATTATTTAAACAATAATGCTCATTTAACCGATATGTATTTCGGTTCCAACATTTACCAGTCTCCAGCGTCGTTTGGCAGAAACAGGAAGCTTCAAGAGGGCAGCTGATATTATTGGAAGACCACGAGCAGTCCGAACCCCAGAATTGGGAGAAGCTGTTTTGAACGCTCTCGAGGAAAATCCAGAAACAAGTACAAGAATAATTGCTGAAGCTCTCAATTCCACTCAGTCCACAGTTTGGAGAATTATCCACGATCAATAATTTTATCAAAACCAAAACTACTAAATAATATAATAACTTCAACACGCATCGATTATCAAATAATCGACTTGACATTTTCAAGTCCAAATATCTAGAAAACGGTTGCTTATAGCGACTTTTAACAAGTGTAGCTTTTTTACGTAGATATGATAGAGGAATAGATTTTTTTACTGAAAAATTTGCTCAAAAAAGTTATGAATCTTCAAAAAAGAAAAAGACGTGTAGGTGGCGCCCCTACGACGAGTAAGAGCAATAATAACATCAGGTTCGAATCCGACACCTCAAAAAACCCCTCAATACCAATTTTCGTTTAATTATGGTCAGTATTTCGAAAGTTATTAAAAAAAACGTAATAAAAAATAAAACTATAACACCCTGTATCTTGGAAACGAAGCGTTTCCGGACATATATTTATTTGGACAATTAATATTAAAAAAACTAGTGTTACATTTATATTCACCCAAAAAAATCAAATTGTCATTGAAAAACACAAAGTGAATAAATTATATAGTGACGGGGTGAGAGGGATCGAAAGTATTACAAGAAAATAAAAAACGTCGAATCTCACAATGAGAAAATAAGCCAGTCACAGGCTGTCAAATATGTAGCGCCGTTTGTATCAAAAATAGTTGTTACCTTTAAATAAGTACATAATATGATATCGTTTTCTGGTATGTCGTAATTTAGAAATAAATATTGAGTCTTTCTGCCTTCTTTAAACTAAATCTACTGGCTTCTATCAATTTTAGAATATCTTCGAGACGTACAAAAAATTACGTTTGTAAGGGTTCCATTTATACTTTATGCTTTTTATGTACCTGAACTGATGGAGAGCTGTCCATTTCATTTCATATTGTTTGATTTCAGTTGTTATCTTGTGTGTCAGAGGATCTTTAGTGAGAAAATTCATGCTGGTTGCTCACGACCTAGATATGACCAGAGGAGATTACACGTTTTTGGATGTAGAAATATTCCAGGTGAGTTTTTTTGAACTGTCAAACAGCGAGAGATGTAAACGGTTTCCATGTTGAAGTAACGCCAGGGTGTCTTTCGATTCTACAAATAGATGAAACGGCGACAGTAGCATGACGAATATATTTCCACTGTGTTGCCTAGTTTTGGCCGACCGATTTGTCTAGAAAATAAGTCACTTCTGGCTATTTTGGAAAAATTTTGCGAATTTCTCTGAGAATATAATTTTTCAGGGAAAATACATGTATACTTTTTTATAGATTTTGTTACGACAACGAATACACTACGCCACTGCACGTCCTAGACTGAGCGATAGATATTTTTCGTGGAAACTTGAGATTCTTTGTTTTATAAACGTAAACAATGTTTACACTTCTTCATCTAGATACGCGGCTTGTGACATTTAAGCTATAAAAACTTATTTATTAAAAATGAACATGGTAAATTTTACAAATATCGAATCAGCATTAGGCTGGATCAAGAGATTGAGACGTAGCCGCTGCAGTCGGGAAAATTACAATTTATACTTTCGACGAAGGTCTGGCAAACTATCCCAGACAGCACGGAATATTCCTAGAATATTCTCTGAATATCCGAAAAGAGAAGAGTATATTCCGAATATTCCTAGAATATTAACATGCCTCTAGCATATTCCTGGAATATTCCAATATGCATATTCCTGGAATATTCTCGAGAGAATGTACCACGAATATTCTCGTGAGAATATTCCTGTGTGAATATTCATGGAATATTCATAGAATAATCAAAATTGAATATTCTGTATTGTATATCGATGGAATATTCTCCCTTATTTATATGGAATGAACTCCAATAACCATTTTCGAGTACAAAATATGGGAAAAGTATGAGAAAAAGTGCGAATAGATGTATTTGATTTGCAAACAGAGTTTTTGTTCAGACAAGCTGACAAAAATACACTACTGTACTGACCAAATTATAATTGGTCGGAAAATATCGAGGGCACTTTCACGACCAATCAAAACCATTCCGTGCGCGTCAGCGTCTTTCGATCATCCGGTAGTCGTAGCTTAACCCGATGGCAGAGCTGTAAAGTTGAATGCATTTTCAAATTGACATTTGATATCTTTTTTTTTACTGGTATGGGTTACTTTTGCATATTTGTATGTGAAACTACTGTGTTTGGAATTGTTTAACAAATATTCTTAATAATCACCACAGTGTGGTAAGTACACTTTTATGTTACCATTCATTTCATTCCATAAAAATTGCATTTGTATATCACTGATCATTTCATTTTCAAGGCGTTTTCTACAAAATGCCTGAAAGAAAAAGAAGCAATGCTTGGTATAAGGAAGTACACCAGGAAACTGAAAATATTCTTAATGCAATTTTCACACAAACTCCGTCACAGCATGCAAAAGGACAGTTAAGTAATCAAGTTGAAACTATTAGCGATAGAATGGCTTCAAGTTTTTCTGATTCAGGTAGCAGTAATTCGATCTTGCAATTCTTGTTTTTCAGAGATATCCCCGTAGTGACAGAAGAAACGGGCTAATAAAATATGTGTTATTATTATCATAACTATATAGAAATAGACCTGTTCAAATTAATGTTGTTTTATTTCATTGTAGGGAAGGGGTGCGCAGTCTGCGGAAATCAAAAGTTTTTTTTTCTGAGTGGAACCTGCAATTCCAATCCACAAATACCCGGAGGAAAATAATTACGTATTGCACTACTACATAATTTTTGAAATAAAGTTTTGTTTCTTGGCGAATGTAAACAAATACATTGCTTGAATTGTCAGGCATAATTGTAGAAGTTCATATTATTGATGTGAAAGTGCCATTCAAGATTTTATATTTGAGGATACTCATGTGGGAAAACTAGTTGTATTTTTCTTTATTTTCTTAATCTCTGAAATTTCAGGGAATGGTTATTTTGTTCTGAAAACCCTTCAGGATATTTAGGAAATATTACTATCATATTCCTGAATTACTTTGAACATTGGAATATTCATGGAATATTCTAGGATTATCCTTTCTGGAATATTGTAGGTATATTCTGGATAAAGGAATTCCCGGTTCCAGGAGTATTCTTTCTGGAATATTCTGGATATTCCGGGAATATTCCTCATGGAATATTCAAGGAATATCTAAAATTTTCGCCACCAGCACTTTCTAGGAATATTCCAAAAAAAATATGTATATACTTGGCACATTTAAGAATATTCCAATATCCCAAAAATAATATTCTATGAATATTCATGGAATATCCAGTGCTGTCTGGGTAGGAATACTCTATATTTAACAAATTAACCGCAACTTCCAAAGAAAATAAATATAAAACATGAGTCTTAATCTCCCATTTGCACAGAATTCACAGAAATTAAACATGTCTGCTCCAGAATATTGCGTTTCATGTCATTCGTCCGTTGTTACTGCCGCAGGAGAAAAAAGTTGGCCATCTTCGGACAGCAGCGATAGCGGCACGAATTAATAAACGCACACATGTAACTTGTTTGAGCTTGCTGACGGTAAGGCGCAGGCGTGTTACATTTGCATTTTTTACTATAGTCCAAGAGGCAGAGCCAAAAATAGTCTCTGAATTTATTAAGCCTGGTTTTTTCTCAGGTGATTATAATCATAATTTACAATAAAATGCTACGGTCAGTCAAACATGTCGTGACCTCCGACATAATAAAATCAATTTCTTAAGGCTGAAACTTTATGACCTTTTGTTTTTTTATATGTAAATCAAAATTATGATAGTCAGTTAACGTCCTATGGGGACACAGCTGGTCAGTCAGCTGTAATGTACGTAGCGAGGTTTATAAGGGTGCAATTCGTTTATTAAGCGTGACATTTTATTAGTAACTACTACTGACTATATTATTAATAAATAAAATGGTCAGTCAATCATTCCGTAGAACAACGCCCGTCAGTCAGTGAATAAGAAATTAAATTTTTTCGCTCTTTATAGATGTTACACGCGGCAGCTCGACTTTTATTTCTAATTTACTTGAAATAAAATAACATTATCATAATCATTTGAAGTACGACATTTATTTTAATAAGGCACTTCCGTGTCGCAGTTGTGCCTAAAAATCCCAGAAATAAAATTCGTTCGAATACAACAGTGTACTTAACGAACGCAGTTATATACACAGGTAAGAACTCATTGATTTATTTTTAAACATTCTCAACTCATATATTTATTTATTTCATAAAGGATAAAAAATTCTAACAATTTATAAATTATCATCAAATAATTCCTCATCTGAATCTTCAATCTCATTAATCTCAAGCTCATCAAGCTCAGAAGTTTCAGACTGAGAATCTAAAAAATAAATAAATTCATTAAAAAAAATTATTTTTGTGATTGTTAATATTATTTGTATACCTATATTTTCTTCTAAAGGTTGAATAATAACATCCTGTACAAGTTCTGGTAAATGATCGCCTTTGAACCAATCAAACTCATATTTTTCATTAACTAATTTCCAGCCGTAGTCAGTAGGAGATAGCTCCGTTGGAATTTGACGGTGAGCATTACGCCAAATATTTGCAATGAAGCTCGCTCTTAAGAACTGCTGCATCAATTCTGATTGGCATGGTGGCATACTCGACCCATCTACATTCTTTACTTTAATTTTAAAAGAATCGTTTGCAGTACTAAAACATTCATACTTTTTCGAAAATAAAACGAATCTTGCCTCGTCGATTGATTTAATTTTTTTCAAGCAGTATAAATGGCAAACAAATTCTTGAACCTTATTAAATATATTATTTTGGTTGCTTTCATCTGTAAGTCCAAGGTCAGCGAAGGTTTTTTGAAAATCTTCGCTTTGCATCATTAACTGCAGAGGCTTTTTTACCTTTCTTGTAAAAAGCCGGGTTAAAATCGCATCCAGTCAAAGCGTGCAGTCCTGGAGGAGCATTGCAAACAGAATTTCCCAATTTTTCATGCATTTCACTGACATTGATCATCCTTCGATGATTTCCAGTCCCAACTTCTATCCAAATTGTCGACGAACTTGACAAATTTTCCATGTTTCCTAGCATAATAACGAGAATGTCTGTGTCCGAGCACCTAATTGAAATGTTTAAATCTTGTACGATTTTACAAACATGGAAAATTATTTTCGTTTCAGCCTCTTCATGTGCTTCGCAGGTTAAATTCTCATTAATATTTGTAAGTATTTTGCCATCTAAAACAGCGTATTCGTAGCATTTATCAAAGTTTAATTTGACGGTTTTAACGCCAAAATATGGTAGTAATTCATCACTAGCCCAGTGATTAATGATGAATTTTATAAATGCTATTTTAAATTTCGAATTTTGCAATTATTTTGAAAAATCTGTCGTGCGTTTTTGTTCCGGCCCAGAGATATTATAATGGCGATTTTCAGAGTTTCCTCGCAAAGCATGCTCGCAATCTTTTATTGATGGCGTGAAGTATCAATCAAAAACTATAACAATATCTTGTGCATTAAATTTTAAAATACTTTGTAAAAATTTCTTTGAAATATTTTCGAAGGTCACGGGAACATCCTTCATCAAATATAAAAAAAAGAATCCATCTATTTGAATAACGTCTTTATATGCTGGTGATTCGATTGACATTTCTAAGTAAATTATAAATAAAAGACGAGCTGCCGCGTGTAACATCTATAGAGAGCGAAAAAATTGCATTTCTTATTCACTGACTGACGGGCGTTGTTCTACGGAATGGTTGACTGACCATTTTATTTATTAATAATATAGTCAGTAGTAGTTACTAAAAAAATGTCACGCTTAATAAACGAATTGCACCCTTATAAACCTCGCTACGTACATTACAGCTGACTGACCAGCTGTGTCCCCATAGGACGTTGACTGACTATCATAATTTTGATTTAAATATAAAAAAACAAAAGTTCATAAAGTTTCAGCCTTAAGAAATTGATTTTATTATGTCGGTGGTCACGACATGTTTGACCGCGCACCTGAGACACCTGTTCTAATTGACTGACCGCAGTATTTTATTGTAAATTATGATTATAATTACCTGAGAAAAAACCAGGCTTAATAAATTCAGAGACTTTTTTTGGCTCTGCCTCTCCTTCTACTACAGCATGGTGCGATAAATAGTAGTTGTTTCTGTGGTGCCACTGACCTTCCTCAATTTCAGTCATGTGACCTAACGATTCATGATCACTATCGTTTCGGACGTCCATCGTCTTAATTTATTTAAAAGGTTTTCACGACGTTTCGAATGCTTGTATCTGCAATCGTCTTCAGGTGAATACTGACAAGTTTAGGTGCTACTTACCAATTTTTATGACTGTCGGCGCAATTCCGCCATGTGCAGCGGTGCGTGTAATTTCGCGCGGTGTGGTGGTGCGTGAAGTTTCACCGACAGTCATATAAATTGGTAAGTAGCACCTAAACTTGTCAGTATTCACCTGAAGACGATTGCAGATACAAGCATTCGAAACGTCGTGAAAACCTTTTAAATACATTAAGACGATGGACGTCCGAAACGATAGTAATCAAGTTACCACATCGTCTACAACCTTCAAACAAACCTAACGATTCATATTCGGCCATAACTCTTTTATATTCCGAATAAAGCTTTTTGTATTCTTTTGTAATGTGCGCTCTAAGGAATGAAAACTCTACATTGCAAATTCTCGCGAGTTTCCCAATTTATGTAAATCATTATTGAACGGAATAGAAACCGTGAAGATGCCTTGTTCATTGCGTTTATAATTTTCTAGAAAATGGTTTTCACAAAAGTTATCGGAGTTCACTCTTGGCTCCACCTCTTAGATTTGCCAACATTTGGTTTCGTCTAACAAACAACGTTCGGTTTGAGAACAATTGACTGAAGTACACTTCGGTACATTCAAGGTACCTGCTACTAGACATCCTAATCGTGTTTTTTCTAAACTGAAACTTGTATCCCTTAACCTTACTTGACCGATACACAAATCCCAGGAAACATCAGCGCCTAAAAGCATGTCCACTTGACCTGCTATATTGAATGTTGGATCAGATCAGCTAACAGATGTTTCAAATTGTTCGGAATTTGTAAAGAATCTTTATTAAACGACACTAGAGGCAAATTGTCAGTGATACGAGGTAATACTTGTCGAAATTGTATTATTATATGAATCGACTCTGGAAAATATATGAACATTTGTCATGAAGTTGACGCCCGTCCGGACTTGTCCTACTCCTTATGTTGAGAAATCAGTTTTTGCCAATTGAGTTTTTGCATTGTGAGATGCATTCGTCCATGGTGATGTTATTAGCTAGTAATTGCCCAGATACTATGCTTTGCTACGCGAGTTCGTCGAATGCTTCGTTAAACTGTAGTCCTATATGAGCTTTGACCCAAATGAATTTTATTTTTCCCAGTCTTATTATTTGTAGTTTTATAATCATTACAGATGAGTTATTGTGCGGTGAGCTGATATCCAGTGGCTTCGAAATGCTGTGAAGTACTGATAGCGAATCCGATAAGATCATTGCCTTTTCAATAGAGTGTTGTTCAATATATTCGATAGCTTTACTGATTCCGTAAGCTTCCGCTGAGAAAATTGAACAATCTTCATGTAATTTGAAGTTGAGTTTTGTGTTCGATGTGGGAATAAATACTGCGCACCCCACTCCAGTATATTTTAAGTTGAGAATCAACATATTCAACTGACTTTGTTGTAAATACTATACTATTTGAAGATAACGACATTGTGAAACAGTGCAAAATAAATTTTATCGAGGGTAATATCATAAGCGCTAGGGTTTTATCGCTCAATTTTATTTTCAATTTTCGAGAAAGTGTTTGGCCCTGATTTTTTTTTGAGTGCGATTTGCGGTCTTATTATCTGAATAAAGCACGAAAGCAAAGCTTGAGTGGTTTAATCTTTGATAATAAGGCCACCCATTTCACGAGTTAAATTTCCTAGAGACAAAATGTTTGGGCGAACATAAAAAAAAAAATTGCGATAAAACCCTCTAGTACGAATGATATTTGATGAGAATATTTCCCGAATCACTTTTAAAACTGAATCAGAACTACCAGATTTCAACGTGGAAAGTTACAACAATTCTCGTTCCAAAATCGAAGGAATCGTTTTACAGATTCATTCATTCATAATAATTAGAAAGAAATGTTAAATGTAGAGTAACGAATAAGAGCGAGACTGAATTAGTTTCACTTGTCCCTGCAGTCAGTTATGAGGTTCGTTCGTTCGTCTGGCATTTAGAAAACAATGCATCTTTCTCCATCTCACGTAACTTATGAGTCTTTTTCTTTCAAACTCTGATAAATGCAACATTGCAGTTTGTTCGTTTGTGTAGCGTTTAAGAAGCAATGTATCTTTATCCAACACAACTGACTTCTGAGTCGCTTTCTTTTAAAATTTCATAAATCTCATTCTATTTGTGGAATGAGCAATGAATAATCTTTTGAAATGAGTTTTAAGATTTCGCTCCGCGCTTTCAGTGATAGTTGATGATTGACGTATGATAATTCGAAATATTGGTTGTTGATACGAATGTGTGAAACGTGGATCGTTATATTTTCATAACAGAAACTTTATGCTGGTGGCATTTGAAGACTCTTTGTTAAACCAATTGGGAAATAAGGTATCGTTGAATTATATCATCATCTCATTTAAGTATGAAAAGTGAACCCAAGGCGACCTACATCTTTGAATTACTTCATACCAAATGATTGTGTAGGCATATAACTTTGACAGTATGCGTTTTATCGCGAAACAATATCGAATAGACTGTGGTTTTATCAACAGTAAAAACACAAGAGCTTTTTTTTTATCGGATAAATTTCTTTTTGTAACGAAATAATTTTGCCAATTAGTAATTTTACGAGAAAAACTGACATGCCAAAATCGCGAGACCGAAGGTCGAGTGATTTTGTCAAATGTCAGTTTTTTGAGCAAAATTACTGATGGAAAAATTTTGAGTTAAAAAGAAATTTATCCTTAAAAGAAAAGCTCGACTGTTTTTTGGCAAGATAAATTAACGACCGAATATATGAATGAACAACAACAATAATTATATTTATTGATACAATTAAATTATTTAAATGAACAGTTAAATATACAATTGTTATAAATTGTTTGGTTTGGTGTACTGATTTCAAAATTTTCTTCTCTGGTATTCACACATGTAGAATATTCATTTTGATTTTTCTCACTCGAGGCTCGTAAGGAACTAATAAGATTTTCGTGATGTTCAGGAACAATTTGGAGGTAGGGTTTAATAGAAGATGATGATGAGTGTCCCGTTATCTTAATAAGTTGTTGGTCACTTACTCCTGCTTTGGCTAACTGGGAAACTGTACTAGCACGGTTCGAATGATTGGTAATTTTATTATTTGTAATGTCGAGTCCAATTTTAGTTGCAGAATATTTTGTCCAAGTAGAAATCGTATTAATACCCAGTGGAACATTTTTGTACCAACCTTTAGAATTTTTGTTTTTCCAAAAGGGATTTGGAGTTAAAAAAAGTCGTTCAGATGTTATGTTTTCATTTCTTTTTTGTAACAGTAATTTTAACAATGCAACGGGACAAATACCTTCATCCATTTCATTTTTTGTTATCCATTTGCTGTCTGCCAATTTTTTCGACCCACCCTGTGTCGTCTTTGAAAATATTGTATTGTATTCAAATCTTCTTGTTGAAGTTCCATCTTGATTTTTTTCTTCTTTAAAATGGTAAATTTTACAGTTTGCAGCTTTTCTTCCCCTCCAAGCTAATTCATAAGAAGCTATATATGAAAGAATATTTTTTGTAATCCCTCTGGGTTGTCTATATTCCACAATTTTGCCATTTTTACTATATCTTTCTTGTTCAATGCTACAGAACTTACTTTTCTTTTCTCTGGAATAACTTGTAATTCTTTCCGTTTACTATTTCTTGCATCACGAGCTTCTTTAAAAGTTATGTCGGCAAAAGGATCAAATTTAATATTGTATTCATTGAAATATTTTTCTTGAATCATCTTCGCAGTTGAATTCCAAATTGATTTAACTGCATATTCTTTATAATCTTCTCCATTCCTCTTTTCATATTATAGGCTCAATCCTTTAATATATCTGCTACTTTTTGTAACGGAGTTATTTTCGACAGTTCGTAATTTCGTACTTGACAAAACTCCATAAATTGTCTCCATATTGACGATTTAGTATTTTTTGTGGATTGCGGGATTGCTTTTTCTATATTTTTTGTTATTTGTTGAGTCGAAACTTCCCCAAAACGACTCATGTTGTAATGTTTCAGTATCAATTATCAACAATACTCAAATAACTGACAGGGCAGACATTAAAGTGACGTAAGCATATACTAGATGTAGACGCTTAAGAGGAACAGGCGTTTTTATCGGTGATAAAAAACGATGCACCTTTTTTATCGCTGTCAAAATGACAAAACAGTCATCTTTAAATGACTCATTTTATATAGGAGTTCATTTATCAGTATAAAACAGCGAGAAGATGTTTTATTACTATAAAACTGATCTGATTTGTTCTCTATTTGAAATTTTTGCCATTTGATTGGCTCAAAAATAATAAGGGAAAGACTGAATACTTATTTTCAAGAGTTATTCCAATTATTTCAGAAAAACAAAACAGAAGTGACGCTTTTTCAGCCGCCCTGGACTAGACAATCCAGTGGAAATCTGTTCGTCTATATTCAATAAAAAAATGTGGTGTGACTGATATCGTACCATCACAGCTCAGTCTAAAAATAAACCTATTCCTTTAGACATTATTTGATTTCAATCCAAATTAAATGCCTATACAGGATATTGCTAAATAAGTGCGAAAGTTTTTAGGGGGTGATTTCTTGTCGAAAATTAAAGGGGATCTTTCATGTAAACAGAAGCTCTTGGCCTTTCCTGAAAAGTTACACGCTTCCAAAAATGAGAAAATAGTAGTTTATGTAACAAGTACGCAAAATGAGGCTTTCGCGGACGAATCGTAATATGAAGATGAGTCCGCGAAAGCCATTTGCGTACGTGTTGCATACAATATTTTTTTGTATAAGCTTTCCAAAGAATGTTTCATGTAGGAACTATGATTTTATTTCTGCTATCGATACGCAGCACCGGCAGAAGGCCGTGTGAAATATCGAATCAAATTTTTTATTACCGACGTGTCAAATATCAAATATGTTAACTAGTCAATAACATTTGCGTTTGTTGTTATGTTCTCTAATTGTGTTTTCAGTTATTTTTTTCAGGATCCAACTATACCAAGTCATCATGTTGTTACCTACCGCAACAATAACCGTTGACAATTTTATTCCGAAAAAATCAAAATTCCTAGCTTTTCTGCGGCAAAATGTTATCGGTTCATAGTTTTTATAGAATTTATAAACACCCGTTAATGTTCAGTTCTGTTTTATGAATGAATAAAATTCAGTTCGTGAAGTGTTGCCATGACGACACTTTACGGACAAGTCCGTAAAAGTATAGCATTTTACGGATTTTCTTTAATTCCCAAAGTTGCCGTTTTGGGGAGCGTATACAAAAAAAATCTTGAAATTACTGAAGAGTTGAAGAAATGGAATTTTGTGGGCATGTTCTATCAATAAAAAGGCCACCCAAGAATATGTTTTTAATTTTGTTGTGATCTTTTAAAGGGGTGAAACATGCAACCCCTATTCTATTTTTTACCAGCACTTTTTAACGAAACAAAAGTTCTTAAAAATATCTGTTGAAAAGAAAGATTTATTGCAAACCTTTTTTAACGCCTGTATTGTTTCTGTGAAAGCAATAGTTTCTTAATAAAAAATTAATATACAACATCGTGCATGAACGGATCTTCTGTAAATGGAATCGAAAAAATCTAGTAGGTAGGTGTCACGTTTTCTTTGCACAAATTATGACTCCAATCATTGTTCATATAGAAAGTAGATTCTCTATAAACAATGCTTCAATCGTAGTATTTTAAAATTATTCCGCTTGTTTTTAACTTGAATCAATTAGGTGGTGTTAAGTCGCTTTGACTTTTATGTGGTAGTTGAAAGTTCAATTGTGCCTTTTAAATCTTCAATATGAATAATTACACTAACGCTGACATGGCCGATATGCATTTTATGCGTATGGTCGTACCAATAGAAATTATTTGGAAGCTAGTCGGCTCCGTGCAGAGATGTATCCTCAGGGCGTGATACCTCATCACACAAGTTTGCACTTCCTCACCAACGTCTCTGTGAAAGAGGGACTTTTCAAAAACGAACATGTGATTGTGGTCGTCCACCAGTAATAAGAACGGTGACACTGGAAGAAGAGGTTCTTGATATGAAGATCGTCCGGAATTAAGTACAAGACAAATTGCTAACACACTAAATGTTAGCATTAAACTAATCTGGAAAATGAGGATCACCAATTGTATCCTTACCATATTCAACGAGTCCAGACACTTTTGCCGCGAGATTTTCCCCAATGGAGTCTCACGTATTATTCACTGACGAATCCAAATTTTCAAGGCAAGGGATTACAAATTTTCATAACAATCATCTATGGGCCGAAGATAACCCACATGCAATTCAAGAAGGTCGGTACCCATGTTCATTTTCGGGGTCGGAATTCTTTTCGAAAATATTATGGGGCCGTATTTTCTACCGTTAAGGCTAAATGGTGCATCCTATACAAATTTTCTCCCGGAGCAGCTTCCCATTTTAGTTGAAAATGCTCCACTAGCTATTCGACCACGAATGTGGTTTATGCACGATGGTGCGCCTGTCCGTGTATCCAAATCGTTGGATAGGCCGAGCAGGAACTCAACCTTGGCCTCCCAGGTCTCCAGACTTAAACCCCTTGGACTTTTGCATCTGGGGTCCTTGGTTTATATGACCCCCATTGAATGTGTAAATGATTTCAGGAATCGCATCATTGCAGCCTGCGAGATAATCCAAAGTTCACTCGGAATATTTCAACGTTTGCGCCAATCTATGAGACGAAGACTTGATTCCTGTCTAATGGTTGGAGGTGGTCATTTCGATCAGTTTTTATAACTCCGTTCCTTTTGATCTTGTTCCCTTTTTCTTTGTTGTAATACACATAATTTTGTTTGGTTTGTATTTTTAATTTGATATTCTACATATTAAAACAAAACATGGTACTGGTACATGCCTACATTGAAAGTTGAAACGAGCGGAATAATTTTAAAATACTACGATTGAAGTCATAATTTGTGCAAACCTACTAGATTTTTTCGATTCAATTTACAGAAGATCCGTTCAAGCAGAATGTTGTATTTTATTTTTTTATTAAAAAACTATTGCTCTTACGGAAACAACACAAGAGTTAAAAAAGTTTTGCAATAAATCGTTTTTTTAACACATATTTTTAAATTGAGAAATTTTGTTTTGTTAAAAATGTCCGGTAAAAAATGGAATAGGGGTTGCATGTTTCACCCCTTTAAAAGATCACAACAAAATTTAAAAAATATTCATAGGTAGCCTTTTTATTGGTAGAACAAAAACTATTTTTTTTCTCATTTTTGGAAGCGTGTAACTTTTGTTTATATGTAAGGCCTAAGAGCTTTTGTTTAATTTTCGGCCAGGAATCACCCCTTAAAACTTTCGCACTTATTTGGCAACACCTTGTATATGTTATAGAAAAATTCGTACTATTGAAACACGTTTTTGTGATTTTTTCGCGTTGAGTTAACTTTGTAATACAAACCTAATTTCCAATTTGGATCGGTAAATTGGTTGTTTCTGTAAACAGTATGTGCTAGTTGAAACAATTTATAAAACCAATCTTCCTTTGAGGATACATTTTCCAAATAATATTGCATCATCGTTCAAGTATTTCTTATTTCAATCTCAGTTTAAAGATATTTCCACTGATTTAGGCAGCCGGTTATAAACATAGCAGATTGGGGATGTGAAGGATCTCTTGAAATATTCATGATGGTGTGTGGGCAGAGTTAATGTATTCTGGAAACGTAGTACGTTGAGATTATGTATATCCGCAAGGAAAGTGATTTTTGTGTTCAGGTATAGGCGTATTTCCGTCAACATTATTTTGTGGTAGAGATGGGTCCAATCTTGGAATAAATTCCTAATATCCTGCGTTTATCGAATAAGAGGCGCAGACAAAAAGTGAATTTTTATGGCCTCTCTTCAATGAATGAAGTGAAGCTCGGAACAAAGTATCAGAAAAAGTTAACGCGGATATAAGACTATATAGATATAGATCAGTATCTATAATTATGCCAAAGAAATATAATAAACACTAGAACGCTAGTTCAATCTGACTAAAATCATTGTCGAAAGATATATTGTCGGAGGGGAACTGTTTAAAACTAAACATTTCTTTTTGTTCCACCTCACTCGGGCACCTTTGGGCACCAATGGACTAACGCCATGGACCATTGGCTGATGCCGCCGCTTCAACCTGTTTCCGATGTAGGGATCATGGCGACTGTGCATCAAAAGTCGGTGGTTTTACGGAATTGTGCAATATGTCAACCCTATCGCGGTGGTCTTAGATTTTCAACGAAGCAATTTTATTTTCTAGTTCTTCTCGTGCCACCAAAACTTCCTTCTTTGACTCTTCTCGTGCCGCATCGATTCTTCCTTCAGTCCTGCGATTTGCCCCTCGGTTTTCTGGAACATCTGCTCGAAAAATAATTCATGTTGCTCTCGTTGTTCTTTCTCCTCTTGTTTTTCTCTTTCTCGTCGTTCATTTTCCTTCTGCGGCGTTCCTCCTTCTCTTGTTTTTCTTCCAGCAGTCGTCGGTCTTACTAGGCAAACTGTTGTTTAATCATTACCATCTCGTCATAGAGTGTATTCCTCGTATTCACCATTAATTGTTCACAAATAGTCACTTAAAATCCACACTTCTGACGCCAATTGTAACGATTTGGGGTCCTTTTATTTCACAACTCAATAGTATGCTCTAACAATACAATACTTGTTCACAATAAAAATATTCACAAGACTGACTGCCGATTTCTGACTATCTCCCGGTCGCATATGACCCGCTATATATAGGACGGTCGAAATTTCTATCGGCGATCGGGAATCGGGCGATCGGGAATGTTCCATAACGACATTGCTAACGGTCGGTTTTCTTCTCGAATCTTCGAATGGCGGTTATCTGGAGCATGACATCATCGGTAACGGCCATTTTTCGAAGTTTCCAATAGCGGTTATCGAACATCTGGAACAAGACGTCACTCCTTACGGTCGGGCCCACGGTTGTAACAGTACAGAATGGACTCAGGATATTTTCGTGATTTCCGTAACAGTATTTTCCTCCAAAAGAGAACAATTCATTTCATTTGTTCTATAATGCATCCAATCATAAGTTAGTTCACCATCCATTAATAACTAAGAAAACTCTATAGAGTAAGCTTATATCAAAATTAAAAAAATAAGTACTATTTCCATTCCACAAAAACGCACCAACGGAATCATAAAACGGAGCAAGGATGGCTTGCAATTTTCTGAATCCGGATAAATAAATATTATACGAGAACAAGCAGGAAGCAAATCCTAAATCGATACTATTCTGTTTCCACCGTTCCCAGGGCCTGATATCGTCATGAATCTCTTGTAAATTTTATCTAAAATATATAGAAAGGGAATAACTAGGGCAACGTGATAGGTGTCCACTCGCTATGGGGGGTCAATTGACGGAGATCATGGACGTACGTAATGGATTGGCATTCCAGTGTTTATTATATTTAATTGAATGATGTCTAGATTTCTGGTTGTCAATAATTGATTAGTTTGAAAATATGAACAGGGTGTTCCTAAAATCAGATGTGTCATTAATGAATAGTTCATTTATGTATACTCAACAAGATCACGTTATAAAAGTTTTTAAAAGTTGTTTATTTTGTTTATTTTTTCAAGTTAACAAAAAATGAAAAATAAAAATTGCATATATTGCATTCAATAACATCCGAAAAATAAATTTTTGGACATTTGTTTATAAATTGTTTATAAACAAATTGAATAGTTCCATATTTAAACAAAAATGTTTTTGCCATTTCTTAAAAAAAATCTTATTGTTTATAATAGTTTTTTTTTATATTTCCAGTATTTAAATAATTAGTAAAGATTTTTTTTTTCCTAAAAAATCATAATTATTAGCATTTCTCAATAGAAAAAAACAGAAAATAAAAATAAAATATTTAGAAAATGTAATTGTTTATTGAGTTAACAATTTGTTACAAACAAATTCCAAATCTCATTATATATTTTTTCTGAAACTTCTAAAAATGACAAAAACAACGATATGCAACAAAGTGTTGCAAATTGGGTTTACATTTTTTATAGATTTTTCTAGAATTACCATATATAAAAGTTGCAGCGGTTGTAACAAATCGCTGTAACTTTTGAACCATTAAAGATACAGTTATCAACATTTGAAAGGATTTTATAGAACATTAGTTGATCTCTCAAATAAACTTTTCACCAAGTCTGTATCTGTCATTGTTTCCTGTTTATATGCATTTGTTTATAAAAAAAACCGTTATCTACTTCTTACAATGCTTATATCCTTTATACTATTAAAGTTAGCCCTTTTGTACTTAAAAACGATTTTGTAGGCTAGTATTTGAATTATTGGAAAAATGTTGGTTTCAGTCATTAAGATTAATTGTTCATGAAATACACGGATTTATTTAAATAATGTCAACTTCGTCATGTATTCTAGCAGCGTTTAATCACATATTTGTTTGTAAAATCATTCATTATCTGTTTTTTCAACGATTTCTATGAAAAATTATATACCGTAAATTTAGAAAAATCTATAAAAAATATAAAAAATGTTTTTTCGACACTTTGAGTTATTCCCAAAAAACTGAACCTTTTTTTTGTTTTCGTTTTTTGTTAATAACAATTGCAATTTTCGTCAGCAAAAAAAACAAAAAAATGTCTTTCTCAGAATTGCATGGCGAATCGAATGAGCTATTGCTCATATTTTTTAGAGATTTGGAACTATTTTTCGCAGGAAACTCACTTCTCGACTAGTCTACTACAGCTTTTTGGATTTTTTTTAGATGTTGTGATTTAGGAACTCTGCACCTGTTATTCACTTGATTCCTTAGATTTAGATATTATTTTCAACAATTTTGATCTCTTGGATATTGTGTGATTTAAACATAGTCTTCCATTTCAACGATTCATTTAATATATTCAATTGTTTTTAAGCTTCATTACACTTGATCTCAGAACATAAAACTTCTATTTTGGCAAGTCGTCAAGAATTCGCTAGAATTCAGCCTCTGTCGCATTGACGTTAGTAAAGCCACTCACCACGCATTCATTTTTAATCAGCTACCCTTGCCCCAATTTCTTATTCGATCATCAAATGTAGAATCCACCGAAATGCCGATTCCTCACCCCCAGATTTTTAAAATTATATCTACTGCAGATGATCTAATCGTACTCGTTCTTGAATTATTCTGAATAATACCGATTTTCTTTTTCGTATAAATATAGAATAACTAGCTAACACAGATTATACCAGGAGAGCTCATTGTAAGATAACCCATACTATAGGAGTGAAGTGGGTTCTGAGCGATATTCAGCTCAAAAAACAACTACTTTTCTGGCTAATACCTAGATGGACGTTGGATGGACTGATGAATAATCGTGCAAAGCTTTTTAATATGAGATTACCTTGCCTTTGTAAATGCTTCCTGAAAATTTGAATTTCGACTATAGTTAAACCATTTACAATTGAAGAAGCATACAAAACAAATTTTGCAGTCTTGAGGCGGTATCCTTTGAGGAGCATAGGCGGAGATAACTAGTTTTGTTTAGATAATTAAATATTTCAAAAATACGTTAAAATAAAAAAAAATATGCCATAAGCGAGGAAGTATGTATTAATAGGCAATCGGATCATCATGGTAGAAAAAAAGGCATATTTTCCAACTATAGAATATTTTAAAACCTATTTCGATCCCAGACCAGAGACGCTACTGGCATTTATTTATTCAGACCTCTTGAAACACATATATAACTCGTGATTTATTAGTTTTCTTGACCTCGCAACGTATCGACGCACCTACAAGCATTAGGCTTGATTGGCTCAGGCGAATCTGCTGTAGAACTAGACAGCTGTCACCCAAACCCACGTTGACTGTCGGCTCTTTTGATCTTCCGTTTGGCGACGGAGAATGTTTACGAGTGGTACACATTATTTTTCGTTCCGTTACTTCGTATATACGCTCGTATTAGCGAAGTGAGGTTTTGATTTGCTCCTTATAGAAACAGCTTCTGCAATTGAAAATGGTTAAACTAACCTACAGGATAGGCCATGCAGAAAACAACTAATGTCTGCGAACCTGAATGGACTGATCATAATCTTTCTACTTTAGAGCTTCAACAAGTAATCCAAGAATATTTTTCTGAAGTTGGAAGGACAGTCATCAGAGTCCATTGATAAAAACTCAAACAAATATACACCATCAACAAGATGTATGAATTCCCTTTATATCGAGGATGCCACCTATAGTGAAATTGAAGATACAATAAAATCCTTGAAATCAAGCTAGTCTCGTGGAATCGATGAAATAACAAGTGAATTTGCCGAAATAATTTCGAAACCTCTAGCTTATTTAATGAATATTATTTTTAACACGCTTCTATTATCTTAACCTGTATATATGTATGTATGAATGTAATGAAATCTTCCAATACAATTTTCGTCCACTTCTAGACATCCGAATTATTTGAAATTTTGCATACGTATTAGGAACGGATGTCAATACAATAATTTCGAAGCTATGACCTGAGTCTTTCTCCCGTAGTTTGAATGTTTAAAAACACGATTTGGAAAATTATAGTTTAAAAAAATTAGAGACGCTTTCGTAGCAATATGGACAAAAAAGTTGAAAATAATAAGAATAAAGTCATTGACCAAAAAACTAACCTTACTGTAAAAAAAAGTGATGGACTATCAACTGTTAACGGTTATTCATATATATATATATATATATATATATATATATATATATATCTTAATATATATAAATTACGCGTCACGTTGTTTGTCCGCGATGGACTCCTAAACTACTTAACCGATTTCAATCAAATTTGCACACCGTGTGCAGTTTAATCTAACTTGAAAGATAGGATAGCTCACATCTCAATTTATAGCCGCAATATTATTTTATTGCAAATTATTTTTTTATTGAAGTGAAACTTCTTTAGAATCGTTGTGATTTCAAACTCGATACACGTTCTCGGTCTCCTTTTTGTGCGATGCTTCGTAGCGTCCCTGCTATCGTCTACTAAGCATTGTCCATATGTATGCTCCTGTGTAGTGGGAAGTGGGATAGTCAGTATATCTATATCTTGCTCCAGTTCCGAGCGTTCTACATGTTTATGTTAGTATGTGTTATTTAGACTGAAGTATAATAGTAGAAAATCAATCATGGAGGTCGCCATGTTTTTTTACAAATGGCATCTGTGTAAAAAAGCATGGTGGTCCCCATGACTGGTGTTCTCCTACCGTTTCCCTTGAATAATAGTTTAGGAGTCCATCGCGGACAAACAACGTGACGCGTAATTTATATTAAGTGTGCAGTTTGATCTAACTTGAAAGATAGGATAGCTCACATCTCAATTTATAGCCGCAATATTATTTTATTGCAAATTATTTGTTTATTAATTATCTGTTAGCTCCAAACGATTCTAACAGATGGCGGTATCTGTTGACTGGATTGAGTAAGAACGGGAAGGATAACGATAAAAAGGGATAACGGGATGACAGGATAAGGGGATAACGGGAAAACGGAATAACGGGATAAACAAAAAAGGGGAAACAGGAAAAAGGGATAACGGGGATAACGGGAATAACGGGAATAACGAACAAACGGGAAAACGGGATAACGGGATGACACGATAAGGGGATAAGGGAAAAATGGGATAACGGGATGAAGAAAAAATGGGATAACAGGAAAACGGGATAACGGGAATAACGGGATAACGGGAAAACGGGAAAACGGGGTGAAGAAAAAAAGGGGTAACGGAAAATGGGATAACGAGATAACGGGAAAACGAGATAACGGGACAACAGGAAGCGGAAGGAGTCAAAAGCATAATCTAAATAGAACAACATAAAGGAAAACATAGAAAAAAAAATTCTACGCGGACGAGAGTTTTCGGGAAAAACATTTTAGGGAACATAGAAATTTGGACAGGACAACGTCTGTCGGGTTTAAGTTTTAGTTTATAACAAAAACCTTAGCCACAGCAACGCGTGGCCGGGTCCTAGTATATATATATATATATATATATATATATATATATCTATATATTTAAACATAAACGATATGCCCATATACTTACAACACTCAATACAAAATAATTTCAGGTAAATAAAATAATTGCTCGAAAACTTACATACTGATATCATCCATATTTGTATGATTTCTTCCACAAAGAAGACAAAAGAATGGGTTTAGGAAATCAGACACGCATTTTTTTTAGAATATTGTTGAAAAAACAATATGGGTATCATTGCTAACCGTGTCTTATTTTGAATCTTCTGCAATTGTTCTGTCATAGATTATGATAAGTGTTACTTCTTAAGGTTCCTTTTATTTTCTGATAAAAAATTACTTGATTATAAATATAATATTGTACATTGTATTGATATAAATAAACTCTTTAATTCTAAAAAATATACTCTGCGGAACTTCCATAATTATTATTGAAACTAAAACAAGCCAAATTTCGTATTTCCAGATGCTTTAAATTTTCTCATGCAAAATTATAACTGAAAGATGCCAACTGATGCAAACATTGTTTCAGTCCTAAGAATGTTTAATTTGGACAGAAGAAAAATATTGGGATTTTTTCAAACCCAAGTATGTTAGGTGAAATTCTAGTTTTAGAATATTTCTTTTATAAATAAAATCAGTTTGAAAAACTAAAAAAAAACGTTTTTGTAGCAATATGGATAAATAGGATAAAAATAAAGTAATTGACCAAAAATTTATTTCGAAGTTAAAAAATCATGGGGTGCTTGATATAAGTGGTCTTACATTTTTTATCGTTAGCTAGCGTTATGAAAAGTAAGTAAAGAGCACTCCACGCTTTTTTTACATGGAAGTTCATTTTATGGTCAATGACTTTATTCTTATTTTTAAATTTTCAGTCCTTATTGCTACAAAAGCGTGTTTTTTACTTTTTTAAATTATAATTTTCTTTTTCTTTTTAGTCCATATTGCTACAAAATCGTGTTTTTAAACTTTCCAACTACGGGAGAAAAACTATTTGATTGATTCATCCACATGGGATTGAAGTTTTTACCAACTATTGGTGAAAGTTCTGAGACCAGCACACTCACCAAATCTTTGTAATGTATATTAGTAATTTTTCATTATGAGCTGATGATCTTGGCGAGAATACCTAGCATAGCTACGGTGTGCAAGGTGTGCAAAATTTCAAATAATTCGGATGTCTGGATACATACATACAGTTCAAGCTAATAAAAGCGTGTTAATAAATAAATAATAGTTTAAAAAAACTAAAAAACAAGCTTTTATAGAAAACCAAACTAAAAAAATAGAAAAAAAAAGTACTTTATTTTAAAAAAAGCGTGGGGTGCATGGTATCAATAATTATATAATACATTACACACCTAGGGCAGTAAAGTAAGAAATGTCTCAGATCACAGGTAATTGTTGGTCGAGGCGATACCATGCACCCCACGTTTTTTTTCAAATAAAATAAATTTTTTTCTTATTTTCTATTTTTTTAGTTTGATTTTCTATAAAAGCGTGTTTTTTAGTTTTTTTAAACTATTATTTATTTCCTACTTTTTAGTTTGGTTTATTTATAAAAGCGTGTTTTTTTAGTTTTTTTTAACTATTATTTTCATAATTTTTTTGCAAATTAAAAAATGGAATAATCTTATCAAATTAGTGTATTGTCATCGGTCCTCGATAAATCTACAAAGTTTGAATGAAAGCTGACCGTTTAAAGTCAAAATCGCGCTCAAAGGAGTCGGTTACAAACAAACATATAAGTGAAGCTAATATAAAGCACGTAAAAAAAGAAAAAAACTGAAAAATATGTAGATGAGAGATCAAGTGTCTGCAATTTTAAATGAATACCAGAAAAACTTGAACTCTTATATTTTCCAAAATCACTTTGTGGTTGATATTTCATTTCCAGGGTTCATATTGGGGCGAACATGACTGGAAAGCTGGGGATGCTGAAGATTCATTGGCAAGGAAAGCATACGAGGCCCTTTTGAGAGTATCGCTGCTTCAACCGACAAGCGACAAATTTCAAGATTTCGCTGACAAAGTGAAGCAAAGATCTGTCGATGATTACAATTATACCATTAGCGAAGGAGAAGAAGTAAGAAATATAATTGTATGTTAGATTAGTAACATAAACAACGCAGCTTCATCCGTACTGTGGAATGAAATTTTTTTTTATTACAGGGTGTCTCAAAAAAGGGCAACGACTTAGTATTTTTTTTTAATGACACACCTGTATATAATTGGATTTTTGGATTCTACTAAAATTCTAAGCAGATTTCATGTACATACCCATCCTAAGTTCAACTGATTCCAAGAAAAAAAAACAAAACAGCTCTGATTTCCGATAACTTAGTGTAGTAGGCTGTGTACGCTAGGTCCGTCTATTGTATCCATGACAATGAGAAAACAACTCTCATCTGTTTTCGCCAAATGTCAAATAATTATTAATATTTTGTGGGTTTTTTTATTACTTTTTATAATTTATCTTGTTGATTAATATGGCTCGTTCAGTAGAAGATAATTGAAGCCGTTATCATATTTGGTTTCGGGAGCGTTCGATTCATCGTTAATATTTGCAGAAATTGGTGGCAAAATTTAACAGAACAGGAACGGTAAAAGACGCTCCAAGATCTGGAAGGCCGAAAATAACTACGGAAAATGTTAAAATTCAAGTACTAGCTGAAATGGTAAATAACCCGCAACAATCAACTAAGCAAGTAGCTGAGGCATGTAATGTTTCTAAAACATTAGTAAAGATGATTTTAAAAACAAAGAAATTCCATCCTTGCGAAAGAAATGTTTTGCACCAGAAAGAATTGTTGCAAATCCTATTTATTTGCGACACATTTGTTTTAGTGCTGAAAGCACATTTTATCTAAGTGTAAATATTGGAGTTATAAGAATCCCCATGAATTCCGCGAGTGGATACTCAATTTCCCCAGAAGATTAATATTTGGGCTGGTATTTTAGGTGACCACATTATAGGTCCCATATTCTTAGAAAAAAATTCAAATGGTCCCAGATACCTCAAAATGCTGCAAGATACAATCCCTCCTAGTATCAATGATATTGTTGCGCAAAACCCCCATGAATTTAACTTGGACGTAACATTTCAGCAAGATGGAGCCGCACTATTTTCGGGAAGTGAGAAATAACTCAGATGAAAGGTATCCGGGTAGATGGATTGGACGTCGAGGTCCAACATAGGGGCCAACTCGCTCACCGGATTTCATTCCTATTGATTGCTTTCTTTGGGGCTATGTGAAATCTGCAGTTTGTAAGACGGTAGTGGGTCTTTAGATGAACTGCGTTCGTTATCTTTATAATTGGACTTTGTCATACGTTAATAAAGTCTCTTAGTTACATTTGCTACGGTTCCATGTGTACTACTTCGGTAGCTTCCAAAAAGTTGGCAAAGGAAAGTTAAATCCATTTTGTTCCATTTGTTACGGTTTTTTCACTGAACTGGTGCAAAAGTAGTCAAAATAATAATTTTGACTTTTGTGATATAACACCATACATCAAACTTGTTTAGAATTTTACGTAGAATATAAAAAAATAAACTACCAAGTCGCTGCGATTTTTCGAGATATGCTATTCAATTCAATTCAGTTCAAAGTATACTTTATTGTCATAAGTGAATAACCCTTGTTGACAAAGCTTGTTAACCTAAAATTAATAAAAATATACAGGAGAACAATACAAACTATCTACATATTAAAGAATTTAACTATAATTATTACATTACTATATAGGAGTATAATACATTAAAAACATTTCCAGTTACATATTAAAATCTTGGATTACCCTTTTGGTGACAAATTAAAATCTATGTAACTTCAAAGTGACAATTGTCACTTTGAAATATTCCAGATGTTTTTCAAGTGACAATTGTCACTTCGAAGTGACAATTGTCACTTCGAAGTGACAATTGTCAGTTCAAAGTGACAATTGTCAGTTCAAAGTGACAATTGTCAGTTCAAAGTGGCAATTCCAAATGTTTTTGAAAAATATTTTGTTGTTGGCCCTTCTACGCCTTCGTAGATTTCAATTCGTGAGTGTTTGAGTATGTTAGCTGGAATTCATGCTTTATTTCAATAGGGCGCATATTTTCAAGAGGATCGAGGGGCGTTGTTATATTACTAGTTATGCGTTCAGCTAGGTTGCAATAGTGTGAGTTGAGGGTGTCGGGATTCATTAGGGTTGATGTGTGCACATTCGCTTTTTCTCTAAGATCATTTATGATTCTCCAGGTTTCTTTTACAGGATTATTGGCATTTTCTATTCTGGATCTGTAATATAGTTCTTTCGCCTTCTTCAAGACTTTACGGTAGGTAGTCCTATATTTCAAATAGTAGTCAATGAAACATTTTTCTTTAGTGGATTTTTTTATAGTATACAATGATCGTAGGTTGGACGCAGATACTTTAATATCCAATGTAATCCATGGTGTTTTTCTTTTAGGTTTTATTTTTTGAATAGGGAAAGCACAGTTGAAGTTTTCAAGTAGTCGATTATAGAATGCTTCAAATTGACATTATGTAGTAAGTGTACTATTCCAGTTGGTTTGCGAGCAGTAGTTGTAGAATTTTTCAAAGTTTTTTTTACTATAAAGCCTTCCATAATGAAAATTTTTATTTTTATTTTTTTGTTTACTATTTATAGTAGTACAACTATATACCGCCTCATGATCAGATATTCCAGAGGGAACTACTTTGGTTATCATATTATCGAGATTGCTACATACATAATCAATTAATGATTCCTTGTCGTGCGATATACGTGTTGGTTCAGTCACGTGCACTTTTAGCTGAAAGGATTCTAGAATATTCTTCAGTGATTGTGTATTATTATTGTACGTATCACTGTAATTTATATTGAGATCACCCGCTACTATGATTAAGGACTGTAAAGGCAAGTCTGACAATATAATTTCTAGTTTTTCGAAAAATACATTCATATTTGATGAGGGCGATCTATATACACATATAATATAAATATTTAGCTCCTTACAATGAACTAGAGAGAATTCGAATGCCTTTTCTTCCAATAAAGTATTATATCTGTCGATTTCAGAGAATTTATGTTTTTTCAAAAACGAGTCTTCAATATAAATCATTGTACCACCATGCGTTGTTCCCTTATTTGTGTGCTCACTTTTTCTGGAGTACTTAGCTATAGGTAAATAGCCGGGTAGATGGATATTTTCATCAGTAAATAACCAATGTTCAGTAAGTATTACTATATTAGGGAATGAGTTGTGTTCTAATAAAATATATAATTCATCAGTTTTGTTTCTGAGTGATTGAACTATATAAAAGAGTTCAAATGAAACCCTACAACTATTGTATTTAACATTATTTTGTAATATGTAAAATAAATGAGTTACGGGAGGCGACGGATTCTGGTCCTCGCTGTATAAGTATCATTAGAATGTTGATGTTTTATATATATATATATATATTTATATATATATATATATATATATATATATATAGTTAGTTGTGAAGGTTAGACGACTGTCTAAGTTAAAGAAGAATCCTTTTTAAATTCGGGTATGCAGTCAACAGGGGTATGGAAAAAAGTGTACTCTTTTTTCTATTCAAGCTTTCGAGTCATTTATTGTCTCTTCATCAGGAACTCTACAATGAATTAAATTGAAAACCAAATAGGCATGTGTGTACTTACAAAAGTGAGGTTAAAAATCCCTTTCACTTGCAGCAATTTATAAAATACCATGTCACAACAGACAACACTCTTGGTAACGTCATATATAGTTAAAACTTTGATCAAAATTGATCAAGATTACTTAAACATAAGTGTATAAACATTTTAAAATTCCAAATGGGCTCTTATGGAGGTCATGTTGGATTCAAGAGGCAGTGGTGACAAATGAAAAATGAATGATTATTGAAGTATATGAAGTTGACAATTGACAAGTATGAAAAATAGATCTAACACCTGTTGCCAACATACAATGCGGTGAAAAATAATATAATTCCAGGGGACACAATTATGTTAATGTATTGAATTGTGGTCTGTCTCATATGGAGAACGACTGAGTAAATATGAATAGATTATGCTGAGAGTATCAATGTCCGTTCTCGAATTCATTGAAATTTGTGTCATTTCGAGAAACGTTCTCTTTTTTACATTAGATTCATGTTCCAAGATACTCACATTATCATAATCTGGGTTATGGTTCAGAGCCATGCTGTGATGAGCTAATGAACAAGTTTTTTTAAATTTTCTAATATCGCTTTTATGGGAGGTAATTCTGTGTTTCAATTTCCTTTTGGTTTGGCCAATGTACTTCTTTTCACATTGAGAACAAGGGATACAATACACCAAGTTCGAATTATCTAATAGAGGATCTTTGTCTTTTAACTTTGAAAAAATCTTGTTCAATACTATTTGGTTTTTATACGCTATTTTGATGTTAGGAATCTTGGAAAATAATTTGTTGAATTTATAGTTTAAAAATTCTATATGTATATATATATATATATATATATATATATATTTCTTAATTAATATATATATATATATATATATATTTCTTAATTTCTCCTTCATATGTTTATTTTCTCGGGATAAGGGCCTTAGTCAGTCTATGTATTGTTTGTTGGATAGGACGTTTCGACATTGTGTATGTCATCTTCAGGTAAATTTTTAAAAATAATGTAAAACATGACAAATTAAAAACATAGTACTTTACATAACATCAAATACGATTAAAATTCAAAGATACGTTCAAAACTTACAATATAATTTAACAATCACTTTCATTATTTCGTGTTCATGTTTCACGATTGGAATGAACGTTGTTGAATGTCTGAAATTGCTGGTATCGATTTAATTTCATCTGTTATCGTTTTATTTTATTTTATTTCTTAAATACATTGGAGTGTTCGACATATTTAGTTATAGTATGTGGGCTCTATTGTTATAATTCATGCAAGACTTTTCCGAATAAAAATGTAAAGTTCAGTTTTTTTTCTTTTATATTTTTTGTTGTGGAGTGAGTGTTTGAAATAAGTTATTGTAGATTTGATTGAGGTTTTTTATGTCGTTTATATTGTTAATACCGTTTGTATCGTTTTTTATTTGAATCATTCTGAGGAAATTTCTAACTTTTGGATTATTTTCTTTTGTTAAAATTTCAACTATGTCAAAATCGAATTCATGTTGATTTTCCTTTTCATGTTTAGGCAATGCTGTGATTCCGTTTTTGAGTATTTGTGAGCTTGAATTCGTTTATATAGATATTGTTTGGATTGTCCTATATACCTCTGTACTTGCGCAATCATTACATTGTATTTTATATACAGTGTGGGTTTATTTATTTTTTGGATTTTCAGGTTTTAATTTTTGGTCTTAAATGTTATTTGTATTTTATCATCGATGTGCTACTGTTATGTTGTATTTTTCTACTGTTTTGGTGAATTTATTGGATAATGTTCGTACGTATGGTAACTGTTTATAGTTTGTTGTTTTATTGTTTTATTGTTATCATTATAAATAGCATGTATCCTTTTTTCGATCCTTTTTTCCACGAAGTGATCTGGGCAGTTATTTTCCTTCAGGATATTTTTTATTTTTTCTAATTTACTTTTTCTGAATTTTGGGATTTGAGCAAGTCTTATGGCTCGGTCAGTTAAGTTCTGAATAACTTTTTTTTTTAAGCTATGTGTTGCTTTTGACAAGTATCTTGTGTAGCGATGTGATTCATTGGGTTGAGTGAACCAGTTTCTGAATTTTTTTCCAAAATACTATAACTGAATATGTCGAACACTCCAACGTATTTTAAAAAATTTAAAAAAACGATAACAGATAAAACATAGTCGATACCAGCAATCTCGGACATTCAACAACGTTCTGTTTTGAACGTCTCTTTGAATTTTAATCGTATTCGATGTTATGTAACGTATTATGTTTTTAACTTTACATGTTTTATATTATTTTTAAGAATTTACCTGAAGATAACATAAACAATGTCCAATGACCAAGGTTTGAGTCCTGAGGTACCTACTCAAACTTATGCTTCATTGCTACAGAACGAAGTTATATATACAAACAAAGGGTTTGAGTGAAAGTAGTTGCTAATCAATCAGAAAAATCCAGATTTATGCCCGATGCTCAACGTAAACAGCGAATTCCATTAGCAACACTTTGGCACAAAAAAAGTGGCACAAGAATGTTCCAGTTGGTCGGAATACGATGTCTACGTGGACCCAAGTAGCAGCAAGAAAGGCAGGATTACAATTAAAACGAAAATAAAACAAATCATTCTCTAGGAGCTTCTGCTGTGCCTTAGAAAATCCTTTTTGTCAAATAACAATAAAAATGCATGAAAGCCGTTTCTTTAAGGCAACAAACCTGATTGCAAGATTTTCAAGCCATTTTGCATGTGCTGTACATCTTGTTACTGAAAATCAACTTTGAAATTGTGTGATGCGTTATTTTGATGCGAAGAGTATTTATTATCTCTAGAAATTATTTTTATGCTTATAGAATCTCCCTAACACATGGTTAGGAATTATGAAAAATCAATTAAATGATTTAGATTTTAACAAGAGATGATCTTAGGGGAAGTATTCGAATGCGAATAACATGCTAATATTCAAGGAGGTTATTTTTGGGTTCATTTTGAGAAAAAAGCTATGAACCTATGTCCTAAAGGTCTCAACTTTTGAACTACAGGATGCTAAAGCTTTAAGAAAAAACTATTTTTTTATAATAACTTTGTTATGACCCTAGATATTTTTGTGAAACGTAGTATGCATCTTCTATGCATCAAAAGGTATTTTCTGCTGTACAACCATTTTTTTTATTCTTGCCAGTAGCGTTCGTGAGGGGTTTGCACTGAATCATTTCAAAGAGAAAAGTGATACGCCACTGCTTTTTCTCAGAGTAAGAAATCATCATTCCTTTCTGAGCAAATCTGGTTTCCTGATTTTTTTTCGTTTGACGTACGGTTTTCGCATAAAAAAATTAGAATTCATTCATTTGCATCTCGCTAGACCATTTACGAGAAAAAAAAAATCTGTAACTTTAAACAGAAATGTATTCAAGAGAATAATTTTTAAACGGTAAAATTATACAATTAAAGTAATCTAAATACATTTTGGAATGCTAGCACAAAATTACCCTGAACGCACAAAGAAATAAATTAAATCATATGTTCAAAAGGTGAACCTCCGGCAAATATGCATGTCTCTGCTCTTTATCTCATGGACTCACGTACTCTTTGGACAATGGCGGGACTGTTTCTAATAGTTACGCATGAAACTATGATGCGATTGCTCAACTGCTCTTCAGTATGATTTGGTGTGCTGTAAACCAATGTTTTAAGATGACCCCACATGAAATAATCTAAACTGTTGAGGTCCGTGGGCTTAGATGGCCATGCCTGTGATCCTCCTCGACCTATCCAGCAATTTTGGTTTAAATATTCGCGCACCACCAGAGCACTGAAGTGCGCTGGCGCCTTGGCGTGCATAAACCAAAGTCGATTTTTCATAACCCAATTAATAGAGGCAAAGAGAGAGGGGTTACCTTACAAACGGTCCGGTAGTTCTAAATTTTTGATATGTTTTCTAGGATGGTTATTAAGTGTTTAAAATACAAAATGCACATTTTCACCCCCTTCCATTCCGCGCCCGCCGTCATATTGAAAAAACCGAAAAAAATCGAATCTTCCTTCAGAAATTCGCTTATGTCTTCGTTTCGGTGCATTATAGCTACAAAAGAGTTCCATACAATGTTGTGAAGAATGAAATTTTTATAATATACGTTTCTAGGACTGATAGTTACGGAGATATGCACTTAAAAAAAAAAAAAATATCGCATATTCCGGAAATTTGTCAAACTTCTAACTTTAGGACGCTTCAATTCAGTTATGGCCTATTCTAGGTAAACAAGTATTGGAATAAAGTTTGTACAAAATATATGTTCTTTTTTTCTAACCAACCCTACGTAGTGGGGCGTAAACATAAAAGTTAAAACACCGTCATATTGCTTTTTTTGGCTATTGTGACTCCACATTGTATCTTAAAAAATTCACTAATTATTTTCCAGTATTGGCTTGAATTTGGAGTTTATACCAATCCTTCTCGAATTACTTACATGTTACAGCGCAATGCTCTGAGGCAGGTACTATTTCACTTGAGTACCTACTGATGAGAGGGGATGATCAATTTCAAATAATCCACCAACACAGCAGATACATTTTTTGAAGATTCATTTATTTAAAAAAAGTAAGAACAAAAGGCATACAATCATACAAAAATGGGTAGTAATTGAGCTAAGAACTGAAAAGAAAACAAATTTACATGCGCTCCGCTCGTTTCGTAGGGGGTGAGTTAATGAAGTCGGGGTCTTCATTTCCGTCAAATAGTGAAGCTACTAGATCGGCGTCGTCTTCGATTTCGACGATAACTTCATTCCTGTTATTACATTCTTGGCCAACACAGAATTTGCAAAGGGCGGAACACTTTAGCCCGCCTTTCTACAGCCAGACGCTCGGCCCCGATACAGCCAGTTCTGCATGAGATGGCCTTGAGTAGGTTTAGGGGAGCAGCCTGTCTACTCATCCTGATGGGCTCCAGTCTTCCAGCTTTTCTACACCAGCCCCACTCGATAGGGTCTTTGACAATCCCCATCCACTCCATGATCTGGTGGTATGTCCTCAGGAAGTGATCGGAGGTAGTTTAGCCAGATTGAGCTTGGTGGTACTTGTCTTCAATTTGCTATATCGAAGGGAGCTCAACGACTGTTCTCTACTGCAATCATACAGGGATACCAAGATTCTCTCCCCTGCTGCAGAAATTTCTTGGGGGCAGGCAGCAGGGTCCTCGAAACTCTCTGGCTGCTCCAGCAATGATGGGTCTTCCCTATAAACTTGGCAGAATGTATTCTTCCCAAACCCAAAAATGTATGAAGTGGTGTCGCAGCCCGATATTGTGCGCATGAGCAAAGTACAGCCTGTGGTGTGTACTTATAGGAGGAGGCGGAGTAGATTGCGTCTGGATGTTTCCCCCTCGCTGGTTTTTTGAGGTGAACATTGTTTACCGCAGGTGTTGTGCCGGTCAGCAGGACGAGTAGGTTAATGTCTTCCCCGACAATTATGACGGCGTCGTACGTGGGGGAGAGGCATCAACCTGTCAGCATCTTCGGAAACCTGGTCTGTGGCTATGTTTGACGCTTGCATTTCACTGGAGAGCAGCTTCGCGAATCGGTCATTGTTTCCCTCATTGGCCAGGAACTTATCCTGAGATGTGGTGTTGACAGTTGTTCTGTCAAACACCACGTCTGATGATGAGTTTGCCTTGTACCCTCTTGCTCGTTCAGCAGTCTTGGTCACTTGCTGAGAAGGATCTGTAGTGTAGCCCTCAAAAATCACCCCATCACATCGGTGCCATAGTGACGTTGAACGTACTTGACGTAATCCTGGCAAATTCCTCCAAATGTCGAGCTTCTGTTCCATACAACCTTGTGAAGAAGGTACCCACCATCAATAACGACCATGGAACGTTGTTCCAACTTTTTTTGTTACTTCCCACTCCGTAGAGTTGATTGAGAAAAATTCACATGCATTTTGTAGGTAATTAAATTTCCTACAAATTTTGTTCAGAAACTTGTTTTCCTAGAATAGGGCATAACTGAATTACAGCGTTCTAAAGTTAGAAGTTTGACAAATTTCCGGAAAATGCAATTTTTTTTATTTTTTTTAAAAGTGCATATCTCCGTATCTACCAGGAACAAAATTTGAAAAATGAATCATAGAAAATTTCATTCTTTACAACATTGAATGGAACTCTTTTGTAGCTAAAATGCACCGAAACGAAGATATAAGCGAAAATCTGAAGGAAGTTCCGATTTTTTTCGGTTTTTTCAATATAGCGGCGGGCGCGGAGGGGGAAGAATTGTGCATTTTGCATTTTAAACACTCAATAACCATCCTAGATAACATATCAAAAATTTAGAACTACCGGACCGTTTGTAAGGTAACCCCCCTCTATTTTATTTACTGGATTATTACTAAAATGGGAACATATTTCATCAAAGCTGGCAATTCTTCCTCGAGAAACTGCCGGTAAGTATGCCCATCCAACCTCACATGAAGAAAATAGGGTCCAATTAAATAATCACCGCATATTCCTGCCCACACGTTAACGGAAAACTGCAAATGAATGAATTTAATTTTTTTATGCGAAAACCGCACGTCAAACGGAAAAAAATCAAGAGACCAGATTTGCTCAAAAAGGAATGAGGATTTCAAAATAATATAAGGAAAAGCAGTGGCCTATCACTTTTCTCAAAAGTTTATACCTTTAGGACATACGTTTTTTTCTCAAAATGGACCCAACAATAACCTCCTTAAATATTAGCATGTTATTAAGAAACACCCAGTATATTATTTTCATTTTTCCACCCATATAGTTGATATTGAATATATCCTCCTTCATTTTCAACTCCAACGTCGACACGGGACTAGCAAACAAGCGATAGTGAACTTTCATGTCATTCAAATGCAAATTACATTCGCTAACTTTATTTTTCTGAAAAATACCGCAGCAAGGGACCTAAAGGATACTTTGGCCCATATAATATCAAAATTTGAATCAAATCGGACTCCTGAGAGGGGTGACAGCTCACTGCTTTAATCCTCCGTTGGGTTTAGGTAGTTGTCGTGCTACAAACAGTGTCAAAAATTAGGCTCGATTGTAGCGCGACGCGATACATGTTCAAACGCTGAATTAGAGGGATCTTTTGTAAGGGAACTATACACTCAGAAACGCAACTAGCATGCGTGATACAGCAAATAAGCCACGATTAGACTGTTGGCAACGTTGCAATCCAACGATCGCTCGAATTTAGTTGTTCAAGATACAGTGCAGTTTGCTCTAAAAACATTGTTACTGAATATAAAAACATCGTTACTGAATATAAGAAAAAAATTGAATTTGGAACCAGGTAGTCATACAGCTACATATGCTCAAAGTTACGATTCTGATAAGAAAAAAAGAAGACTGATGCTAACATCAAGAGAAAAAAGTTACGCAGAGTTGAAGGAAAAGTCAGAAGGTGTAACATACATCAACCAAACCTTGGAATTAACGAATCAAGAGCATCATCACTATTATTAAAATTCATCGAATCAATATCAATAAATTATTCCATAGTTTATTTTGATTTAGAAACATCTGGATTGTGCATAACTGATGACATTTTACAAATCGCCGCCAAATGTGAAAATAGAGAATTTAATATATATGTTAGCACTACGAAGCATCAATCCTGTGGCGATCAAAATTACGGGATTGAGTACAATTTCTGGTCAATTATAATTATATTTGAATGATGTACAAGTCGATTCACTAAATTTAGTAGATTGTTTGGTAGCATTTAAATAATTTTTTGATTTATCTTGCGCATAATGCGAGATTCGATGTGCCTAGATTACTATCATTAATAATAATGTAATAGAATATTTTACCATGATAGCAGGATTTGTGGATAGCTTAATTATTTCTCGAAAAACGTTCCCAGATCGAAAAGGGCCAGGAATGTTCGAGCTATCAAAATTAGCCAAAGATTCAATACCAAACGAAACATCAAAAATTAGTTCGTTTTATTGGTAAAGAGGCAGAATTATCATGTACACGAAATCGTATAAAGAATGTATTTCAGAGCGACCTGAGAACGAAAGAATATCTTGTAATTTACCTAATTTAAGTGCCTTAAAAAATGTTATATCACGGGATTTATTGAAAAAAATTGCGCAACAAAATATAACATACGATTTTCTGAAACAAATGTATCACGATGAAGGAGAAGCTGTGATTAATCACCTGAAAAATGGAAAATGGAAAACCTAGAGTTATTAGAAATATGAAAGCATTAACTGAAATCATTGATGATTTAAAAATAAATGTCAATCAAGTGATAATTTAGTGTAATAGTTATAAAAATTAATAATATTACATCCATTGTTGTTTATATTTTTTGTAGATTTATCAGCCTGTTAAAAATTAAATCATTTATGTTTACGTTTAAAAATATTCGTATTATTTTGTACAAATGTATAAATAAAATAAAGTTTATGCACTGTTGTTTGCCGTTACTCGCTAAAACTATATTTTATTTCATATCTATTCCTATTGTAATATGTTTAAAATGCATCAGTATATATCAAGGCAATTATTCACAATTATTATTCATAAATATGTGCATTCCAAAACACAGTTCAATTCAAAACAGCAAGACCCTCGCGCTCTCGCTTATTTGAATCACTAGCGTTCGCTTGAGGCGTTGCCACGATTCTCAGCCTTCCCTCTCGTACACTTCTCATCCGCAATAATTTAGAAACTTCTTATGGCAATAACTAAATAACTGTATGGCTACGCGTGTTTTTTCTCTAAAATTTGTTACTTACCTTTCAAAAAGATCTGAATGGAGGGTTTTTAGTTATGCCTTAAAATGTGGTGCCGCGGTAGCTCAAGGGATTACGTGTTAAACGTTGAAACTTTGAAGTCTTATATCTCGCTTTCGGTGTGGTAAATCATACCAAAAATTTAATATGATACAGGTAATAATGTTGGCTAAAAGTGGTATGAATATAAACGAAATCTGATTGGAAGTGGATTTCACGACAACTACCTTAATGGCCGGTCTAATGAAAACTAAAATTATGTAGATCTATATGAGTTCTGTACCCTTGCTTTTCCATTCTTAACCAACGGAATATGGGAAATTTGAGTGTCATAAACATAATTGTTTAAATTACAGATTAATTTTGTCATCGGAGCCTTTTACGATGGAGTTTACCTGCTGGGGATGGCCTTGAATGAAACCCTCTTTGAGGGAGGAGATATCCGAGACGGTAGAGGCATCACTGCTAGGATGTGGCACAGAGACTTTCTAGGTAAGAAGATAAATAATACAATCTCATATTATGCACCAATCTCGGTCCAAATTTTCGTTAAAATAATTACTTAGAGATGTCCATTTTCCTTAAAGGTATAACAGGACATGTCCGAATAGATGACAACGGAGACAGAGACGCTGATTACTCTATCCTAGATTTGGATCCAATCACCGGAAAATTCGAAGTGGTTGGCCATTACAACGGTTTGGACAAGCATTATTTTCCGGTACCCGGAAAAACTATACACTGGCCGGGAGGCAGAGAAGGCCCAACCCCAGATATGCCACGATGCGGCTTCAAGAACAACAGTCCTGACTGTCAGAATAATGGTACGAGAATGCAATTATTTTCAATTGTAGGACTGCTATAAAAATGCGTTCACCCATCAAGAGGCTAGTTATAATTAACTATAATGACTACGTTTTTGATCTGAGCATATTCAGTAGTTATATCACAAGTATTTTGGTGGGTATAGATACTTTGACATGTTTGTGAAAATATTGTTGTAGAAATTCAGGAGACCAAATTTCTTCAAAAATATTTTATTTTATTATTATTTTTTAAATACATTTGGTCGAGTAGTGTATTTGCAACAATAATGGCAGAAAAATATGAAAGTATGCTCTACCCAATATTTCACAAGAGGTATATGACAAGATTATATTACAAATATGCACTTAAAAAAACTGGTGTTACTTTCTCTCGTTTTTTTCGAATTTCTCCTAAGTGTTTCCGAAACGGTCGGACATCATTTTTTAATTTATCAGTGACTTGGACATGATTTGACTGCTAATTATTTTGATAGGTTTGGTGGAAGATGTCTAAAAACCATGGTGTATTCACTTATACCTGTAAAATATTGGGACAAACTGGGGGATACCAGCCCACTTGATAAAGGGAGTTATCTAGAGTTTCAGATATCGCCGACGTCGTTTCTTGTTATAATTCAGTAAACTGCAATTACAGACCACACAGGGTGTTTTTGTGATTTGTGTCTCTGATCCGTTCTGTGATTGTGCTTTTGTCGCCTTTAAGGTCAATGTCAATTCGTTGTGAAATATTTTGAGGTTGATCGATCGATGTAACTTCATATATGTACTATTCCTATTATTTTCTTTTACATTTGAATACAAGACATCTTGTTAGCTACTTTTTCCTTCTTTCATTTAAATTTTTGTTAGCTTAATTTTATCAATTAGATCAAAAGTTTTAACAAATTGAGTGAAGCGCGCTCGTGGGTACGTGCTCCTCAAGAGCAGCTTACAGTTATCATTTAAACAAAATATTCATATACCTTTTTCATATAAAATCTTCCATTCCTTCAAATGGCTGTATCATTTTTTATTGAATATCTTAAAATATATATATATATATATATATTTATATATATATATATATATATTTTAAGATATTCAATAAACAATGTAATTTTGCAACTTATTTGTTAAATAATAAATTAAGCACACACTTTAAGGTTGGTAACTTTTCATATGTTGTTCCTTACATCATCACTAATGTACAGTAAAGAGTTCCCACAGTCCCCTAACTTTCTGAACCTAAAATCTAATATTACTCCACTACTAGTAAAATGACTCGTATATGTATGAATTAATTTGAATCTTCTCTAAACTACCTTTGCCCATTGTAATAATTTTTTTCAACTTGTGACTGTAATGTATCTAGTAACTAGTAAGTCAAATAATTTTATTATTACTTTTATATTTATTTTTTATATTATATATATTTTGTATAAAAAATGTCCAATGAGATGACAACCTTCTGACTAAAAGTATTGGAAAATTCTAAATATAATGGATATTTTCTTCCAAAGACCCATGGGACCCTCTGTGACGGTTCGGAATTCACTAGCCAAAATCAAGATATCTTCATATAATGAAAAGTCCACGCTTACTTGTGAAATTCATGTGTTTATTAAAAAGTGATAATTGTCATAATCATAGTCATTAGCCTAATCGATCTTGGGAGTGAGCCTTGTTCTTCCGAACAACTGCTTGGTTTAGATCGCCCTCCTTCTCCGATTATCTCATGTGGGGTGTTACTGAAAAATAAAAGAGAAGTATTTAGATTATTGTTTTCTCCCCTCACCTCTGTTAGTAGGGCTCACCTTTTCCGGAGAAGTCATTCTAAGATAGCTGGAAGCAGCCTAGACTGTCGCACACCAGGATTCATCGATTTCTCAACTTCACCAACAGATTTTATGATATCTACAATGAACTCTCTGATTTTGTTCATATCAGAAGGTTGTTAGAGAGGTAATAGTCCGGCAGAGATGGGCAGTGGATGGCTTGGTAATAGTTTGTATCGGAAAATTTAATGGAATAATGTCATCGGGGACATTTTCCAATCCCCTCAATTTTCAAGTTGATTTATCATCTAGAGACATCAGTCCACTCTCCTACCTTTTCTCATTACTTCGTGGAAGTTTCCATGATCCCAAAAAGGCCATTTGAGAATAAATCACTTTGAAAAAATCGCCAGGTAGACTTTAAGAAAAATCTTATTTTTGACGGACAGATCTAAACATTGTAGTAAGTTTCAAGGATTTCATCTCATTTTCGCGCCAACTGTTCTGAGCGGGATCTTGTTCGTAGAACTATAATCTTTGTAAACTATCAATTCACAATTTTTTGCATGAAGTAATGTTGACAGAAAAAGAAAATTTCATAGGTTTTAAGTTTGACATTTTGCGTGACACAAACAACAAACATTCCTCAACCGCGCCATCTACTAATGAAGTTCTAAGCAGAATTTGACGTTTTTCATTTGTTGTCCCCCAAAAATTCTAAACAAAATCGAATCAGTGAATACACCAGGGTTTTTAGGCATCTTAGTTTGGTGTAAGATGTCTAAAAACCAAGGCGTATTGGCTATGTGCACGATAGTAGCGCCGCCCAGCGAACACAACATTTCGGGGCTCGGGAATTATTTGATAGTTAGATGACAAGCCATGTTTTGATCATTTCTATCAAAATCAAGTGAAAAACACAGAGAAATATGAAACATTGTCGATATCTGAGAGCAATTTATAATATTCGTAAGTTAAACAAATGGATTTTAGGATTTTATAATGAGAACAGGATTTGAAAGTATACAAATCTTTTCAACCTCAAACTGTGATGAAAGGTAATTAATTAGCTTCAGCACATTTGAGAAATGTTGAAGAACTGAGAATTAAGCTCCCTAGTTATTCAATACAAGCCCATATTATTAGGCAAACCTCAGTGAAATTAACATACTACAAAACATATTTGATTGTAAGTGCCCTGCGTTGTTGGTGAGTTGAGCTGGATTCATTTCAGTTACTTTTCCAGTTATTGGTTGGCTTTGATGAGACTATGTTCCTTCTTGCCATAAAACTTTTGTACAAACGTGTGAACTCGTAATATGAGGTTGTCACTTTTTCCTTTTTACAGCAGCTATCAATTTCTTTCTTTGGTCCAATTTCCAGGCCGGTTTTGGAAAAGTATGAAATGTACACAAACAATTCTTTCCATTACTTGTACAGTTCACAACACAAGGAATTTAACGAGGAATTATCAAAACAAATTTGACACTCCCGTTATGTTTCACATTTCTGCGATCGATTTTACTGTCCCCAACAAGTACTTCGCAGATAGCTAATACACTTATACCTGTAAAAATTGGGACAAACTGGGGGTCACCAGCCCACTTGATAAAGAGAGTTATGTAGAGTTTCAGATGTCGCCGACGTCTTTTCTTGTTATAATTCAGTAAACTGCAATTACAGATCACACAGGGTGTATTTCTGTCTGTATCTGATCTGTTCTGTGATTTCACTCAGTGCTGTTTGTTGAATCACGTGCTCTTCTCCCGAATCTATGTTTGAGTGATTGGAATATTTTAAAATAAACAAAAACAAATGTCAACATAAAATATTGAAAACTGGCATATTATGTTATGATTCATAATCAATTGCAATTTGCCGTGTGAATATGGAACGTTCATGCAGCGGTCTTTTTCGATTTAGAAATCGCAAAAAATGCATCTATTCGAATGAGTTTGTACGAGCATTCACTGTGACTAGCTGCACCTACTTACCTTTGGTACTAAATGTAGATAAATATTCGGATCTGTAGTTTTAGAATGTCCACGCAATATAGAAAAGGAACCTATTTCACAAAAAGTAAGTATTCTTACACAAACCACTGAAAACAACTATAAATTGCTTAAACACCACTCAAATCCAAATAGCAGGCAAAACTAATAACCGAAACAAATGTAAACTACGAACAGCAATAAACGATCAATTTGTGAAATTTTCAAATCACAATTCATGCACAGAAATACCTATGCAATGTTGACAGAAAAGAAAATAATTTCATACATTTGAAGTTTGACATTTAGCACGGACACAAACATTTTAGGCGCCCCATCTACTGATGAAGTACCAAGCGGCATTTAACTACATTCATTTGTTGTCCCCCAAAAATTCTAAACAAAATCGAGTCAGTAAATACACCAGGGTTTTTAGGCATCTTAGGTGTAAACAATGGTAAATACCTGTTTTATAGCAAGTAGCATGTACAGTAATATTCATTTATCCTGGTGAAAGTCGGCGCAAGCTCTTATTATACCCGGTTGATTTTATTGGTTCGTTGATATGACCATAGGCGTGTCTGTTATTTGGATTTATTTGCCATTATCAGTTTATCGCACCAGAGCACAAATCAAACTAACATACCCTCCGCTGTCTACAGCGGAGTGGGCGTTAACCATATGAAATCGGTGTTGTGCGCATCCAACCTTCTCGCCTGATTTAAAGGCGACTACTGTATGTTCGCGAATATACAAGCAACATGGTCGTATATTCGCGAATATACAAGCAACATGGTCGTATATTCGAAGATATTTGTTATTTGATTGGTTAGATAAATGCATTTGATTGGCTGAATTAATTTTGAGGAATATAATCAACAACACAATTTCGAATGGTTTCAGTTCATGTTAGAAAACTTTGGGATTATTCTATTTATTCCACTCCTACCACGAACGTTACAAATGTATATTACGTGAAAATGTAATCTGGAGAAGATATATTTCCGTTGTTCGATTTTCTGAATCTCAATTAGAATATTAATTACTTAATGTTATATAATGATCCAGTCTTAACATTATATTTCAAGCGTTGAAATGGCGGGAGTTCGGTCTGAATGATGAAGAAGAAAACCAAATTGTCGAAGTTTCGAAACTTTATTGTTTCATTTTCAGGACTCTGAAGTATATAAATCCAAGTCCTGAAGATGAAACGATAAAGTTTCGAAACGTCGACAATTTGGTTTTTTTTTCTTCATCTTTTCGCCAATTCAACACTTGAAATCATATCAGTGGTCGCTATTCTACTAAAACTTAAAATAATTGTTTGCCACATGTGGATTTTTCTATTGGATGCCTCTTATGAAATATGACTATGTTTCTGCTTCAAAAAATCATATTAGTGACACGAATTCGACTTCGAAAAATAGCAAAAAATCGTATTTGGATATTTTGGAAAATGTCAAAAAGGTTTGTCTTCCAATTTCATACCCAAACACTAAATAACCTTGTGCATTTCTGATAGAAAATAGCTTTTCATGAATTTAACCTACTATTTGGCATATCAAATTTTGGTGCTGATCCATGACGTTTGAAGTGATCTTGGTGGCCACGTTCATACCGTATGTGAATTTGGTAACCTTACCAAGTTTAGGTGACCAAATTCAAACCAAATGTTTTAGTAATCGTTTATTTACATCGTGTTTTGTCAAATGATTAATTAACCGACTTGGTTCTGGTTCAGTATTTATTTAGTCATGTAACCAAGAGAAAGGTTTGAAACTCTGCTATCTAATTTGGAATTATGTCATCTGTCAATGACAATGTCTGGAAGTCAGTGAGCTCAGGCTCAGTCATTTTTAATTTCATTTGTTCAGCAGTTTTTGTAAAGCCCCTACTCAACATGTCTTCGTCAAGGCTCTTGTAAATGTCTATGTGTTTAAATTGTTTGCCATCCAAAATTGATATAATTTTCTTGTCCTAAAATATTTGGAGAAACTGGTTTCTTCATCTGTCCAATTAATACCTTTGGACTTTTTTTTAGGAGGTTCAGAACTGCAGCAACTTATTTTATATAAAAAATAAATAACAAAAATATATAAAATAAATTTTCGAGATAATGATGCGGAAACTAAGGTTAGGAATCACAAAACATATTTTTCACTAACTCTCTCTCACTCTCTTTTTTATGGCTATTGCTTCCATTCGGTGCATTCAGCCAGTGCGTTAACCACACCACAACAGAACGCTTAACGATCTTTCAAACCAAAATTTATAGTTACGGTTGGTAAAACTTATCATACTGTTTACACAACAAATTTCGGTACCAAACCAAGCTAGTTACTTGACCAAGTGCACAGTTTATACCACACTGACTAACATAATTTGGTTAGAATATAATCATTAGTCAGCATACCAAGACACGGTATAAACGTGGCCAGTATCTTACAATACATCATCACCAAACGGTGAGGATGTATTACGCATTACGATTTAAAAAAGTATTCGATAATTATGTTGAATAAGGGTTTGGGTGGGATAGGGAAGGTTCCATTTCATCTAGTTAGGTGTTCTGTGACAGTAAATAGTAGCTCACTATCACATCTTTCCTTTCGACTATCAACTAATTGGCGAAATACTGGTTAATAATAATAATCAATGAAAATAGTTTGTGGCATTCAGACGAGAAAATGAACTAGAACTGAAAAATAAAAATATGGATCGGCCAGAATTTGAAGCTGGGACCTTTCGATTTCTAGTCGAACGCTCTGCCAATTAAGCCACCAGTCCTTGTTCGAAACCGGCGATTCACACTTTTAAATTCAGTTCTGTGTTAGTAACGAAGATGATGAGGGTTAATGTGATGCATGAAAACATTCACGCATGCACACCTAATGAAATCATATTGGTCTATCCGCTGGTGTCAATCATATATAGGATTATCAACCAACTTCAAACCCGAAATTTTCAAGTGTGCATGACTCAAGCCAAGTAAATTTAAATAATATCTTTATCATAGACGTGAGTAATTACGTTATGCCATACAATATCCAGATTTATTTTGAATTTGAAACATCATTCCTTTCATGCTGCCTTGGAAGAATATATGATGGTGCTTTATGGATCTTTTGCATTCGGAGTGTTTCTGGCTTTTACTTTCACTCTGATAAGTGTTCGGACGTACAAGTAAGTTATTTGATAAATAAATGCGTATTAATATATATTTAAAAAGTTATTTAAATCTTATAGAGAAAAAATAACGATTGGAGTATTTTTTTCTGTAAAATGACTTGTTGAGTGGTTCTCAGGAAATCCTGAAATCTTTCCACGGGGAATAACTTTCTTGTCTATTTTTGAGATAAGCTTTAATTTTACGACAAAAAAATAATCCAAACAAAACTTGAGCTAATAAAATTCCTTACACACACTTTTCCTCAGGGACAATCGAAACTATAGATATTTCTCAAATTTTCTTTCTCGAATATTTGCATGAAGAAAATACTACCCACCACAATTGTAAAGTTTTTTCCAACTTGACGCTTTGTCTGTCTAGCCGTACTGTTTCATCGGTAGGTTTCCAATTAAATCGACCAATCAAGTTAGAGTCTATTATGTAACTCATTTGGGACTGTTTGAGTTATTACCACATTAGTGATTTAATGTATACATTACATCACTAGTGCGGCAACGGATACATTACATCACTAGTGCGTTAATTAAATCATTACACAACTCATTTTCAACATGGAATAGAAAGACCACAGTCTAGATAAAGAATATTTCTGCTCTAAATTTTCAAAATGAGCAAAAAATACTTTTTTTTAAGAAAGGAGCTGACATTTTTGGCTGCTTCACACCAACTGGTAAAACGGGGGTATATTTTTTCATATATCCCCTTGGACTTGGCGGGTAATAGTGAAGAAACTACGCTTTGGGCAATATTCTCGATATCAGATGGAAGATCTTTCGAGTTACTTGTACCAGTTTTTTGTAGAAAATCGCGCGAATTCGAATCAAAATTTCGAAATTTACCCGCGACGTTACATTACTAGTAATGTAATGAATTTTCACGTAACTGAATATAAGAGCCTTCATTTATGGAAAAAACTATAATAGTGAGAAAAAAAAACACTTTATCGATTTATTAGTTACATTTGTGGTTCGTTTGTAAGTAAATTAAGAACAAAATGCCTATTGGAAAAAGTTAAATACAATAGTTGTAGATAATAAAAAAATCTAAAACTTTTGTATTGATCATTTTTCAATATTACCTCAAAATTAACGAAAAAACGCCTAAAACCGTTTTTTTTTGTTTTTAATTTTTATCTCCCGCAAAAAAAATATGAAATCGTTATTTATTGTGTTTCAAATGAGCTGTAATTTTTTCAAAGCAAAATATTTATTTTTCGATTATACGAATTTAAATTAAAAAAAGACTAATTTTCAATCGAAAAAGTTGGTTTACAAATTTTAATTTTTTTAACTTTATCAGTGTTTATTTTGTATGGAAAAATATCGTTAAAAATGCAAAAAACCAAAAAAAAAACGTTTTTCATAATCGATTTTTCAGTCATCTTGAGAATTTCTTATTTTTTATTGCAAATAAGCCTTGAAATTGATGAAAAAGAATAATTTTCATGTAATATAATGTCATTTACATTCAATTATTTGTTAATGGTTTTGAAATGACCGAAACATTGTTTAAACAATAAATAAATACGTAAAAACTTCAAAAAACAAAGGCAGTTTATTTTATTTTTATACATTAACTATAAATAATATACATTTCACTCTTTGAAAATTGAAGTTGTTTTATTATAGTCAAGTTCAGTATTGTTTTGATTTAAATGTATTGGACAGTGTATACTGTCTTCGTCTTCGATGTTCTCGGAATCAATAATTTTTTCGTACGACGGTTTTTCAGCATTTCAGTACCATGACAATTAGAGCACAAATTTGTGCATCTCAAACCATGCTTTGCATCCTGTTTCCGTTAACATGATGTTTACATCCCCAATCCATAGCTGTTAATTGATTACCAAGCCAAGTTTGAATTTGAAAATATACCCTGTAGCAGTGTTGTTCAGCTGCTCCTTCAGTTGGAGGTAATTTCTCGAAATGAAATAAGGATTCAACAGTCGCTGTTTTATGAAGTTGAAATTCATTTAGAGATGTATATTGTTTTGTACTTCTGCAAATAGATGCTATTAATTTTATTCCATTTTCAGCAATTTTTTTTTGTCAGCTTATTTAAAACACAAAAAAGAACGTTTTCACCAAGTTTCATATTTTTTTTTGCGGGAGATGAAAATTAAAACCAAAAAACCGGTTTTTAGCGTTTTTCTCGTTAATTTTGAGGTTATGTTGAAAAATGATCGGTATTTTTTTTTTTTATTTTTTAACTATCTACAACTTATACATACAAACTTTTCTCGATAGGATGCATATTTCAGCCACAAATCCAACCCTGAAAACGTATATTTTAACTTTTACTCAGTCGTCTTAATTTTTCTTAATTTACTTATAATTTACCCCAAATTTTCCGACCAACCACATACTGCTAAGAATTTTTTTAGTTTAAAAAATGATTGGCCCTGGTCTATTTACAGTCACCTCAGAATGTTCTCCTCGTATGTTATTTGCAATTCTTTTTTTGTTGGCCAAATCATTTTTGTGGTAGCTTTCTGCCACGTTACTGGATTTCCAGCCACCCTCCAATCTGCTTAATTTTTTAAATGTCAGCTCCTGTCCAAAATGCCCGGCAAGATTTGGTAAACCAAGATGTTGGGCAATGAACTTTGGCAAGGATCTGAATATATTATTTTATTTTAAAAAACTATCCCGATTCGTTGTCGTTGACGTATTTTAAATATACTATCAACTACACTGTCTTCATATCCAGGAATGTTGCTATTTATGATAAATCATTTTTGTGTTTGGGATGTTATTTTTTTTTAAATCCTTCATCTGCACCATCTCTGATACGCATCCCGGTCAGTTCCAATTTTCTACAAGCACCGGCAACTCCAATAATCATTGCCACCTAAAATAAACAAAAACTAAAAACGGTAATGTTTCGAATACAATGATAGTAAATTATACTTTTATGAATGAAATTTTCCTGTCACAAGCATCACTGATAAAGATTTCAAAACCCGTAGACCTACGCTTCAAAACTGCTACTAATATGGTATATTTGTATACATTTGTATCATCACAATTTCTTTAGATATAAAGGAAAAATATAACAATATAAAATACATAAAAATATAAATGTAAAAGAAATCAGGATGCAATAATTTTAACTTTGCGATTTGGTTTGCCCTCTTGCTCATAGAAGAGTACGTACGCTTTCTACTAACCAGGGTTTTTGAGGATATAGGTGACGCCCTATTTTTTATTTTAAAGCGGAGTTAGATATACTTTTGTACTCAACGTGTTAAGACTAATAAACGAATGAAGGAAAAATTTATGTCTAAATCTATTGGTACAATTTTTTCAAGGCATATGAAGGCAGCAGCGGATCTGAACAACATGTCCTGGAGGATAAGGCCCGAAGAGGTCCACCTTGAATCAGGGAAGACTTTCGGATCCAAATTAGCTATTCAGAAACTATCGGAGGTAACTATTATTGGAAATTTACCACAAACGATTATGGTGATGCTCTTTTTTTTCAGACGTATGGCTTGACGAGTTGTAGAGCGTCTATCACTTCTTGTAATTCCTTACAAGCTACGAAAATATTTACTACAGTTGGCGTTTACAGGGGCAGTCGGGTGGCGATTAAAAAAATTATCAGAAAAAAAGTTGACATCAATAAAAAGCTATTATGGGAGATAAAACAGGTAATGCAAATATAACAGTGTCCGATAAATATTTTGCTATATATGAGAACACTTTCATTATTGATTCCGCAGAAAATTTGCATTCTCTCATATTAAAATATTACTTGTTGGATGTGAAAAATGCCTCAGGTTTTGGAGGACATACCAATACTTTATAAAAAAATGGATACCTTCTTTTATTTCCCATTCAACAGTGTGTTTTTAGATCAGGTGAACATTGTAGTAATTTGATTACTAGCAATAAAAAAATTTGAGAAATGAAAAGACAAATATGTAGCGAACCCTATGGTAGACAATATATTTACATATTCATATGAATTAAAATCTAGGATGTTTCGTAACTATGGTGCCGAGCTCAAACTGGAAATTCATTACCGAAATTAATTGGAATTTATTTTTTCCAAAGATCGAATGGAGATTTAGGGAGGCGAATATTCCAGGTTAAGTTTGGACGCCTTGGAAAAAATTTTTGGGAAGAATTTCCATTATTGATTTGGTACCATTCGTACGGACATCCCGTCGTGTATATTTCACAACAAAAGCATTTTTAGGTCAGAGACGTAACACATGAAAATACGGTACGATTCTTAGGGGCTTGTATAGAGTCACCTACTGTTCTCATATTGACCGAATACTGCCCCAAAGGAAGTTTGAAAGACGTACTAGAGAACGAAGACATCCATCTTGACTGGAATTTTAGAATGTCCTTGATATACGATATAGTTAAGGTAATTATTTCTCCCTACTTTCGCATAAATTCAAAACTTATGGTAGCATATAGGTAACACAGAATGTCACATACTTATTTCTTTGGTATACCGGGTGTCCACGAAAGGTGGGTCGCCCCTATAACTTTTTTGTTTTCGGAGATAATGGAAAGAAATTTGAAGGATCTGTTTAATGCATAAAACTGCATTTTTTGACAAGTAACTCAACTTCATGCAAATTCCGGATTCACCGGAAGTGACATGAACTTTCGATTTTTAAATAGGATACCTGGTATATTTATAGTTTTTTTGTCTTCATATGACATTTACAATACAACCATGTATCATTTGTTACTGTTTGTAACCGTTTTTTTATTTTATTTTCGAAATAAATGTTTATTCTAGAGGGCTATGGATACCTTCAAATAACTAATTTCAGTCCTAAAATGTTTGTAAAAATACAACTTTACTGTGTTCGATTAAAATGTTTCAGCTATGTGACGTCTGATTTTAAAATTTGTATTACTATTTTTTTTCAAATGGCAACATGGTGGCTCGTCGGGTTAGAAAAAAATAGTATTTTATTACGATTAATTTGATACCGCACTCTATTAGGTTGTAAGAAAACTTTCGATAAAAAACTGAAAATACCATAACGTTAGAACTTTTCTAAAATGAAGCACCTGTTGAAAATGAAATAATTATATTGAAACTACCTATTTACATATCTTTAGGGTTCCAGATGTGACCTCCATCTTGTTGCTGACAAAGGCGAACTTCTCTTATGGTTGCTCTTACAACGTTTCTCAACTGTCTTGGTGTAATTCTATGAATAGCTGCCCTTACTTTGTCCTCTAATTCATGTCGTGTGGCAGGAGGTACACCATAAACCTCGTTTTTAATAGATCCCCATAAAAAAAAATCTAGATGCGTAAGGTCGGGTGACCTGTTTTTTTTTTAAAGGGATAAATTAAGGTATTAATTGAAAACAACCCCATTTTACCTCGCCGGACACCTGAATGGACCCATATTTCCAATCCAGTTTTCGTTGTAAGTTTCATGCAGATATTCCGTAACTGCCCTCAGGTTGTGTGGTGGAGCACCATCTTGTTGATAAAATAATCCAACTCGATTTATTAATGGAACTACGTCCAAGAAATGCTCAATTTACTGCGTTAGGAAACTTAGATATCTTGCCCCTGTCAGGACACCGTCAAAAATTATAGAGCCTAATATTCTGTCCCCTAAAATCCCAACCCAACAATTGAAACCAAACCGTTCTTGGAAATTTCCTTCCTCCAACAAGTGTAAATTTGCATCGGACCAATATCGCTCATTATTTCTGTTGAAATGTCCAAAATTAGTGAAACGGCTTTCGTCAGTATACAGAATTTTATATGGAAATGTGTCATCCTCCAAATATTTTCCAAAGAACCAATTGCAATACTCAAGTCTCCTTACATTATCGTTTTGGTACAGGTGCTGGTGCATGATATTTAAATGAATGATATTTTTTGTTGAATCGTATTTTCGAAACATGGAATAACTTACCCAACGATGTTGTGAATTCTGGTTCAGTGAATAGTTTTAAAAACAGAATAAACATTTGCTTATTTGCATAATTTTTCCTACGCATATATTAATTATTTTTCTTTTTCTTTTGCATGCATTGTATAATCTTGTTGATCTCTTTAGTTTTTTTTGTTAGGCTTACATAGGACTCTGTCCTTAGCCTTTACGTATATGTAATAATAATAATAATAATGTTTCTTCAAAAGTTAGCTGCAGAAGACTTGAGTAACGTATTAATATTTACTTGAACGTACCTATGCCACAACATCTATTTCTTTCTCTTCACTCACAACAAACGAATCGTTCCCATCATTATCAGGCTCATTTCGCTTTTTTTTTAACCAGTTTTGGAAAATAGTGCCGGGTCGGGTGACGCCGATCAGGATATCTCTGTGCGTAGAGACGTGCAGCATCGGTTGAATTTTGCCTACACTCTCCAAAAACTAATAATCAACTTTTTCAGTTCTTGTCTAAATATTGTTATTTTCCATGATTTTCAAACAATGAGGTACACAATAACTACCTAATTGACTTTGTAGAAGAGATGTAAAATAATATGTCGACACGTTAATTTTTACCGCAACAATTTAATGATTTTGTTTCAGTTGTGTTGGTCACAGGCTACTCGATGATTTTAAATCTTATTTATATCTCAATAAGATTCTTCATTTAATGAAAGTTCTAACGTTATATTTTCAGTTTTTTATCGAAACCTAATAGAGTGCGGTATCAAATTAATCGTAATAAAATGCTCTTTTTTTCTAACCCGACGAACCACCATGTTGCCATTTAAAAAAAAATAGTAATATTTTTTTTTAAATCAAACTTCTCATAGCTGAAATATTTTGATCGAAAACAGTAAAGTTATATTTTTACAAACATTTAGAACTGAAATTAGTTATTTGAACGTATCCATAGCCCTCTATTTCGAAAATAAAATAAAAAAACGGTTACAAACAGTAACAAATGATACATAGTTGTATTCTAAATGTAATATGGAAACAAAAAAACTGAAAATATACCAGGTGTCCCATTTAAAAATCGAAAGTTTATGTCACTTCCTGTGAATCTGGAATTTGCATGAAGTTGAGTTTTATGCATTAAACAGATCCTCCAAATTTCATTCCATTATCTCCGAAGCGAGCCACCTTCCGTGGACACCCGGTATATCGCAAAAGAAAGCCTTTCTGAAAGTTCTACTGATGGTATGAATGTATTTGGTTAAGGGTAATAAGTAAAGTAAACTACGACCTATGAGATCTATTGTGTCCCTTTTTATCGCTATGCGGTTGTGGATTTCTGGACGTTTTGAGCTGATCTCCTAGTCCTAATCTTCTTAATGGATGGAGGGTTCGTTCTCCTCCTGGCAGAATCTGCATTCTGCTTTCTTTACTAATCCTAGTTTCTTCAGATGTCCTTTCAGTCGACAGATGCCTGTAAGGATTCCTGTTAGTGTGCGGAGTTCGTTTTTGCTCATAGTGATATCTCCTGGTAGTGCAGTATCTTCGCCTGTCTTATCTCTTGAAAATATTCCTAAAAAGGTTAGAATCTGTGGGAAAAAATTGGGAATTCAACCCAAATAAATGTACTGGCTTTACATCCCAGTGGTAGATAGAACGAGAACTCGCAAGAGCCAATAGACAATGGTACACAGACGGCTCCAAAACTGAAGACGGAATTCAACCTTAGTTTTAACCTGGGACATTATGCCACAATATTTCAGGCAGAAGTCCATGCAATCGAACTCTGCCTGCGGGAAATAATAAACAAGACAAGACAAAATCATATCTGACAGCCAAGCAGCACTGAAAGCTCTGGCATCAAGTCGGATAGAATCCTGCGTGAATGTCAGAGAAAATAGAATAACTCTGCTATGGGTTCTTGGGCACAAAGGCTTTGGAGGAAATGAGAAAGCAGTCATTCTGACAAAAGAAGATCCCCTTTTCGGAATAACAACCAGAATAGCCAAGATTTTGCCAAGATGAAGAAGAAATAGCAGAGTACATCTTATTAGTATGCGGAGTTTGTTATTACTCTTCTAGTAGTGCAGTACCATCGCCTGTCTCACCCCTTTAGGATTTTTTGTTATCCATTCCATTTTTTAGCTTTCCCAATAATGTAGTATTGATAATCCCGCAAAAGGGTTCAGGTCCCGAGAATGATGTTTCAGCCTCTAATTTGTGAGTTTTTCTGCTATTTCATTTCCCTCCACTCCGGGAACCTTGTTTTGCCTGCTTAGTTCATTCCTAAGCTGATAAGGTGAGAGCTCAGCGAATTGATGGCTGCTTAACCACCGGACAATAAAATGATCTCTTGCCTGCGGAAGTTTCTTGCTAATTGTATGCATTTTTTTGCTTGGGGATTTGCTCAGACTTCCAGAGTATTCGATCGACCTGCCTCTTGCAATTATACCTATGTTATCGGCGTTCATTCACCGGTAAACTCCACATGAGTGGGGATGCAACTCGTCACTTTTGGCATCTTTTGGTTTCACTAATCTGAAAGGTATCTTGCCCTGTTTTTATTTCTGCTAGAGAGCAACTGTGACATCCACCCAGAAGTTGTACCATCTACTCTTTTGTTATGCGATTCTGTTTTGACAGCTTCATGTGGAGTGTTGTCAAATGCGCCTTCTATGTCCCGGTCTATGCACCTTCTAAGTGCATGGTCTCTTTGTTTGTCAGTGTATCTTGTAATGTTCTACTGATAGTTCTGACTTTCATTAGCCTATCTCTCAAAAAATTGTGAATCGTTAAAAAAAAATCTTATCAATCCATTATTCATATAATTTTACTTGTCGTAGGGGATGAGCTACTTGCACAACTCTGAGGTATCTGTACACGGAAAACTGAGATCGTATAATTGTTTAATCGACGGAAGGTTTGTTTTGAAAATTACGGATTTTGGACTTGTGTCCCTGACTACTCCGTTAGAAGTAACCAAGGATGAAAATTATTTCAAAAGTAAGTACAAAATAAAATTAATAGGGTTTATTTTTTTATTTTTTTGAAGAGAACGTTGGTGTTGACAGCAAAATACTGTTCTTGTGGGCAACCTCTAGCATCTTGAACACTCAGTTATGAAAAAGCGTTATGATCTTTATTCATAACAAAGGAACGGTTTTTCGTAGAATAGTAAAATGCCACAATACAAATTTTAGGTGAAATTCAAGTCGTCGTCGTTTCGTTTTTTTACTTGAATTAGAAAATGTTTGGAAGTTTATCCGTTATGTAATCAGAAAATTATAATTACACTACTTATATTCGAGTATTATTGTGGTCAATGTAAACAAGGGTTGTACTGCCATGACTTACTTTTCAATCATATTTATAGTTAAGATTAGAATTTGGCTTTAAGTAAAATATACCCAGCGGAGGTTATAATCAGTGAGAATACTAGGGAGGTTTTGTCCAAGATAATTTGGCTCTAAAGTGCAGGCGTTTTTGGATGGCGAAGTAGGCAATAAATTATTGGTGAGACGAAATGTATATATTAATTTCATTTCAACTATATCTGCCTATGGTAATAAAAATGAGTGACAGCTGTCGGGCCAGCCCAAATTACACTAAGAGTAACGTCTTTGAGAATGCATGTGCGGTGGAAAGATTAGTATGTCCATACTTAATTCCCTCTAAGGAGAATTTAATAAGCCATTGAACTAGTGTGGAAACTGAGTATGATAGAATTAATAGGATTATAGGATTTTTAAACTTCGATAACTGTATTAAAAATGAAACTATATTATAGCTTTATCAGCTACATATTGTGATAAAGTCATCAAATAATTTGTCAGTGGTCTGCGTCTGAAGAATAATTATCTTCTTCGGATGATGAATCTTAATTTAAATTAATTATAATGGGTTATATTTGACCATCCAACATTTTTTCTCATTCCCAATTTGTACTAATAAGATTTTCAGTGTGTTTGAAACAATCTGCTCAATTTTGAGTAGTAAGTTTATTTAATGCTTCTTTTCATATATTCTTGTGATAAAATGTTTTGCATTGTGCCCATATTAGTTCAATGGCATTAAACTGGCAGTGCTATGCTGGTAGTCGTAGAACAGAATGACCCGTTTTATAAATGGAATGGAGAAATGCGTATATTTTTATTTTGCAGCCATTGTATGATTTCATCCATGGTCGAATGGGAATTTCGATTTTTTCCATGAGTCTTGAATGATACCTTGCAGTATCCATGATAACCAATGATGGTTTCTGAAGTATCGGCAACAAATGTTCTGCCATCCACTTTTCGAATAATTCCGAATTCATATTATCATGGTAATCAGCACTTTTTTTGTTGTTGAAAATATGAGACCGGCACAATCAATAAATGCATTTTTATTTCCATCATGAACAATTATGTATCGTGTGCTTTCTGAGTTATATTTGTTCCGCACAGATTTTACATCATCGTCATGCCAGGTTTACAATGTATTACTTCCATGTTGAAAAATCCACGTTTCATCAAGGAAAACCACATCTAAGGGACTATCACATGCAGTGCCCGCGACTTTGTCCGCGTAGAATTTGTATTCTTCCTGGTTTTCTTTATGTGATTCCATCTAGCTTGGAGCATTAATAGCTGGTGCCCGCGCCTTCGCCCGCGTAGAATTTGTATTTAACCTGGTCTATTCATGTGATTCCATCTAGCCTCGAACATTAATTTGACAGTTTCATCCCCTTTTCCACCAACAACTTTCATCCCCTTTTTCAAAACCTTAGGAGTTAAATTTCCAAAAATCCGTCTTTGGTGCTCACCTACAGTATTAAAGAAACCCACATAAAAATTTGTACGGTCCTAGCCCCATGAGTTTGGTCTGTGCGTTGGTACCTCAGTCAGTCAGTTATTCTTTTATATGTTTAGACTAGCTGGTGCCCGCGACTTCGTCCGCGTAGATTTGTATTTTTCCTGGTTTTCTTCGAACATTAATTTGATTAATTTAATGATTCAAAAATGATTGATTCTCATACAAACTTTCATCCCTTTTTTCACCACCTTAGGAGTTAAATTTCCAAAAATCCTTCCTTAGTCCTCACCTACAGTGTTGAAGAAACCCACATGCAAATTTTCACGGTCCTAGCCCCAGGAGTTGGTCTGTGCGTTGGTACCTCAGTCAGTCCCCAAGCAGCATTATAGTGATGGAAACTGATACTGCAACTCCGACTCGGTGGTTATCACGTTATCACCACTAAATCTTCCACTATACAGTGAGAATAACTAAAATTCTATATGTGTGTGGTTGTAGTCACGTAATTCCCATCTATGGTAGCCACTCCACAGTTCTATAACTTATTAGTGTCATTTGAGGTGTCTGAAACATCATGGCCCCTGAGCAAATCACTTTAAAGGTTTTCAAACTCAAAAGTGGAAAATAACCGTTGCGGTAACCATCCCGTACCACTCAAATATCACTTAGAAGTCACAGTCACTTTCAAGAGAGTATGATAGTTTCGATGACGTTTTGGTAACTTCCATAAAGCCTTCAATGTGGCAGGCACTTGATTGTGATATGTGGTGATGGTTGCCACGTTCTTGCTATCTCCATGAGTGATAACCTTCAAAATTCACCATTCCACGCGATGACGAAAGCTAACCTAAGTTTTCTCAAATTATTTTATTGTGGCTTACAAAAAGTTTGTTTACCTGTTACGTGAAACATGAATGATTTTATTCAATATGAAATGGGTTATGCAATTTTCCTTTTCTGGAGTGACCGTGGATTTGTCCGTGCAATGACGAAAACTAACCTAACTTTTCTCAAATTATTTTATTTTGGCTTACAAAATGTTCGTTTTATCTGTTACGTGAAATGTGAATGATATACATTCAATATGAAATGGGTTATGCGTTTTCAATAGACAATTTTCCTCGATTATGCATAAAAAAGTTAATTTAAATAGATCGGATCTCTGACTTGTGCTCCTGCTTAATATTTATACTTCAATTGTTAATTCTGTTTGCATAAATGCCATCGTTTTCATTACTTGTTAATTGATAATTGTTACTTGATAATTGTTGATTGGAGCTGCGTAAATCCACTATACTTGCTACATGTCCTTTATTAACAATTAATGAATATGTACCCGCAATTTCGAGGTTAAAACTTTGAAGTGGTAGGTTATAATAGCCCGACGTGTTCGCCCCTTTCAAGGGTATAAGATTTATTGTAATTTTAAGGTTATAACTTTGAAGTGGTGAGTCATGGGCCTGCGACGTGGGCGCCACTTTCCAGTGGTGGAAAAGTTAATGATTTAGTTCCGCTGGGCACTTTATGATGGAAGGAGCTTCAGAGTGGTATATTTACACTTTCTGCCACTTTAAAGTTATATTCTGCAAAAGCCGCCATATTTACAGGAATATGCTGGGTCGCTATTATTAGAGAAATGATCGAAATATTCCATGAAGATTAGTTTGTCATCAGCACTGCATCAAACGTAGTAATTTGTTACGTAAGTATTTGTTTCAACTAACCAAGATTGATAAAACAATGTTTGAGGGATTTAAGTACATAATTTCAGAGGTGAGTTATTTTCAAAATTATAATGTTTTCCTCAAATAAAGTGTATTCAGATGGCGCGTGCTCACAATCGAGCTACAACACTCATATTTCACATAAAACATTCAATCGTTTAATTTTATCCCGATCAGAAGTATCCAAATTCAATATACTTACTTATGCGTTTGTATGTTTATATGTTAAAGTTGATCGAGTGTTAGAAATAAATCAGGCAAAATGGAAGAATGAGGAATATTTATCACAAAAATATGTTGCTGAACAGAGATCGAGCTACATATCAGTCAGTTGTTTAACGTGTCTAGTGTCGGCCACTACATATCCACGTTTTTGCCAGGTGACAACAACGTTGTTGGAATGTGGCTATCTGAGGTCCAGGAACGTAGATCGGAACGTAGCAGCCACCAAAAAAGTGTTTCCCATTTTGGTAGCCGCCACGTGATAAAACCGTGAATATTACGTGGCAGTGGTTGTGGCCAAACACTTCAAAGTTTTCCAGAATCGTGGCCGCTACGTTCCGTCCACTTAAAATGCTACTTGATCAGTTATTATTTCATATATTTAGACTAGCTGGTGCCCGCGACTTCGTCCGCGTAGAATTTGTATTTTTCCTGGTTTTTTTATGTGATTCCATCTAGCTTCGAACATTAATTACGTTTGTCAGATTTATATTAAAAATGACGGATTTTCATACAAACTTTCATCCTTTTCACACTTTGAGTTAAATTTTCAAAATATTTCCTTAGTGCTCACCTACAGTGTCAAAGAAACCCACATGCAAATTTTCACGGTCCTAGCCCCAGGAGTTTGGGCTGTGCGTTGATATGCCAGTCAGTCAGTTATTCTTTGATATACTTAGATAATAGTATAAATAATTGTACGTATTGAAGATGCATCTCCTTCAGGAAAATCCCGTGTCTTGAAAGCTTTTCTCTTTGCAGGGACCAGGTTTTCAGTGGAAGTCTCTTTTTTATTTTGGAAATACTCCAAAAAATGTAACACAAGATTCCTACTTTGCTCGTAACAATTCACGATGAGCCATTTTCAAATTTTGTTAAAACTGTATCACAAACTCATCACAACAGAAGAACAACACGGCTCACCAGGAGGAACAACACGTTCAAAATGAGGCAATTTCCAGAATAATTTCGAGCCCCCTCTGTTAAACCATCTGTTTTTGATAGGAAGTACATCTTATTGGCCATCCTTCTCTATTGTAAGTAATTTCTCCGTAACGTTAGTCGTAGCTTATTCAGGGGCGTGCCTTAAGTATATCTCAAACAAGTGGAAAGGGCCCAAACTTATATGTCAGGTCTCACCAATGATTTATTGCATTCTCCGCCATCCAGAAACGTTTTAACTGTACTGCTATGATTATCATCGGTGATAGCAGCTAGTGATGATGAAAATAGAATGACTGCGCAGCTCGTTATATTTGGTGAGATAATATAATGAACATTATCAGATAAAATAAACTTCTTAACGTTAAACTGACAGATAATTTTCATTACAACAGTGACGGGTAACATGCATACCGATTTGATAGCCTCTTACTACTCTGTTGTTTTATCATATCAGCCAATCACATTAGTTTTTACTTACTGTCTCATAAAGTAATTTCAGTAAAGTGATTTGCCCGCTTTCCTTGTATTATAGTTTTCCCACAATATTAGTTGGATTTAATGACCCCAAATACCAAACCACTCAACACCGACTTCAACAATCCAACCAAAAAGACCATTTATTTGGCTGTGGCTCAGGTGTGTTCTCGTAATGTTGTTTTCGCTCTTTTTGTGCAATGAAAAAAAATGGGAATTGAAATAATTTATAGACCGATTGTGACTGGTGACTGGACTATGACCACTCATAGTTCGCTACTACTTAGAAATTGGAGCTAAATCATAATTTTTTCCTCAGAAATGTTATGGGTAGCTCCCGAATTGTTACCCCTAACAGTGATCCCAGGGTCACCAGCTACCCAAAAGGGGGATGTTTACAGCTTCGGTATAATTCTGGAGGAAATAATCGTGCGGGGAGGACCTTTTGAAGCAGCCAGACAATTTCTAGAACCTCATGGTAAGATTTTTCACACCATGTAAAAATATTTGAACTAAGCAAAAAATTGTTGAAAACATAAGAAGCGATACTAAATTAAAAAAGGTCGGAATTTACGAATTTTCGATATACAATAGAGAAACATCGAAAGTTTTTGAGAAAGTCAAATTTCGACAAAATAACATTTACTTGATAATGACATATTGAATTGATTGATTGATTCTCAAAGGTGGGTCACCCCTATAACTTTTTTATTATTGAAGATAGAAAAACGAAATTTAGGGGTTGTGTATTATAGTTCAGTTTAAATTTTTTGACATATTTACTTGCTTTGCCGTACTTCCGGTTTGACCGGAAATGACCCCAACTTTCAATTTTTAAATGGGACATCCTATATATTTTTACTTATTTCGATCGAGAATGACATTCTAAATGCAACAACACCTCACTTGTCAATATTTGACAAATAAAGTAATTTTTATTCCAATTTTGATTTTTCGATCTAGAATGCCATGGATCGTGTAAATCGCTTCATTCTTGATCAAGTAACATGGAAAAAATACGACTTTGAGGCTTATTACTTCACAGTCGTTTTAAGAATTATTAAAAAGTCGCAAATTAGTCCATTAAGGTCCTAAATTTTCAAAATAATCTCCTCCTTGATCACGGCAAAGTTCAACTTTTTTAATTGTTGCGCGCACCACATTGATTAGCTGTTCCGCAGTGATGTTCTGGAATGCCACCCTTACTTTATACTCCAGTTCTTCATGAGTAGCTGATGCTGTTTTATACACGTGATTTTTAATTGTTCCCCAGAGAAAAAAATTTTGCGGAGTAAGATCTGGTGATCTAGAATATGTAAAAGAAATAATACATTATAAAAAAATAGGACAACTTAAGTATGTACCTCGCAGGCCACTGAATAGCTGCCAATCCACTTTTCTGGGAAGGTGTCATTCAGATGTTCTCTTACGTCTTTAGAATTGTGAGGTGGCGCTCCATCTTGTTGAAAATAGATATGAACTTGGTTAGCCAGTGGGAAATCTTCAATGAAATCATTAATTTGATTTCTAAGGAACTGTAGATATCTTTCCGCAGTAAGTTGTCCGTCGAAAATTATTGCCCCAAAAGTTTTCCTCCGAAAATACCCATCCAGCAATTGAAACCAAATTGCTCTTGAAAATTTTCTTCTTGGATTAGATGTACATTTGTTTGAGACCAGTACCTTTTATTATTCCGATTGAACAGACCCAAGTTGGTGAATCGAGTTTCATCTGAATAAATAATTTTAAATGGAAAACGTACATCTTCTCTGTATTTAGTCAAAAACCAGTTGCAATAAGTTAATCTTCGGTTGGGGTCGTTATCGTAAAGATGTTGGTGTAGTTGGTACTTGAATGATCGATAATTATATCCAAACGGACGAAAACTTATAACACGCTCAGAAACAATTTGGCGAATTGACGCCGTACAATTCACTTCAACATAGGCCAACACGTCTACTTCTTTTTCTTCACTGACGATGACGTTATTGGCATTTTCTTCTGGTTCATTTCGCATTTTCCTTTCCAGTTTTGGAAAATAATGCCGAGTGGGATGGCGACGATTTGGGAATCTCTGAACATAAATTCGAGCTACATCAGTTGCATTCTTTTTTGTTTCTCCGTAAATTAGCAACATGTCAATTTTCTCGTTTATCATATCAAATTATAAACTACGCAACAAATACATTTTTAAAAGTGACAGCATATTCATTAGCATATTTGTTTAGGTAGTCCTAGCAACAGCTTCAATTGTTTGTCACGAATAACTAGAATAACAGGACTTAGTGTATAAGTATACCAAATACGTATTACTTGTTATTAGGTATGATCGCTTCTTGCAATTATTCAGAAAAATAGTGAAAATAAAGTGAAAGTGTGTGGTATCAAATTATTCGTTAGAAAATGATCTTTCACAAAAATCCGACGAGCCACCCCCTTTCCATTTGAAAAAATCAAGTTAACTGGAAAAATTTATATTTGCGACTTTAAAATAATTCTTAAAACGAGTGGGAAGTCATAAGCCTCAAAGTTGTATTTTTCCCATGTTACTTGATCAAGAATGAAGCGATTTAAACGATCCATGACATTCTAGATCGAAAAATGAAAATTGGAATAAAAATGACTTTATTTGTCAAATATTGACAAGTGAGGTGTTGTTGGATTTAGAATGCATTCTCGATCGAAATAAGTAAAAATATATAGGATGTCCCATTTAAAAATCAGAAATTGGGGTCATTTCCGGTGAAAACGGAAGTACGGCAAAGCAAGTAATTATGTCAACTAATGTAAATTGAACTATAATACACAACCTCCAAATTTCGTTTCTCTATCTTCAATAATAAAAAAGTTATAGGGGTGACCCACCTTAGAGAATCTCCCGGTATATCATAACCACATTGGAAACAAAACATATTGAAGATAACACAAACATATTTTCTTATTCAATTTTGTGATTCTCCATATTTGTTGTGGAATGACACGAAGCAAGATATGAGGAGTTCGTCTTGAGAATATAACATTACGAAATCTTTTAAATAGATTCGTTGATAATGAATTTTTTAGAGATTATATCGAGAGTGGCATCTCGAGAGAGTCCCCCCTTTCGTCCGGCCATCACTTTACGTGATTGTCCCGAAGAATTGGTAGAACTCATGGAAAAATCATGGAATGATAGCCCCGACGACAGACCTACTTTCGATACTATTCGTCTCAATCTTCGGAACATAATGAAGTGAGTTATACAATATTTAATATAATATCCAAATAATCTTAGAAAATTTTAGTATATTAAAGTAGTATAAGTGGATAAAAGGGGCTTTAAAACACGCGCGATTTTTCGAGCACGACGGCGCAGCCGGGGTACTCGAAATAGAGCAAGTGTTTTTAAGACCAGTTATCCACGAATACTTTACGCTATTTTTTTTTATTGGTGCACTTTGAAATCATATACAGTGCTAGTCAAAAGTCCCCTCCCCCCCTCGTATCTTTTGAACGGGTATACTTATAATAATGAAATTTGGAGGGTGGAAATAAACGGATGTAGGCTTCTCAACTGGTCATAACAGGTGACGCAATAGTCATAAATGACGTCACAAGGCCACTGTGACCAATAATTTTAAATGGGACCCTATGGCAAGTGACAGCTCGTTTGAAAGGTATTGAAAATACCTATTCAGTCATACCAATTTTGTTTGGGTTTCGGCTGATTTTGATTGATAAATTGAAGAAATACGAAAATTATAGTTTCGCATTTAATTAATAAAGATTTAAGAACCAGTTCTTATAATAAGTGTTCAAAATGTGCTCCATCTACTTCCTGGCAGTAATGCATCCTATTGCTAAACTCTTGTCGTACTCGTCCCAGTGTGTCAGCGGAAATTGCCCTACATTCTTCAACAATTCGTTGTTTCAGAATGGCAATACTGTCAGGTGCTGTAGCGTAAACCTTAGATTTCAAGTACCCCATAGAAAAAAATCTAATGGTGTAAGGTCCGGTGACCGAGCTGGCCATTCGATCGAACCTCGTCGTCCAATCCATCTACCACGATATTCTTCATCTAGGTAACGTCTTACTGCACCGTAATAGTGTGCAGGAGCACCATCTTGTTGAAACGTTATTTCCAAGTTGTCGAATTCATCTGGATTATCTTCTAGAATTTCAAGAATTAACGCCTCAATATCATTTTGTAACATCTCCAGATACAATTCACCGGTTAAGTTAGCATTGAGAAAAAGAGGCCCAACTATGTGGTTTCCCAAAATACCTGCCCAAACATTTACTTTTTCTGGAAATTGAGGATGTTTTTCACGAAAGATGTGAGGATTTGTGTCACTCCAATACCTCACATTTTGAGTGTTAACATTTCCATTGAGAAAGAAAGTACTTTCGTCACTAAAACAAATTGTCTGTATGTAGCCTGGTTGTTGGTTCATTTTATTGGACATAGTTTCACAGAATTCTAGTCTTCGGTCGGGGTCATCATCTGAAAGTTGGTGCACCATTTTTAATTTGTATGGATGAAATTTGTTTTAGCCAACACCCTATGTACTGTCCTTTGACTGACTTCACAGATAGACGCAACTTGGGCTGTGGAAGAAGTAGGGTTTACTACCATTTCTCCAATTATGTCAATTTTTTGTCATCACTAATTGTTGGTCGACCAGATCGTTTGGCATCTTGAACACTACCTGATGCTTCAAACTTCCGAAGAAGCTCCCTCAAATAAACCCTCGATATAGGGCGATCGGGGTACCTCTCATTAAACAGTCGTTCCGCTGCATGGAAATTGTTTCTACATTCACCAATTATTAAGATAGCTGCTACTTTGTCGGCTACAGTACGTACCATTTTGCCTATGTAAACACTTAAACGTCTCGTTAAACAATAGCTTAGGTAAATTTTCAAGGTATAAACACTTTTGACAAGTAGAGAATTCAAAAACGTCAACCTTTTTGACAATTAACCAGAGGCGTACTTTAAAATCTTTATTAATTAAATGCGAAACTATAATTTTCGTATTTCTTCAATTTATCAATCAAAATCAGCCGAAACCCAAACAAAATTGGTATGACTGAATAGGTATTTTCAATACCTTTCAAACGAGCTGTCACTTGCCATAGGGTCCCATTTAAAATTATTGGTCACAGTGGCCTTGTGACGTCATTTATGACTATTGCGTCACCTGTTATGGCCAGTTGAGAAGCCTACATCCGTTTATTTCCACCCTCCAAATTTCATTATTATAAGTATACCCGTTCAAAAGATACGAGGGGGGGAGGGGACTTTTGACTAGCACTGTATACTGGTATTATAACTACAAAAAATAGAAATAAGAACTAATAATGCAAAATGGTTGAATTCGTGATGTGACATCAGTATACCTTTCGTTGTCATGGAAATGGGAAAAACAGATATTCAATTGCAATTTGTTATCAAATATCAATATTTGTTGTTCTAATATCGATTTTTTTCAATAGTGAGGCAGAATCGCGAGTAATACCGCGAAAATCCAGTGATATATATAAAAAAGAATATGAAAAGATCATCAAATGGATGGAGGAGCAAGAGGTATCACATATAAATGAACGAGTTGTTAGTAATATTTTATTTGACGTTACAAGGTACTCCTGTCAGATCAATAATCAGAAATTTGTCATTTAGACTTCACGTTTCTCGATTTGTTGATGTTGCCATGGTAACTTTAAAAACGCGCGTTTTTTAAAGTTCGATTCAAACACGCTGAGGCGTGCTTTAAATGGGTAAAAAGGGGCACCAATAAAAAAAAAGCACATTTTGGCAACCCTACAATCTGTCATATTGTAACGTCATTCTCTTCTTAACGTAAATAGTTATATATCCAACAAGTGCGGAAAGTGGTACTTTTCCGCACGTGACGGCAGATGCGGAAATAGCTATTTGTGTATTAAGAGCGCAAAGTAATACTTTGCCGCTTGAGAAAAAAGTTTGACAATGTTTTGAAAGCGGCAAAGTTTTTGCGCTCGAATTACACACAAGATTTTTTCTACAACCGCAGATTTTACAAAAATATTTGGTAAAAATTAATGATTATTGATAACCTCAAATTTGACAGTTCAGATTTTAAAACGTGCGAGCATTACTTTGCGCTACACATGTGTGTTATTGTAAAAAAACAATAAAACATTACTTTAGTACTTATTTAATTAGTTATTTACATATTATTGTGTCACTTTATGATTAAATCTATGTGTAACCATATCTAAATGTTTTGGAATTCTTCTAATACTTCTTCCCTCTTTAGTGGTGAAAAACCAGGCGAATTATTACTCGGTACTAAATGTCTGTGTTTGATAACATATATGTAATATTTTGAAGCGATTTTATTCATTCTTCTTCTGGGAATATTATTATATTTGGTCGACATTTGTAGTAGACTCCTCTGAATGTTGTTGAACAAACCATTTTTCGACAGATGCTGGTCGCAGTTTTCAATTAGCGCAGTTAATTATATTAAACTGGAATGGCGTACTTGGACATGGCACAATTCTTTACAATTACATAAGTTATACTTTTCAAAACTTTCATTATCAGATATTATTACAATCAATTTATTAAACACAAATAGCTGTTTCAAAAACTTTTTGAAACGTCAAATAATCATTTGTTTATTTTTCTTGACAACAGCGGCAAGCATGGCCTCCTATCATGTCCAAACATAATACTCGCCTGTGCTATGCGAAAGTTATAAATATAATTATTTTGAATCAGAAAAAAATATATTTCTACCACCTTTAGTAATACAAAATTGTTAAAAAATAAAAGAAGAATAACCACCAACCAATTTTTGATCTTTAGTATGATGAAAAGTTTAGAAAATGAGAGTTTATAATCATAAAAACTATTTTTTAATTACTTTCTATAACTAAAGTTTGTAATTTGCTTTATTTATCGCTCTATTTATCGTAATATACATAGTTACATGATGTAGAATCTATAATTCAATTACTTATAAAAAAGTACATTTCTACCACCTGTAGTGGAAGGAAACTCCCTCAGAACGATGTATTAGACTTTCCAAACATATACTTTTGTTATTTTGTTTAACTAAATTGGTAATTTGTATTTTAACTCTATTAAACGTTCAACGGAACATGCAAAGTGTAGGTGAAATAGTTAATAAAAAAAGATTTAATAAAACCGTGGCTAATATACCAGCTTATTTTATTATAATGATTATTATGTATGTACATTTAGATCTTAAATTCAGACAGATTAACAGATATGTAAATAACACAATTAACATAATAACACAATAACATAATAACATAATAACATATTAATGTTTTTTAAATACAATTATTACCTATATCTAAAAACTATCATTTTTCTTATTATTTTTTTTTCTTTATAATAATAATAACTTTATTGCCCCAAGAAACATTACATTTATGGTTAGGGACTAAAATAGTTATAAGATAAAAAATAATAATAATCATAAGTAGTCAAAAACGAATTGTGGATTGCCATAAATTCACAATAGTTCGAGAAAGTATATATACTAAGGTGTAACCAAATAAACATTTCTAATCAGTTTGATGTGTAAATAAAAAAACATTTATAAATTTTTATCCAGTTGCCTAGTGGCATAATTACGAATTTTGTCCATTTCAGTGAAACTTATATTAGATGTTTTTTTTATTTTATTTTTGACAAAATGAATGAAACAACATATTTTGAGTTTATAAAGAGAATTTAAATTCAAAAGCCTTCTTGGTTTATACAAATTTATTGTTGGTTCCAGATGTGGTAATTTATATATACATTTTATTGATTTATTTTGTAATGATTTTAATGGTTTTAAAATGGAATTATTTGCAGTTCCCAATATAGAAATGAGATACTGCAAGTTGAATGAAAATAGATGTTTTTTAAAAATTTTAGTGGTATATAATTTCTTATTCTATAAAGAATGCCTGTAAGAGGTGGTATTTACAATATTAAAGGTAAATGCCCAATTTTCACAATTTTTTATGACAATTTGAGATGAAGTTTCTGGTGGTGACTGAACTGGGATATTTTCAGAGCTTCTTGCTTCCACGATTATTGGTGGTTATTCACCGTCGGCGTCTATGTCGGTCCCAAAATTTTTTCACATGTAGAAATTTTGTTAGTAAGATTTTCATCTATATAACCTTCTGCTATGTTAGTAGGTCTCTTCCATCCTCCATGTTTTTCATTGCGTGATATCGCCTCCTCATTATCTAAAGAGTGTAAGTCTCCTGAAGCAATGGCCTGTACCTATACTTGCATGGTTCTGGAAGTCCAAGATACTGCGCTATATTTTTTGGAACTTTTGCAATATAATTCATTCCAACTACTTGATTATGACATTTACCATTCGAATATTTTAAAAATAGTCCAAGTATTTTACAATTTTTGGGCCTGATGTTGATATATTTTCGATAAATTGATATATAGTTCAGTGTTGCATTATTTGTGACAGTGAATGTTCTGCTAGTGTATGTCTTAGAATCAGGTATTTTTACAATAAGGATTGACTCTGTTGAAAAGGGAAACATTCTCAATTGAATATTGATAGAAATATTTTTCTGTGAATTGAAAAATCCACTATTAAAATGAAGTTATTTTTCGTGAATGTCTAACAGAAAACAACTACTTCCTCGGCTAAAGCCACGCTGGACATTGAACTACATCTGATAGATATTCTGAAAGGCCTTAACTCAAAGAAATCTGAAATTGAAATTTGCATTTTCATTCAGATAGTTATTTGATTTTCTATTCCAGTCTTGATTAAGAACTCATAAAGATGAATGAGGCAGAAGAATGTTTCCAAAAAAGTATTCACCAGAAATCATTCGTAACATTGACGAGGAGAGACATCGCATTCACTAGGTCTTCAATACATTTTGTCGACGAAAATCTATTTCACGCTTCCACGATCATCAGGAAGACCGGAAGAAATGGGAAAGACATTTTCAAGAAGCAATCTCACATCTGATTTTATGAACATCCTGTTTATATTTTCAACAAATCAAGGATTGACTCCTTATCTTCAATGTCCTCCATTACCATCTTGACAAGTTCGTCCCTTCTACACGCTCCAGCGATACCGAAAATTGAGATCACTTTTTGCAGTAAATATATCTCATCAGGAGCGTCTGTTAAAAAGGTTTTGACTTCAATAAAATTTAAGGTTTTTGATTTTATTGGTTTGTGGCCAACAGCTTGACGTTTTAAATAAGCCAATAGTTTTTTGTATTCGCTGATGTTTATATCATGTTTTACTGATATCGTAGATCTCAGCATTGAGTATATAGACCAAACTGTGGAGGATTTCATTACCTTGGTTTTCTCTGCAAAATACGCAAGTAGAATGTTTTCTGATATCTTCTTGGTTCCTTTTGTTCATACTGTTTTTCGTACTTGCTTCTCGACTTCTCTGGCAGTAAATTAAGAGCAACTGATTTTGCAGCTTGAGCAATTTCCGGCGGAGTGCACGAAATTTCACTGATTTCATCGATTTCCATTGAATTTTCAGAAAAGACATTTTTAACCGACGAAACCAAAAAGGAGGAGGTTCTCTATTCGACACGTATATTTAATTTTTTCATAATTTTTTTTATGTATGATCACGCATAACTTTTCACTGAGGCGTCCGATTCCGATAATTCTTTTTTCAGTGGATAGGGTGTACTTCGAAATTGGTCCCATTTGAATTTAAATGATGAAATCCATCCCTAAGGGTAGCAAAATGAAGGATATTGATCACTCAACCTCTGAATTATGGTCCGTTAACCGATTCTATCAGGCATAACTTTGTACTGGGATCTTCGATTTGGATGATTCTTTTTTTCAGATAGGGTATACCCCATAGTTGATCAAATTTGGTGTTCGAATGGAATTATCCACCTTTACGGGTAGAAAAATAGGGGATAATTGATTTTTCACTTGTGAACATTGGCACACATATGTAGTTGACAATGACAGATCGCTAGTGTGATTATCACAATATCATTATATTCTATGAGAGGATGGAATTATATACAAAGTAATGAAATAAACTAACCAGGACAACAAAAATAATTTATATTACAACAAATAGTAAAAGTAGATAATCATATTATTTAACTGGTAATAGTTGAAGTAAGGTGGGTAAGTAAGTATTTTGAAAGTAATAAAAAAACAAGCAGTTGTAATTAGTAGATTTCAGCCACAAAAAAATTAAAAATAAAAACTTTTTAACAAAAAATTAAACCGACGAAATACGGAACTGAAAAGTAAAAAATTAAAATAAACCTTCTTAGTCTCAATAACTGAGCTCCTAAACTAATGTAAGTAACTAATTTTGAGTCGGCGCCAAACAAACAATCAACGAAGATCATTAAATTACTTAAAAAAAATTATCAGAATGTCACCGCCCAACTCGATGCCATCATTTTACGCCTTACCTAATTCATTTGCTTGTTTGTTTGGCGCCGACTAAAAACAGTTACTTACATTAGTTTAGGAGTTCAGTCATTGAGACTAAGAAGGTTTATTTTATTTTTTACTTTTCATTTCCGTATTTCGTCGGTTTAATTTTTTGTTAAAAAGTTTTTATTATTTTCAATGACAATCTTAAAATCACGCGTTGTTCATGAAATAGTTGACATTTGTCAAATACCGTTCAACACCTACTCTTATGTCAAATGTCGCAAAAACATTTGACGTTTTTCCATTATGGTTTCCATGGTAACTCAGCGGCGTTTTGGTTACTTTGCCGCTCGGCGTCGTAAAAAGTAAAAAAACGCTCTCTCTTCGGAAAAGTGCAACTTTGCGCTTTCTTTTTGAAGCGCAAACATGGTACTTTTCGCTCGGTTGTAGAAAAATACCATTTCCGCATGTTAGGTACAACATTTTTCCTACGAGTATAATATATTAAATCTAAAATTTGTATGAGAAAGAAAGGATACCTAATATAATTTTTATTATTTTCAATTCAAATTAATTATAAATAGTAGCAAATGGTAGGCATTATGCAAACTTAACGCCGATCGGCTCTCCTTAGATGTGTCATGAAAGAAAGCTTGTTGAATATTCGCTGAATTATCGACAGGTGAGGATGCTGCTTCATGAGAAACTGATATCGATGGGGAGCTGGAGTTTGGTATTGGAGTGTTTGAACGTTTTCTTAGAATGTGATGAGCAATCTTCTTCTTATTTTCGAGCGAATTCTTCTGCCACAGACGTAGATTTACATCCACCGTGCCTATTAATGTTGGTGATGTTGGCCCCAGAGTCGGCCAACATTATGACTGACGACCGCCGGAAACAATGACCGGTGTAATTCTCAGGATTTGGGAGGCCCAAGTACATAGCAATGTTTGATGGCATTTTTCCAAACGTATTAATTCCCACACATTGTTGCAGGACGCACACTGGCATACTTTTTGTATAATTCTAGGTAGCTTGTTCTTTCATTTTCGGGGTTGCAAACCAAAAATTTTCTCATAATGTTGGTTTTTGTGTTCGGGATGGTCATAACAATAACATTTTTCTTGTTTCAATATCGTCTATCGTCATATTCATCAATTCTTCGTGAAAATGGTAACCACCTTCATCAAGAGGAAGTCTTTGTCCGGAGCATTAGATAAGAATTTATAGATTTCTTGTTTTTCGAAAACCTTCGTTCAGTCTTTTTAGATATGTCATTAATCTAAAATATTTGCTTATATCGATGTCTTTCTTCAATTTTACAGTAGGTTTAATCATTGGGTACTTCGACCACAAGGTTGACGGGCAAATATTTCTTGATAAGGGGTGAAAGTATATTCTCTTCTTTTTTTTTTTTATGTTCTGGTTCTTACGAAAAGGGATATCCTGTAATTTAAGGAAGGAAAGGGGTTGAGTGCGGGAAACTTCAAACAAGAGTCCAAAGCCTCGCTGTTCGTTGGATGAACGAGTCTTTGGAAAGTGATGTTCTGCAGGTCTCCAAAGTGACCACGAAGGGGTGTGATGACTGAACTTGACGGGTTAATCTCGAAGAGACTGCCAAAGCAGGAACGATTGTTGATATTTCAGAAGAGCATCGCCCATGAAAATATCTATAAAATAGAGACAAATCGCCAACTTTTCTAAGGTGTTCCAGACAAGTGAGCGAGTTTGTAAGCGAGGCATCACCGACGAGACGAATTGCCCTTTTTTGGACAGAATCCAATAGCATCAGGATATGTTTAGGTGCCGCACTCCAAATATGGGAACAGTATTCCAGGACAGGTCGGATCTGTGCCTTATAGATCATAAGCAGCTGACTGGGGGTGAAATAGCTCTTGGCACGAAACAAAAAACCAAGTTTTTGGGATGCACTTTTGACAATGGACCTCACGTGATTTTCCCAGGAAAGGTTATTGCTGATAGTAATACCAAGCATCGATATGGATGGCTTCAGTGGTATGGTTACTCCTGACAAAGTTATGTTAGGCACAGTGAGATCGGCTTTTCTAGAGAAAAGACATGCTTGTGTTTTGTTTGCATTGAATTCTACCAAGTTATTAGATCCCCATTCGAGAATTGTTGCTAAGTCCATATTTATATTATTAACATTTCTTCCTCGTTCATTTCTGGTTTCACGGGCTGGAAGAGAAAGCGGTATGGAGGGTACTATCATCGGCAAAGCTGTGTACTGGACATGAAGTTGCTTTCAACAGGTCGTTGATGTGAAGTAGAAATAGTGTTGGTGCGAGAATAGATCCTTGCGGAACACCAGCATTTATGAGTAGAGTGTCAGATGAAACTCCATCGACCACTACATGGAGAGACCTGTTTGAGAGAAAACTAGCAAGCAGAGAACACAGCTGAGGGGGCAAGCCATAAGACGGAAGCTTGGCGAGGAGTCCCTGGTGCCAAACTCGATCGAACGCCTTGGAGATATCTAATGCCACAGCTAAAGTTTCTCCATACTTTTCAATATATAGCTGCCATATATGTGAGACGTAAGCGAGCAGGTCACCAGTTGATCTCTGATGGCGGAAGCCATATTGCCTATCGTTGACAATTCAGTAATAGTGTATTTTTTCCTTACACCACAACTCAAATGCTGCAAATTCTTTTTCGTAACGCCAGCGAGACTTTTCTGGCACTAACTGCCTACTTATAGAATCGACAGCCTCCAAGATTTTTGATGGTATGTCACTTGATGAATCTTCTGAATTGTTAATTTTTTATATTAAATTGGAGATTGAATTTGAATATAACGAGAGAATGTACTCGTAGAATGAACGTACCATGTATCTTAGATTGAAAAATTTGTCATTCTCTACTATAAACCAATTTAAAAAGTTATACCTACGCAAAAGTTAAAGAATATAGGAAGTCCACTAAATCTCATAAAATTTTCACAATATCTTTGGACCAATATGATTCGAACGATCAAAATGAAATTTGCAGAAATACACGCTATACCTTTTTGAGCTCAGTTTATTTAACATTCTGCTTCAATGACACATCAGAATATTGCAGTGTTATTCAAATATCTCCGTATGAGCAATACAAGTCAACTACAATGGTTTCACCGAAACCAGAAATTGTCTAAGAACTTGAGTACTACCGTTTTGTGATCAGTCGAGGAGTCTCACATACAGTGACGTGATATGGGGACAAAATATGCATATTCGTTTGAATAATTCATACTATTTTGAAACCGCACGGAAAAGTACTTTTCCACACTAGTGCGGAAAAATACTTTGCCGCACTAGAGCGGAAAAGTGCTTCTTTCCACACGACAAATCATTAAAAAAGGTGCTTTTCCACATACTCGTAGGAAAAATACTATATAGATTACAAATTAATGGATAATTGTAGAGCTCGTCCAGTATTGAAACGACCGTTTGGTAGGTAGAGAGGGGGAAAACACGAGAGGACACGATTTGATGTGGCTGCTTATGCTACGGCGAATCTTCACCAGTGGCTTGTCATGCAGCGTTTGAAAGGTTAGGTTTGTTTGATTAATAAATAGGTAGTGCAGTTATGTATTCAACTTTGCAATAGTTTACTTGTTACCTTGCCAAAATGCCCAGTAGCGGAAAAAGAATTTATGGCAAATGTTATCAAATTCATGAAAATGAGGCCAAAAATGGGATACAAATACCTTTACAAAATTATAAAGAACGTGCCAAGGCAATGGGTTCAACAGAATATTGTTTTAAAAAAATTAAAACGGGTCAATCAGCTGTGAATTCAGGTAGTATTCCTTCTCTGCCGTCTCTGCAAAAAAGAGTAGGAGAAATAAAGTCGAAAAGTAATATTACGGAAGGGCAGGGTGAAACAATAAGAACGATTATAAATGATTTTCGTTTTGATTGAAAAACAACGCCCTACTTTAAAGTATATTCTTCAAAAAATCAAAAATGCTCGGGTAGGGTTTGAAGGCAGTCGTTCAACATTGCACATTATAATCAAAGAGTTAGGTTTTGATTGGAAAAAAACGCCTGATAATCGAACGATATTGATGGAAAGTCATGAAGTTATATTACTAAGAGTGGAATTTTTAAGAAAATTGAAAATGTATCGTGAACAAGGAAAAAACATCATTTACACTGATGAGACGTATTTGCACAGTTCTCATACACATTCTAAGACGTTTCAGGTACCGTCCCGGTCTATCTGTCTATCTTTATATCTATGTATTGAATTGTTTAATTTTAACAAAAAAATCATCATTTCCGACCCCAAAAACCCCCACGGTCCATACTCGCAAAACTCGTCCGCCATCTTGAATTTATGGATTTTAAAGACGTGATCTCCGACCCCATAATCACAAAACGCCATATTGGAGCCGCCATCTTGAATAAATGAATTTATATATATATATATATATATATATATATATATATATATATTATATATATATATATATATATTATATTTATTATATATATATATATATATATTTATCATATATATATATATATATATATTTATATAGATAAATATACATATATAGGTTCATAATCTCTGACCGTAGGCACAATATTAAATCTAATCGGAATATAAACCACAATAGTTATTTGTCCTACATTTTCATTCTTTAATTTGATTTAAAAAAATAACTAATAAAAAAACTTTTTAAAGACAAGCTTTAATTATTTTTGTTGAATTATTTGGTTTCAAAAAGCTTGTCGCGCGAAGTGTTCATAAAAGTAGGTACCAATTAATTTGATTGGTCAGTGATTAGTTGGTAAGCAAGAACTTGTCAAAGTATTTGATTTTTAGAAAGTATTCATGAAAGTAGACAACTTGTCAAAGTACTAATTTTATTACAACACACACATACCAATTTTGAATGAAATATGACCATAATCAGAAAACTTGTCCTTCATCGTGGTGCCTCCATTTCAAATTTATAAATTTTGACAAAAAATTTATAATCTCCGACCCCAAAATCCCCCACATACCAATTTTGAATCGAATTGGACCATAATCACAATGTTTGTCCTCCATCTTGAAGCCTCGATCTTGAATTTATGAATTTTGACAAACATTTCATAATCTCCGACCCCCAAAACCCCCTCATACCAATTTTGATTCGAATCAAACCATAATCACAAAACTCGTCCGCCAAAAACTACGTCTCGTGTTTCGCCTATACCAAATAATTTGGTACGCCTATGGAAGTTCTATTAATAGCCACAGTTAGACAATAGTTCAGGTATTTTTGAGAAAAATTGATTGTTAGGTAGGGGAAGGCCAAAGTGGTCGTTTCAATACTTACTGGACGAGCTCTATCATTACATACTGGGCTCAGGGGCGCCAAGACGAGAGAAAGTGGGGGATGTCAAACCTCCCAACATTTTTCTCGAGTCGGCATTTTTGAGTCAGTCGGAAAAAATACTACTTTGCCGATTTTTACCAAGAAGTTTAATTTTTTGTTTTGAGTGCTTTAAAATGAAGGTATCACATTTTTCGATTATTCTGTATATGCCTAATTGTTTTGATTAATTTGTATACAGTGTGTCTCACTTGTAAAGGAAACACCCCCGTATGTTCCGTAATTATTGGAGTATAATTATGAAATTTTTGAAGATCGTTAGATATACTGGATTTGTACATTGTTGCATGAGCTCGTTGCAATTGAAGCCAAATACTTTTAGGATAGCATCCAAAATTATTACGAGAAATCCTCGATTTTTTCAGAGGTTTCTGCGAGAATCTCATAGACGACCTATTGAGAAGAATGGAACAGTATGCCAACAACCTGGAGGTTCTGGTGAGCGAAAAAACTGAAGAACTGAGCCAAGAAAAGAGAAGGTCAGAGGAGCTACTTTACCAAGTCCTGCCCAGGCCGGTGGCCCAACAACTCATGTTAGGAGAGCTGGTGCAGCCAGAGCAATTCGAATGTGTCACTATTTATTTCAGTGATATTGTCGGCTTCACCGCCCTCTGTGCGAAAAGTACGCCAATGCAGGTACTTAACAGAGTTAGGGTATAGTATATCCATTCTTACCTTGATGAGGATGGGGTTTATCATCCACCCCAGTTAACCTTCCTAACCCTGACTGACTTCACACCCCGTAAAGTACTAGCTGGGGTAATTTTGTACCCCAGCTAATTTAATGATTTAAAAAAAACAATTTTTAGCATCTTTCATTTGATATAAAATTAAATACGATTAATCAAATTTGTACACAAAATATTTATTTTAAATTTCAACGAAAAAGTTAAAAATATAAAATAGACATTTGAAAGTAAAATAATTGAATTTTATTTCGCACAGTTCACTTGCTGTAAACAAACAAAATTTACAGAATTCAACACAATAATTGTAAATGTTTTAACACTCACACAAGTCAATGTTGACCAACAAATGACGTAATAAGAATAAAAATGCTTGTTTACGACTAATCGCGAAACACCAATATCCAGAATTTGCAGGAAAATACCTGTTCAAAACTATGAAAAAAGAGTTTTTGCACACCTACAAGTTTTACGAACTGGGGTATTTTTGTACCACAGTCACTAAAACCTTAAAAAAAAATTAGCATTTCCTAAAAACTAATTCTGCTTCGAGAATTAAATCAAGAATATTGTCTAAATAGCATTTCTAAAAGGATATTCACATGCGCTTAACGAAAACAAAATTATCCAACTTTTAATTGAAAAAAAACAAATTGGGGTACAAGGAAGGTTAAAACATAATAGGATTTGCGCTTTGATCGCTTTGATCGGCGGGTGATATTGTATTTTCAACCGACGAAACCAAAAAGGAGGAGGTTCTCTATTCGACCCGTATATTTTTTTTCCATCATATTTTTTTATGTATGATCACGCATAACTTTTTACTGATGCGTCCGATTCCGATAATTCTTCTTTCAGTGGATAGGGTGTACTTCGAATTTGGTCCCATTTGAATTTAAAAGATGAAATCCACCGCTAAGGGTAGCGAAATGAAGGATATTGATCACTCACCCTCTGAATTCTGGTCCGTTAACCGATTCTATCAGACATAACTTTGTACTAGGTTCTTCGATTTGGATGATTCTTTCTCAATAGATAGGGTATACCTTATATTTGGATTTCGAAAGGAATTAGCCACCCTTACGGGTAGAAAAATAGGGGATAATTGATTTTTCACTAGTGAACATTGGCACACACATACGTAGTTGACAATGACAGATCGCTACTGACATTATTCTTGTTCCACATCCGTCAAAAACAGTATATTTTATGAGAGGATGGAATGATATACAAAGTAATGAAATAAACTAACCAGAACAACGAAAATAATTTATATTTCAACAAATAGTAAAAGTAGATAATCATATTATTTAACTGGTAATAGTTGAAGTAAGGTGGATAAGTAAGTATTTTGGAAGTAATCAAAAAAAATTGGTTTTAAAAAATTAAAAAAAAAATTTTTAAAAAAAATTAAACCGACGAAATACGGAACTGAAAAGTAAAAAATAAAAACTTTTTAACAAAAAATTAAACAGACGAAAAAATCAACTGAAAAGCAAAAAATAAAATAAACCTTCTTAGTCTAAATGATAATTGAGCTCCTAAACTAATGTAAGTAAGTGATTTTGAGTCGGCGCCAAACAAACTAGCAATTGAATTAGGTGAAGCGTAAAATGATGGCAGCGAGATGCACGGCTGCGTTTTGATGACTTCTTTCATAGATAATGATCTTCGATAATTGTTTGTTTGGCGCCGACTCAAAATCAGTTGTAACTGATTAGGAGCTCAATTATCATTTAGACTAAGGAGGTTTATTTTATTTTTTGCTTTTCAGTTGATTTTTTCGTCGGTTTAATTTTTTGTTAAAAAGTTTTTATTCTGTATCTAAGCAAAAATATTGTAACCCTTTTTTTATATCACCCTCGGCATGGAAAGATAATTTCTTGGTCATTGAGTCCAAGGTGGGCACTACTCTACTGGCCTCATCAGCTTTTCAAATTTTCGATCTTTTCTTTTTCTTTCCAGAGATTGATCTACGACATATCCTTGTTTTCTCAAGACTGTTTTTGTGTTGATGAACAATTAGATTTTGTCTGCCTAAATCGTAAATGTCACAGAAAATCGAATTCTAGAAATATTTTTTCTCAAATCAATGAACATTGATTGGACTACTTTTTCTTAGTTTCAGATATGAGAATGTCATATTTTTCTTTTTGCACTAATTGTTACTAATGTTCGTGTGATTCACTGATTTGCAATAAGTTCGGATTTATCAAAAAATGGCACTCCGCAGTCAATTTTTCGTGTAAAGAAAACTGGGTTTTTTCACTTTGTCAATCTACCATTTTTTCTTCTTCGTCACAATTGTCATTTTTGAACATTAAAAAGGAGTTTTCCGAACTTTTGTTACATCTTTGTCATTCGAAAATCACATCAAAATAGTTTAATATTGATCTCTAAACTTTTTAGAAGGTCGAGTTTACAAGCTTCTTTTTATATATAATATTTCAAACTCGTTAACAAAATCTACCTGCTATTTTGAATCTATGTGGCTCATTAAATAATAAATGACTAGTATTAAACTCGTTCATTGGTTGTTGTACAAATTTGAAGGAGATTTGCTTGAGCCAGAAATTTTATGTGGATGGTACTTACGACTACTGCACAAAATATTTTTTGCAGTTGTTTACCATACACGGCTGCCTCTGCCCAGTCACACACCACACCACTGTTCTACTAATAGATTCAACCTCAAACACGATAAAGTAATCCGTGGTGGATTACGGTAATGTATCGTAATGAGCGGCCAGAAAAGTTATCAACTGGTTTTTACGCGGCCAACAGGTTTCACTCAATTTGGTCCACCATATTCTTCATACGGGGAGATATTTATATATCTTTCCGTTTTTCTTCCTAATTCAACATTATAATATATACGATTTTGAACGAACCCTATATTTTGGGTTGAAAATTAATGTTTTCAACTGAGGATGGTTATACTATATTTCTGTCGTATTGACGTATTATTTTTCGCAGGTGGTGGACTTCTTGAACGACCTCTATAGTACCTTCGATAGGATTATAGGCTTCTATGATGTGTATAAGGTAATATAACAAAAATTATATATATATATATATATATATATATATATATATATATATATCTTTATATATATATATATATAATTCTACTGTACGTGGCTGGACCGATTTGAATGATTTTTTTTTGTATGCGTTTGTGTGGCGCCCTGGATGGTTTAGATTCACAAATTAGCCCGGCAGATGGCGCTGCAGTCGGTATCTAGGTTATTTTTCTATAAACGGCTGGACCGATTTGAATGAATTTTTTTGTACGCGTTTGGGTGGCGCCCTGGATGGTTTAGATTTACAAATAATCCCCCTAAATGTTAAGGGTGGTCCACCCCCTAATTTTTATTTTTTATTTTTTAGAAAAAAAAAATGCTTTTATTTTTTTATGATACAGCATTTTAAAAATACATACAACTTTGAATTTTCACCCTTCTACGATCAACCCCTATTTTTTTGGCAAGATTTTTATTTTTATTTTGTCATGACTTAGAATAAAAAAATCCATATTACTCTTAATTTTCACCCTTCTACGATCAACCCCTATTTTTTATTTTTTTTATTCTATAGAAAAAAACGGAATAGCAGGAAAACGGGATAACGGGTTAACGGGAATAAGGGGATAACGAAAAAACGGGAAAACGGGATGACAGGATAAGGGAATAACAGGGAAACGGAATAACGGGATAAATAAAAAAAGGGATAACAGGAAAACGGGATAAAGAAGAAATGGGATAACAGGAAAACGGGATAACTGGATAATTGGATAACGGGATAACGGGAAAACGAGATAACGGGACAACAGGAAGCGGAAGGAGTCAAAAGCATAATCTAGATGGAACAGCATAAAGGAAAACATAGAAAAAAATAAATTCTACGCGGACGAGAGTTTTCGGGAAAAACATATATTAAAAGGAAAAAACCCACAAAAAGAATAATTACTTAATAGCTATTAGTTTCAAGAGATTGTTGTTACATATTTTGAAATTCTATTTCCTTTATTAAGCCTCTGTATAATATGAATAGATAAAAATATTCAAATACTATAATACAATCAATTTCATACACTTTCATAATGATTACAACCCATAATTATTCAAAAGACAACAAGAAAGGTCTAGATTTACAAAATCATCCTGAATAAAATGTGATAAACAAAATTATAAGTTTGAAACATACAGTATATGAAATTGTATCTAACTAAAAGTAGCCAATGGGAGAACAACAAACTTCTTGATGACAATAGCCAATCAGGGAACAGTATGGTCAAATGTAAGATTTGAAATTGTGAGAAAATAAGAACGGAGAAGTGTCAGAGACAATTATGATTGAATATTGTAAATAGTCTGTAAGAAAGGAAAAATAGATTCATTTATAAGTTTTGACAAATAACCCCAAACAGTGAAAATGTGAGAACATAGTGCGCGAATTCAAAAATTCAAATAAAAAGAAATGAGGAAAAAATTGGTATCCAGGAGACGGAAAACAAAGCCACAAGGAGATCGAAAATAAATTGAAAAAGAATGCCACGTTTTGTTTGGAGGAGAAAGAAAAATTCAATAATTTCAACATTATAAGCAGAAAATCAACATTACCTTATTTGTACACCATATACAAATATTCCAAAGCTGATTGCTGAATTTGTATGGTTCCTTCTTTCGCTATTGGAGTTCCTGAGAGCATTGGATTGAGAGAGAATCCAAATTCTGGGTGTATATTGAACAGCGACAGTTCCAGCGTCAGGTATAAACTTTCCTAGTGCACATTACGAACTGAACAACTTCACTAATAACGCATATCCCATCAGAAGAACTTTATTTCATTTGATTTTGAAGTATTAAAGAAATTTTCACTTTCAAGGTAAAAGTGAGGTTGTGTCTATTTATCCATGACCTGTTTCTCATGATTATCCATGAATATTTGTAGATTCACCTTAGAATAAGTTATCTATCGTAGGCCAGGTAAAATTAAGTTTTCCTGAATAAAGGAATTAATTGCTTTTTGATACTTTGTCGTTTGTTTTCCACAATTATCAGCAATCATTGAGATTGAGATTTGACATCAAGCAGTGGTTAGTGGCTCAATTGCCTGAACCGGCTATCTGAGACAAGAGGCGTACCAACTGAGTTTTAGTCGTGGTAAGAAAAGTGATAACAATTGGCAGCAACGTGACGAAAGAACAGTGACGTTAGCTAGCAATTATTATTACATTGCAAAATATAGTATACAGGGTAGAAAATAAATTATCTATCACATATCTACAATTAGTATTCCAAAGTGAAACGCAAAAATATTACAATAGTAATTTTACAATTCTCATTACATAACAATATATTATGAATATTGAAAGTTCGGGTTGAACCGCGTCTAGAAATTTGGTAATTTCCACGTTTCGGCATCCATTTTCAAGTTATTGATAAGAGTAAAAGAGGGAAGTGATTTCCAACCGAGGTCTCAATCTGCCTACTCCTAGGTTGTAGTCACTGAGGTAGGAATGTGATTTCCCCTGAGGTCTCAATCTGCCTACACCTCAGGTGTTCTCACTTAGGAAAGAAAATGATTTCCAACCGGGGTCTCAATCTGCCTACTCCCCAGGTTTCGCCACTAGCTTCCTCTAAGGTCTCGATCTGTCTACTCCTTCGAGGGAACTGAGGATCAGATTGTGGATGTCCTAGGTGATTCGTTTCCACTTCTGATTATTACGTTTTTTTTCTCTTATGTTTATATACTCATTACTTGTTCATTCTATTTTTTCTTCATACATATACTGATTGGTATTTAGAATTCATTTCGCGAATTATTTTACTTTTGTTTATGATTATTTGTTCATAAGACAACCCTTGGCAATCCTTGCTCAATCAAAAGTACCTAACTCCTATCAAATTACTATTCCACGTCCTACCCTCGTATCTCGCTTCGATAGCAACGATATTGAAGAATGAATCGAGAGTGCCGCCTAAGCCGAGAACCTAGGGCACAAAAAGGAAAATAGACATTCCGTCAATTGGCGTTACCATACACACACGTGCTATTAATTAGCGAAATTATCACACAAAACGAAGCTGCTCCTACTTTTCCATTTCCTACTCTACAAGCTTGGGTAAGTCATTTTCATACCCCTTTCTTAAACATTGATTTTCATCTTTACATTTACATGATTCTCGTATCGGAAATAATTGAGTGAAGATATTTACAGGATAAAGATTTGGATAGATCGGTCATAGAATCAGCGTCCCCTATAATTTTACAGTCCTACCCTTATACAATATTTTGTTGTATGAACGGTATTATTACATGGTGCTTCTCACCGGGCGATTACATGACTACTTTTCCGAATTTTCATTCATGTGATACTTATTCTGGGTTATTTTACAATACAAACACATACATTGATTTATATCTGCAAAACTACTGCCTCACATTCTGTAACATTCAAACCTTTTTCAAATAGGTGATCAGGTTTATAAATTGAAAATTTAGGGAAACATCGCTTCATTTGGCGAATAAATTCAAGGTCGAACATATCGGCAGAGGTACGTCCTTTTTATCAGGTGTATTTTGCTGGTTTTTGTCCACTTGTTTCTTTCTGCTTTGCGATACGTTTATTGGAAAAAATTACTTTACGTTTAGAAAATCTTTTGGGATACATTTGGGTAACATTCCACTACTGCATTTTTAAAATTATATTTACATCACTCATTTCATTTTGAACACTTCGGTTCATTAAAATTTTTGTTTGATTATTACAATTGAATTTATGAATTTATTGGTAAAATGTCAAGCAATACTGAACTGAATTCTCGAGCTAAAGCCCTAAGGCAGACAGCAATCAATCGCTTGACTTTGATTTCGGCATCTGCGGCATTAGCAAAAACCAATTCAGAAGATCAAAATCAATTTAAAGTAAGACATCGTGATCTAAAAAAGGTTATCAAAGATTTCGAAAAACATCATAATACAATTTTAACTCTACTTGCTGAGGATGAGGCTAAGTTAAAAAAAGAACACGAACATGACGAAGAATTTGTCAAACAGTGTCAGGTAATTGAAACGATTTTTTTAAATTATTTGAAATAGATCTTGAAAGCTATTTGATTCATTCAAATGCTCCTGCCAATAGTACAACTCTGAACGATCATATTGTTTTGCCTAAAATAAAATTAACTGTTTTCACTGCATCAAAGCATTTCCTACTTTTCAACAGACTTTCGAATCTCTAATTCATAATAATCGATCATTATCTAATGTTGAAAAATTCAATTACTTAATTTCGAGTCTTAGTGGACGTGCTTTCGAATTGATTTCAGACATTCCAATTTTGAATGGAAATTATTTGTCTGCTTACAATACATTACTTGAAAGATTTATTGGGTAGTCTGCGTCCATCATCGCGTTTGTTGAGGCAGTTCGGACGCTTCTCGATCTCAAGGACAGCAAGTTGATGTTCGTAAACTAAACTGGTGACTCGCCTGTTAGTTTGTCCTATGTATGTCCTAGGGCATTGGGAGCATGGTATTTCATATATTCCTTGAGACTCATTAGCTATGTTATCTTTAGGAGACCTGAGAAAATCAGATATTTTATGATTTGCTGTGAAAATTGTTTTAATGTCGCGTTTCTCTAAGATTCTGCCAATTTTGTCGGTGACACCTTTGATATAGGGAAGAAATGCTTTGTGTGGTTGGTTATCTGTTGGATTTTGGGAGTTAGGAGAACGGGTTTGATGATGGTGGATTGATCTGCAAATTTGTGTGTAAACGCTTATAAGTTTTGAAGGAGAGCGGTTTTGAGTTTGTTCCGCTCCACTGAATTCACCTAGGTTAAAGATTCCACATCCACCATCTGATCCTCAGTTCCCTCGAAGGAGTAGACAGATCGAGACCTTAGAGAAAGCTAGTGGCGAAACCTGGGTGTAGCAGATTGAGACCCCGGTGTCGAGTTACAAAATCCTGAATCCAGATTGAGACCTCGGTTGGAAATCACTTCCCTCTTTTACTCTTATCAATAACTTATATTTATATATTTTTTCCACTTTTCTTGAAAATGAGCGAAACGTCGAAATTACCAAATTTCTAAACGCGATTCAACCCGAACTTTCAATATTCATAATAAGCATGACCGCGGAAACCTATCCGAACACACATATATACAGAGTGACCCATTTGAAAGCGGGCCACCTCTCTAAAACTGTTATTTATTATCCGATTCAGGAGTTTTTTTTTTCAGTAGATAGAGCATCAATGGTTCTGATTGAATGCCATAAATTCTAATTAAAAATAAAAATTTCACGGCGTACTTCGAATTTTTTTCAAGGTCAAAAATCCAAAAAACATACTAGCGATTTTTTTTAATAAAATTTGACGACGCCACTGGATTTGTGATGCTTTCAAATGGATGTGACCAAAATTTCACGATGAAATCATTTTTTTCAACAGAAATATGGCATAAGTAAAATTCATACACTTTATCAAAATATTTCGAATAGTCGTCATATAAATCACAATCTTGTTGGAAATATCGTTTAAAATGCCCTTCAGGTCATTAGCAGTCGAGTTTGTAAACAGCAGTTATTCAAAATGGCGTCAAATTATGTTTCTTCCAAACGTAACTCCATAGTATAGGAGATAGTTATGTCCATCAGAAAAATTTTGTTCAGTGACGAGGCAACATTCACAACCAATGGAACAGTTAATTCTCAAAATACAAGGTAGGTACTGGACGGAGGAAAATCCACATTGGCTAGTAAATTGCAGAAGACAGTACTCACAAAAAATAAATGGAATATTACATACCAAAATAATTGGTCCCTTTTTTTTAAAGCAATTTGAATGATCAAAATTTTTTGAAAAACGCTATGGATGAACTTCACTGGCAGAAGAGGCTCATCTTCTATTTCAATTAGATGGCTGTTCCATTCACAATAGCAGGATTGTGAGAGATTGGTTGGAAGAAAATTTTCCTAATCGGTGGGTAGGACGAAATAGTGCATTGATCGAGTTACCCCCCAGATCCCCGGACTTGACTCCATTGGATTTTTTTTATGGGACTTCGTTAAAGAAAAAGTTTACAATTCTCGCCCAACGAGCAAAGAGAAACTGCGTGAAAGAATAGGACAGGCTTGCAGAGATATCACCCCAAACCAATTATCGAATGTTGAACAGTCCGAAATTTAATGTGTAGGCACTGTCATGTCAATACATTCTTTTGTAATAGTTCATTTAGGTTATTAATATTGGTAATTATATTATTGGATGTAAAGATGTGCATTTCTATTCTTTGGCAACAAACTGCATTGTTCTAAGAGACATAACATATCCCACAGAGAGTTGTTATGTTCTGAAGGAGTATTTTAAACCATATTATTTACAAAATTGTGATTTATATGACAACTATTTGAATTATTTCGATATTGATATGAATATTTTACTTATGCTATATTTCTGTTGAAAAAATAATTTTATCGTGAAACTTTGGTCACACCCATTTGAAAGCATCACAAATCCAGTGGCGTCGTCAAAAATTTTATTAAAAAAAAATCACTAGTATGTTTGAAAAAAATTCGAAGTAGGCCGTGAAATTTTTATTTTTATTTCGAATTCATGGCATTCAACTAGAACTAATGATGCTCTATCTACTGAAAAAAAAAGCTTGTGAATCGGATAATAAATAACAGTTTTAGAGCGGTGGCCCGCTTTCAAATGGGTCACTCTGTATATATATATATATATATATATATATATATATATAGTTAGTTGTTTATTTTCTTGAACCACTGTATATGTTTTTTTTGTTTTTCCTTTCTTGGACATAAGGTTCATTTAAAAAGCAGAGGTTGTTATTTCATACTATTTATTGATTAATTCCAGACGTTTCAGCCAGGGTTTTGGCCTTTCTCAATGGGTCCGACATCAGCACAATCATCATGTTAAAATACAATTGATGAAAATATTTACCATACGGGCACAGGTTATCCTGCAAAGCAATCAAAACATTTGAGATATGTGGTAGTCTTTCACTCAGTTGTGAATCTCTGTGTGCCCGTATGGTAAATATTTTCATTAATTGTTTTTAACATGATGATTGTGCTGATGTCTGACCCATTGAGAAAGGCCAAAACCCTGGCTGAAACGTCTGGAATTAATCAATAAATAGTATGAAATAACAACCTCTGCTTTTTAAATGAACCTTATGTCCAAGAAGGAAAAACAAAAATATATAATATATATATAATATATATATTTTTTAAAAAGTTTAAAAGCACCGAAATAAAACAAATGTGTAGAGCAGTTAGCTGGAAGATCAGGGTAACTCCTGATGTCCCATATATAGTCTCATTTTTCACCATATGGGCATAGACAATTTTCAAATGTGTTATTAAAAAATTGTTTTTTTTTTTTTAAATGGCCTTTACTATTTTTTTTTACCATTCGCAAAAAAAGAAATTTTAGGTTGAGTTCTGATCAACCTAATCGAAAACTTTACTCAAGTCTAAAAAATCCCAGTGTCTTTTTTCCTCCATTCAATTCTCTATAGATTGTTTAGAAATTGTGTGATAGCATTGTCTGAAGATATAACAATGGTATAGCTTCACTTTTAGACATATCCTTAGAAAACGTAACTGGTTAGTATCAAACAAATCCCGTTTCCCAACAAAAGTCAAAACTATATATTTGAAACGTATTTTTTGCTGACCTTTGCAAAACCGTTAGAAAGTGAAGTTGATCTGAAATTTTCTCAGTTTGGAGATAGAGATAAAATGTCCTGGATGGATATTTCATAATTACACTACTTGAAATCGTAGGTACTTTTAGAGAAAATGACGTTATAACCTGATTTTGAGTTTCGTTCAAAATGAATGCCTGTGTCTTTATCAGGAGAAATAAGATTACCCGGCCAGTCCAAGTCTCTCTAATCTTAAATAATTTGATTATCTTGGGTATATTTTCAAATAAATTATTAATTTTATCATTTGAATGAACTAAGGATACATAAATGATTATATACATCAATATTACAATTGGAATACAGATGAGTAAACGAATACAATTGAAAATAAAACCAATGAGTACAGTTTACAAATAGAAGCACTTGGAACTCCATAATACATATTATTATCACATAATATAACTCATAAAAAAACCATCAAGGAATAACAGCACTGACTATTAATTTTTTCAGTCTTGATTTGAAAATAAGAATATTGCGGGCAGATTATCTGTTCAACAAGTTTTTATCATGAAGCTTACAACTCCTACAAAACAACTTGCTTTGGCACTGAATAATATTTTAATATACTTTCAGTTTTGTTTGGTATCATGTCGGTGCAGTCTTAAAAAAAAATTAATAAACTTGTATCATCTGCATAACATACTATTCATTGGGTTCTTTATTATTCAGGTACAAACAAGTCCTTTATGTGAATTTTAAAATAATATTCGAATATAATAAATATGATGACAGTCATCGAACATGCTAAATGAAAATAAAAAATCGCCCCGGGAAGCCATGAGATTATGTTAATCATAAGTTACAAACAAAAAAATGAAATACATGAAGATATGATTGGGTGGAGACTTTGGACCTTGTGGGAGAGATGCAGTAAGTCTTGCGGAAGAAATTGTAAAAAAAAATACATAATCCGAAGTTCATAGTTCATCTCACGCAAAAGCCTAGCAATTCAAAGTTAACTCTTTATATTTTCAAATTGTAATATTATAATAAACAAACTTAATAAAAAAACTAATTGTTTTTTATATACTTATTATGATGAAATTGTTGATTGAACAAATTCTTATTTTTATCAATATCTTAATTCTGTGTGAAATGAGACGCTAATAGTATATATTATACACCAAGGTTGAGAAGGATACTATTATTGACCAGACGCCAAAATCAAATAAGGCGCGTGGACTAAATATTAGTCTTCTCAAGCCTGATGTATATATTATTTTTTACAGTACTGCCTAAGGATATTACTATTTATCAATATTCGTTCGTTATGGAAACGAAAATATGGATGTGTTTATTCAGTTCCTATCTATCAAGCAGAAACAAATTATTGATTTGAACGGCCATTCAATTTGTAACATTTCATTTCCTCAAATATTCAGTCGTATTGGGTAAAATGGATATTGATGTGACTGTGCCCCTTAATCTGTATCAAGAATTCCTAGTGATTGATTGCGATGGTAGTTGTTCAGTTTTACCCACAGCTTTTGTTTTTCATTATCATTATAATAATATAATATCATTATTGTTATTATATTAATATTATTATCAATAATCATTACATAGTTCAGTTCAAAAACAAATAAATTTCAATCTGGCGCCTTCAATTAAAGAGTTCTACTGTACCGCCGCCTCTTCGGTTCATCTACAAATCGATAGGTGGCGAGAGTTATAATGTTTTAAAACCCATTTTGCAGATTTTCGGAGAAATATTGATTACAAATTACTGATTTCCTACGGAAAGGTTTAATCAATCGTATGTCTATCAATCGGAAATATCGATATATTAATTGATTTAATGAAATAATTATATAATATGTAACAATTAATTATCTAAAATAACGCGAGTTCATTTTTCCACGGTAGATGGTAGCACAACCATTGCATATCGCATCATTTTATGTTAGCTTACGAAAGATCTAAACTGATGTTGATCGAATCGTGCCTTAAACTAATGAGTAAGGAAAATATACAAGCCTTGGTGACGCTTGGCTTACATGTTGGACATTTCTAACTTGCAATTTTTGTAGGGGTACAGGTCGTCCCATGGAATTTTGCATACTTAGCATTTTTTCTGGTGATAGCGATCTGCCCCATTTTCAATAATTAATATAAACCTTATAGTCTAGTTAAGTTAACAAGTGCTTTTTGGACCAACTTTTTTCAGCAGTCTCCGAAAATTATGATCGAGGTGTCATTCGATTCGGAATGACATCTAGATGATTTTTGAAAAAAATGAAGTTCCGCTTGCAAAAATTGTAAAAGTTATCAACAATTAACTAAAAAAAAAAGGGGGCTTTGGTTTTTTGCAAATATCTCTAAAACTAATAAATATTTTTCAAATCTGAAAAAAGAGGAGGAAATTTCCTAAAAAAAGGCTCGATTCCCGGAATTGTAGGATCGATATTTATAATTTTCCCAGAGGGATGAAAATACGGTCGAAAACGGGTACTCTCGCTTGGGCAAGCCGCGCCCACTTTGGACACTTTGACAATAAAAATTATTTAAGCATACTAAATATGAAAAAAAAATGCATGAACAATAATTCGCTTGAAAAACATTTTTATCACAATTTTTCAATTAGTTATTCAATAGTTAATAATTTTTTTCTGCTTGAATATGAACATTGCAAGTGTGATAATTGTTAAACTATACATTTAAGATTTTTTTCCTCTATTGGAGCAATTCTTGAAAGGCTTCAGAATAGAACCCCGCTGGAAAAATTAAAAAAAAAATCATTTTTCAGTTTTTTATTAATAATTTTCGTTGTTGCAAAATTAAATACTTAAATTAATCATTGAAAAAAATGTTTTTTTTTCAAATATTGCATAGAAATCATTTTTAATTTTTTTTATCTCTAATTGTTTAAAAAATTGTTATAAACAAATGCGTTGTTTATAAGATAATTGAAATTTTTTTCGTGGAATTTCAATCTTTGATACAAATAATGATTTAAAAAAAAAATTGTTCCATAAAAAAAATTTTCATTTTATTTAATTTTTCATTGTTTATGCAATAAACAATTTGTTATAAACAAATAAATTTTTACCTTATATTTTTTTTTCTATTCTAAAAAATTTTTTTTTTTTTTTATTATTTTTTTTTCTTTCTGTCACAAAAACAGACATGTTTTTTTTTTTTTATTATTTTTTTATTTATTAAATTTATAGCAATTGTTGATGAAAAATACTTAGGGAGAATATTTTTTTTGCTTTAATGCTTAAAAATCTTATTAACTATTAAAAATATGACTACCTCATTCAAGTATCTTATCAATTATTGTTCATTACTCAACATTTTTACCTTTTACATTTTAATATCACTTAATTATACTAGGAAAATTCACGAATATCTAGATTCAGAGTTCGAAGTATAATTAAGTGATATTAAAATGTAAAAGGTAAAAATGTTGAGTAATGAACAATCATTGATAAGATACTTGAATGAGGTAGTCATATTTTTAATAGTTGATAAGATTTTTAAGCATTAAAGCAAAAATTCTCCTGAGTATTTTCATCAACAATCTATAAATTTAATAAATAAATAAGTAACAACTAAACTTTCAGCTAAATTGTTCTTTATCTAATGGAGAATAAATAAGTCTCAAGTGTTTTATCGTATCTCGATTAGTTTATAAATTATAATATTTTGAGGATGAAAACAGTAAGAAGACGAGTTAAAGAACTATATTTAAAATTAAAAAATAATGATAAAAAAATCATGTCTATTGTTGTGACAGAAATTAGAATAGAAAAAAAAATATAAGGTAAAAATTTATTTGTTTATAACAAATTGTTCATTGCATAAACAATGCAAAATTAAATAAAATGAAAACAAATGATGATTTAAAAAAAATGGTTCCTTAATATTAATTATTTGGAGAAAATAATTGTTAATTAACAAATGCTTTTTAAGCAATAAAAATTTTTTTTTGTGGAACAATTTTTCTTTTAAATTTATTAAAATTAAATTAAATAATTATTTCAATTATCTTATAAACAACGCATTTGTTTATAACAATTTTTTAAACAATTAGAGATAAAAAAAATTAAAAATTATTTTTATGCAGTTTCTGATAACATAAAAACGGATCGTTATTAATATTTGAAAAAAATCATTTTTTTCAATGATTAATTTAAGTATTTAATTTTGCAACAACGAAAATTATTAATAAAAAACTGAAAAATGAATTTTTTTTTATTTTTCCAACAGGGTTCTATTCTGAAGCCTTTCACGAATTGCTCCAAGAGAGGAAAAAAATCTTAAATTTATAGTTTAACAAGTATCACACTTGCAATATTCATGTTCGAGCAGAAAAAAATTATTAATTAACTATTGAATAACTAATTGAAAAATTGTGATAAAAATGTTTTTCAAGCGTATTATTGTTCATGCATCTGTTCAGTTAGTGTCTGAATTTTTTAAATTTTTTTTCATATTTAGTATGCTTAAATAATTTTTATTGTTAAAGTATCCAAAGTGGGCGCGGCTTGCCCAAGCCAGAGTACCCGTTTTCGGCCGTATTTTCATCCCTCTGGGAAAATTATAAATATTGATCCTACAATTCCGGGAAATCTTTTTTTAGGAAATTTCCTCCTCTTTTTGAATCTTTTTTCAGATTTGAAAAATCTTTATTAGTTTTTGAGATATTTGCAAAAAACCAAAGCTCCCTTTTTTTTAGTTAATTGTTAATAACTTTTACAATTTTCGCAAGCGGAATTTCATTTTTTCAAAAATCATCTAGATATCATTCCGAATCGAATGACACCTCGATCATAATTTTCGGAGACTGCTGAAAAAAGTTGGTCCAAAAAGCACTTGTTAATAATATAATATCATTATTGTTATTATATTAATATTATTATCAATAATCATAAGTCTATATACTGATATTACATAGTTTAGTTCAAAAACAAATAAATTTCAATCTGGCGCCTTCAATTAAAGAGTTCTACTGTACCGCCGCCTCTTCGGTTCATCTACAAATCGATAGGTGGCGAGAGTTATAATGTTTTAAAACCCATTTTGCAGATTTTCGGAGAAATATTGATTACAAATTACTCATTTCCTACGGAAAGGTTTAATCAATCGTATGTCGATCAATCGAAAATATCGATATATTAATTGATGTCATGAAATAATTATAAAACATGTAACAATTAAATAACTAAAATAACGCGAGTTCATTTTTCCACGGTAGATGGTAGCACAACCATTGCATATCGCAACATTTTATGTTAGCTTACGAAAGCTCTAAACTGATGTTGATCGAATCGTGCCTTAAACTAATGAGTAAGGAAAATATACAAGCCTTGGTGACGCTTGGCTTACATGTTGGACTTTTCTAACTTGCAATTTTTGTAGGGGTACAGGTCGTCCCATGGAAATTTGCATACTTAGCATATTTTCTGGTGATAGCGATCTGCCCCATTTTCAATAATTAATATAAACCTTAGCAATATTAAATATTTATTGTACATTAAAAAAAATTGGAGGCAAGATAGGCTAGAAATTTAGGAAGAGCAACAAATTTATTATATGTTGGTACATTATTTTCCTGAAAAAAAATACTGAAAAGTCCAAATTTATCACAATTCTCATGGATTTTTTTCCAATTTTCAATTGACAATGTTTCCTTTTCAAAAATGATATATTTTGCATTTAATTTTATCGAAAAAATATGCTCTGGTCCCTAATGAAAAATGTCCTAAACCGATGGGGTATTTTGAAATCTTTCGAAAACGAGTAGTAATATCGAAAAATGTCAAAGACGGGTATTATTCCTTATTGATTCCCCTAATCTTTATTCAATATCAGAGGAAAAATTGGGAAAAACAAGGCAGTAATATCAAAAGATTGAAAATGCTGAAAAAAGAAATTCTATCGAAAAAAAGGCATTTCTTGATGGTTTTTTTTTAATAACTCGATAGGGGTTGAAGTTAGGTATAGGGAATGAAGTCTGATCAACATGTGTCTTTTTTTCGAATTCCATTTCGCCTTCACCGAAAATTATTTTCAAGGTGTCATTCGATTCGTAATTGCATCTAGAAATTTTTTGAAAAGATTGAAGTCTTGTTCGAAAAAATTGCAAAAGTTATAAATAATTTAGTAAAAAAAGGGGGTTTTCGTTTTTCGCGAATATCTCAAAAACTATTGCAGATATCTGAAATAGAAAAAAAGATCCTCAAAGAGCAGGAAATTTCCTAAAGAAAGTCTCACCTCCCGGAGTTCTACCACCAATATTTATAATTTTAATTGAGAGGTGAAAATAGGGTTAAAAACGGGTGATATGGCACATTTTTTTTAACCCATTAAATATTAATATTAAGGAACACAAAAATGCATGTACCATTTGGATGCGCGAATAAAGAATAATCCGTCGGAAAAAAACAAATTTTGCAATTTTTCTATTAGTTGTGCTTTTGTTAATTAAGTTATTTTTACAAACCTTCGTATACAGATATTACAATACATAGTACTTCGACTCATCCCTACCAGCACAAAGTAGTATATAATAATATGATCCACAGACTAGAGAATGTTCCTCTGTCAGAAGAGATTTTCAATAAAGAATTAAATATAATTAAACAAATTGCAGCCAATAACGGATTCAACTCAAGTTTAGTTAACAGCATTCTATCGAAAAAACTCTATAAAAAGGCAACTCAGAAAGTTTATCCAACCGATTCAAATACAAAGTCAAATTTCAGGGTTATTATTTATTTCGGCAAACCATCAAAGAAAATTTCTAATTATTTGATATATAAAGATATTATTATTGCTTACAGAACAAATAATACTTTGGGAAAATTTATTAAAACCAACAAAGATCGAATTGTAAAGTCCGGCAAATCTGGAGTATATAAACTAACTTGTGGTACTTGTCCAAGTTTTTACATAGGACAAACAGGTAGAACTTTCAAGCAACGCATATCCGAGCATAGAAACAGTTTTATTAAGAGCAAATCTAATTCAATTTTCGCTAACCATCTCCTTTGCTAATGACTTTGAACTTTTGCATGTAGAGAAAAAGGTCAAAAACTCAACCTCCTAGAAAGCCTAGAGATTAACAAAGACAAGAATTCACAATATTTATTAAATAATTAGCCCCTTTTAAATCTGTTAACTAGATGAAATTTAATAATATTTCGTCCAATAATAACTTATTATCTAATATCCAACTAACTACCTGCTTCTATTATTTATATCGAATCCCAGTTACTGTAATTTAGTTTATCTCCACTTGAAAAAGCTTTAAGTTCAAATAAAATTATCAATTTTTTTATATCCCGATTTTTCATTTTCTTGTTGAAAACTACATGATTTTATAACAAATGCTTTATTTATGAGATTTTTGTTTTGGGAATCTAATCATTGATGAAAATAATGATACTTAAGAAAAAAATCGTTCCAGAAAAAAAATTGTGTTTTTGTCGTATCTTCAATAGTTTATAAGTTATTTCAATCACAATAATGAAGAACTGAAAGACAACGACAAGAACAAGAAAATATTTAAAATGATATAAAAATAAAATATTTTCATCATGAAGACATTCATGTTTTTTTAGTATCTAAAAAAAATTGCGCGGAAATGCATTTGTTTATAAAAATTGTTTATTAAATAACAAATAATAAAAAATAAACCAAAAAAATTGTTTTTTATAATATGAAAGCAATAAAAATTATGATTTAAAAAAAAAACCTTTACTTAATATTAATATTTAGCAGCAAAAACAATTGTTAATTATCAAATGCGTTTTTAAGCAAAACATTTTTTTATTAAGACACGTTTTTTTCTTAAAAAGTATAATTTTCATCAATGATTAGATTCCCAAAAAACATGTTTTTTTATTATCTAAAAAAAATTCGAATTCGAAAAAAGGCACAAGTTGATCAGACTAATGCTAAAGTAACAACCTAAAATTTCTTTTTCTTGCGAATGGTAAAAAAAAATAGTAAAAGCCATTTAAAAAAAATTACAAGTTTTTTATTACACATTTGAAAATTGTCTATACCCATATGGTAAAAAATGAGACTATATATAGGACATCAGGAGTTACCCTGATCTTCCAGCTAACTGCTCTACGAATTTGGTTTCCTAACTTTCAACGGGTTACGAGATACAATTTTTTTCGTAAATACTTCTGCAGTATTTTTTTTTTTCAGAAAGATCGACATATCATCACATATATCATATCATCGACATATCATCACATATATCATATCATATCATTCAGAAAGATCGACATATATATATACATATATATATATATATATGTATATATATATATATATATTTATATATATATATATGTATATATATATATATATGTATATATATATATATATATATTTTCTTATTGTTAAAAACTACATGGATTTTTTTTCTATTGTCATTGTTTAAATAATTGTTATACACAAATGCATTGTTTATAAGATTTTTTTTATTTTTTTTTGGAAATCTAATCATTGCTGAAAATGATAATTTTTAAGAAATCTCAATAAAAAAAAATTACCTCTTGCTTAAAAACGCATTTGTTAATTAACAATTTTTTTCTGCTTAATATTAATATTAAGTAAAGGTTCTTTTTTTTTAATCATAATTTCATTTGCTTTCATATTCTGAAAAAAATAATTTTTGGTTAATTTTTTATTTGTTTATTCAATAAAAAAAAATTTATAAACAAATGGATGTCTGCGCAATTTTTTTTAGATACTAAAAAAAAAAGTTTTTTTTGGAATCTAATCATTGATGAAAATTATACTTTTCAAGAAAAAAACGTGTCTTAATAAAAAAATGTATTGCTTAAAAACGCATTTGATAATTAATTCAAATTGATTATAATAAGAAATATATATGGTATCCTTGGTTAAAACCTTTTTAAATTCTACTAAAAAAATTATTTAACATTGGAATCAGAGGAAACCAATTGGTTCCAAAATTATTTGTATAATAGAAAACAGTATGTTCAAATGGGAAATCATCAGAGTTCTTTAAAAAATATAGGCATTCTTTATAGAATAAAAAATTATATACCACTAAATTTTTTAAAAAACATCTATTTTAGTTTAATTTATTCACACTTGCAGTATCTCTTTTCTATATGGGAAACTGCAAATAATTCCATTTTAAAACCATTAAAATCATTACAAAATAAATCAATAAAATGTATATATAAATTACCACATCTGGAAGCAACAATAAATTTGTATAAACCAAAAAGGCTTCTGAATTTAAATTCTCTTTACAAACTCAAAATATGTTGTTTCATTCATTTTGTCAAAAATAAAATAAAAAAAACATCTAATATAAGTTTCACTGAAATGGACAAAATTCATAATTATGCCACTAGGCAAACAATTTTTTTAACCAATAGTAATGTTAAATCCGAAATTGGAAAGAAATGTATTTACCATAATGGAATAATCATTTATAATTCAATTCCTAACATAAAAAAAAAAATTAATGGCGAAATTCAAAATCGAACTGAAATATACACTTTACTCAACTGGATCAAAATTTATAAATATGTTTTTTTTTATTTACACATTAAAATAATTAAAAATGTTTATTTGGTTACACCTTGGTATATATACTTTCTCGAACTATTGTGAATTTATGGCAATCCACAATTCGTTTTTGACTACTTCCATGATGTATATATGTATTTTTTTGATCTTATAACTAGTTTAGTCCCTAACCATAATCATGTAATGTTTCTTGGGACAATAAAGTTATTATTATTATATTGATGTGATTGTGCCCCTTAATCTGTATCAAGAATTCCTAGTGATTGATTGCGATGGTAGTGTTCAGTTGTACCCACAGCTTTTGTTTTTCATTAACATTATAATAATATAATATTATCATTATTGTTATTATATTAATATTATTATCAATAATCATTAGTCTATATACAATGATATTACATAGTTCAAAAACAAATAAATTTCAATCTGGCGCCTTCAATTAAAGAGTTCTACTGTACCGCCGCCTCTTCGGTTCATCTACCAATCGATAGGTGGCGAGAGTTATTATGTTTTAAAACCCATTTTGCAGATTTTCGGAGAAATATTGATTACAAATTACTGATTTCCTACGGAAAGGTTTAATCATTCGTATGTCGATCAATCGGAAATATCGATATATTAATTGGTTTAATGAAATATCATATAATATGTAACAATTAATTATCTAAAATAACCGAGTTCATTTTTCCACGGTAGATGGTAGCACAACCATTGCATATCGCATCATTTTATGTTAGCTTACGAAAGCTCTAAACTGATGTTGATCGAATCGTGCCTTAAACTAATGAGTAAGGAAAATATACAAGCCTTGGTGACGCTTGGCTTACATGTTGGACATTTCTAACTTGCAATTTTTGTAGGGGTACAGGTCGTCCCATGGAATATTGCATACTTAGCATTTTTTCTGGTGATAGCGATCTGCCCCATTTTGACTAATTAATATAAACCTTAGCAATATTTGATATTTATTGTACAATAAAAAAAAAATTGGAGGCAAGATAGGCTAGAAATCTCTTCGGAAGAACAACAAATTTATCATATGTTGGTACATTATTTTCCTGAAAAAAAAAATACTGAAAAGTCCAAATTTATCACAATTCTTTCTCATGGATTTTCTTCCAATTTTCAATTGACAATGTTTCCTTTTCAAAAATGATATATTTCGCATTTAATTTTATCGAAAAAATATGCTTTGGTCCGGAATGAAAAATGTCCTTAACCGATGGGGTATTTTGAAATCTTTCGAAAACGAGTTGTAATATCGAGAAAATGTCAAAGACTGGTATTATTCCTTATTGATTTCCTTAAACTTTATTCAATATCAGAGGAAAAATTGGGAAAAACAAGGCAGTAATATCAAAAGATTAAAAATGCCGAAAAAAAGAAATTGTATCGAAAAAAAGGCATTTCTTGATTATTTTTTTTAATAACTCGATAGGGGTTGAAGTTAGGTATAGGGAATGTAGTCTGATCAACATATGTGCCTTTTTTTCGAATTCCATTTCGCCTTCACCGAAAATTATTATCAAGGTGTCATTCGATTCGTAATTGCATCTAGAAACTTTTTGAAAAAATTGAGGTCTTGTTCGAAAAAATTGCAAAAGTTATAAATAATTTAGTAAAAAAGGGGGTTTTCGTTTATCGCGAATATCTCAAAAACTATTGCAAATATCTGAAATAGAAAAAAAGATCCTCAAAGAGCAGGAAATTTCCTAAAAAAAGTCTCACCTCCCGGAGTTCTACCACCAATATTTATAATTTTTATTGAGAGGTGAAAATAGGTTTAAAAACGGATGATGTGGCACATTTTTTTTAACCCATTAAATATGAATATTAAGGAACACAAAAATTCATGTACCATTTGGATACGCGAATAAACAATAATCCGTCGGAAAAAAACAAATTCTGCAATTTTTCTATTAGTTGTGCTTTTGTTAAGAAATTAACAAAGACAAGAATTCACAATATTTATTAAATAATTAATTTGAATAATTCGCCCTTTTTAAATCTGTTAACTAGATGAAATTGAATAATCTTTCATCCAATAATAACTTATTATCTAATATCCAACTGACTACCTGCTTCTATTATTTATATCGAATCCCAGTTACTGTAATTTAGTTTATCTCCACTTGAAAATAATGATTCTTAAGAAGAAAATCGTTCCAGAAAAAAAATTGTGTTTTTGTCGTATCTTCAATAGTTTATAAGTTATTTCAATTACAATGATGAAAAACTGAAAGACAACGACAAGAACAAGAAAATATTTTAAATGATATAAAAATAAAATATTTTCATCATGAAGACATTAGTTTTTTTAGTATCTAAAAAAAAATTGCGCGGAAATCCAATTTTTATAAAAAATTGTTTATTAAATAACAAATAATAAAAAATAAACCAAAAATAATTTTTTTCAGAATATGAAAGCAATAAAAATTATGATTTTCAAAAAAAGGACCTTTACTTAATTGTTAATTATCAAATGCGTTTTTAAGCAATACATTTTTTTATCAAGACACGTTTTTTTCTTGAGAAGTATAATTTTCATCAATGATTAGATTCCAAAAAAAAATGTTTTTTTTTAGTATCTAAAAAAAATTTCGCAGACATCCATTTGTTTATAAAAAAATTTTTATTAAATAAACAAATAAAAAATCAACCAAAAATAATTTTTTTTAGAATATGAAAGCAAAAGAAATTATGATTTAAAAAAAAAGAACCTTTACTTAATATTAATATTTAGCAGAAAAAAATTGTAAATTAACAAATGCGTTTTTAAGCAAGAGGTAATTTTTTTTTATTAAGACACGTTTTTTCTTAAAAATTATCATTTTCAGCAATGATTAGATTTCCAAAAAAAAATAAAAAAGATCTTATAAACAATGCATTTGTGTATAACAATTATTTAAACAATGACAATAGAAAAAAAAAATCCATGTAGTTATATATATTATTCTTATTGTTAAAAACTACATGTTTTTTTTTTTCTGTCATTGTTTAAATAATTGTTATACACAAATGCATTATTTATAAAAAAAAATTTTATTTGGAAATCTAATTGCTGAAAATGATATTTTTTATGAAAAAACGTGTCTTAATAAAAATAAATTACCTCTTGCTTAAAAACGCATTTGTTAATTAACAATTTTTTTCTGCTTAATATTAATATTAAGTAAAGGTTCTTTTTTTTCAAATCATAATTTCTTTTGCTTTCATTTTCTGAAAAAATAATTTTTGGTTGATTTTTTATTTGTTTATTTAATAAAAAAAAATTTATAAACAAATGGATGTCTGCGCAATTTTTTTTAGATACTAAAAAAAATATTTTTTTTTTTTGGAATCTAATCATTGATGAAAATTATACTTTTCAAGAAAAAAACGTGTCTTAATAAAAAATGTATTGCTTAAAAACGCATTTGATAATTAACAATTTTTTTTGCTGCTAAATATTAATATTAAGTAAAGGTTCTTTTTTTGAAAATCATAATTTTTATTGCTTTCATATTCTGAAAAAAATTATTTTTGGTTTACTTTTTATTATTTGTTATTTAATAAACAATTTTTTATAAACAAATGGATTTCCGCGCATTTTTTTTTAGATACTAAAAAAAACGAATGTCTTCATGATGAAAATATTTTATTTTTATATATTTTAAATATTTTCTTGTTCTTGTCGTTGTCTTTCAGTTTTTCATCATTGTAATTGAAATAACTTATAAACTATTGAAGATACGACAAAAACACAAATTTTTTTCTGGAACGATTTTTTTCTTAAGAATCATTATTTTCATCAATGATTAGATTCCCAAAACAAAAATCTCATAAATAATGCATTTGTTATAAAATCATGTAGTTTTCAACAATAAGAAAATGAAAAATCAGGATATAAAAAATGGATAATTTTATTTGAACTTGAAGCTTTTTCAAGTGGAGATAAATTAAATTACAGTAACTGGGATTCGATATAAATAATAGAAGCAGGTAGTCAGTTGGATATTAGATAATAAGTTATTATTGGATGAAAGATTATTCAATTTCATCTAGTTAACAGATTTAAAAGGGGCGAATTATTCAAATTAATTATTTAATAAATATTGTGAATTCTTGTCTTTGTTAATTTCTTAACAAAAGCACAACTAATAGAAAAATTGCAGAATTTGTTTTTTTCCGACGGATTATTGTTTATTCGCGTATCCAAATGGTACATGAATTTTTGTGTTCCTTAATATTCATATTTAATGGGTTAAAAAAAATGTGCCACATCATCCGTTTTTAACCCTATTTTCACCTCTCAATAAAAAATATAAATATTGGTGGTAGAACTCCGGGAGGTGAGACTTTTTTTAGGAGATTTCCTGCTCTTTGAGGATCTTTTCTTCTATTTCAGATATCTGCAATAGCTTTTGAGATGTTCGCAAAAAACGAAAACCCCCTTTTTTACTAAATAATTTATAACTTTTGCAATTTTTTCGAACAAGACCTCGATTTTTTCAAAAAGTTTCTAAATGCAATTACGAATCGAATGACACCTAGATAATAATTTTCGGTGAAGGCGAAATGGAATTCGAAAAAAAGGCACATATGTTGATCAGACTACATTCCCTATACCTAACTTCAACCCGAGTTATTAAAAAAAATAATCAAGAAATGCCTTTTCTTCGATAGAATTTCTTTTTTTCGGCATTTTTAATCTTTTGACATTACTGCCTTGTTTTTCCCAATTTTTCCTCTGATATTGAATAAAGTTTAGGGAAATCAATAAGGAATAATACCCGTCTTTGACATTTTTCGATATTACTACTCGTTTTCGAAAGATTTCAAAATACCCCATCGGTTAAGGACATTTTTCATTCCGGACCAAAGCATCTTTTTTCGATAAAATTAAATGCGAAATATATCATTTTTGAAAAGGAAACATTGTCAATTGAAAATTGGAAAAAAATCCATGAGAAGTTGTGATAAATTAGGACTTTTCAGTATTTTTTTTATCAGGAAAATAATGTACCAACATATGATAAATTTGTTGTTCTTCCGAAGAGATTTCTAGCCTATCTTGCCTCCAATTTTTTTTAAATGTACAATAAGTATCAAATATTGCTCTTGCTAAGGTTTTATATTATAATTAGTAAAAATGGGGCAGATCGCTACCACCAGAAATAATGCTAAGTATGCAAAATTCCATGGGACGACCTGTACCCCTACAAAAATTGCAAGTTAGAAATGTCCAACATGTAAGCCAAGCGTCACCAAGGCTTGTATATTTTCCTTACTCATTAGTTTAAGGCACGATTCGAACATCATCAGTTTAGATCTTTCGTAAGCTAACATAAAATGATGCGGTATGCAATGGTTGTGCTACCATCTACCGTGGAAAAATGAACTCGCGTTATTTTAGATAATTAATTGTTACATATTATATAATTATTTCATTAAATCAATAAATATATCGATATTTCCGATTGATCGACATACGATTGATTAAACCTTTCCGTAGGAAATCAGTAATTTGTAATCAATATTTCTCCGAAAATCTGCAAAATGGATTTTAAAACATAATAACTCTCGCCACCTATCGATTGGTAGATGAACCGAAGAGGCGGCGGTACAGTAGAACTCTTTAATTGAAGGCGCCAGATTGAAATTTATTTGTTTTCGAACTATGTAATATTGTATATAGACTAATGATTATTGATAATAATATTAATATAATAACAATAATGATAATATTATATTATTATAATGTTAATGAAAAACAAAAGCTGTGGGTACAACTGAACACTACCATCGCAATCAATCACTAGGAATTCTTGATACAGATTAAGGGGCACAATCACATCAATAAAATAATAATAACTTTATTGTCCCAAGAAACATTACATGTTTATGGTTAGGGACTAAACTAGTTATAAGATCAAAAAAATACATATATACATCATGGAAGTAGTCAAAAACGAATTGTGGATTGCCATAAATTCACAATAGTTCGAGAAAGTATATATACCAAGGTGTAACCAAATAAACATTTTTAATTATTTAATGTAAATTAAAAAAAAACATATTTATAAACTTTATCCAGTTGAGTGAAGTGTATATTTCAGTTCGATTTTGAATTTCGCCATTAATTTAATTTTTTTTATGTTAGGAATTGAATTATAAATGATTATTCCATTATGGTAAATACATTTCTTTCCAATTTCGGATTTAACATTACTAATGGTTAAAAAAATTGTTTGCCTAGTGGCATAATTATGAATGTTGTCCATTTCAGTGAAACTTATATTAGATGTTTTTTTTATTTTATTTTTGACAAAATGAATGAAACAACATATTTTGAGTTTGTAAAGAGAATTTAAATTCAAAAGCCTTTTTGGTTTATACAAATTTATTGTTGCTTCCAGATGTGGTAATTTATATATACATTTTATTGATTTATTTTGTAATGATTTTAATGGTTTTAAATGGAATTATTTGCAGTTCTCCATATAGAAATGAGATACTGCAAGTGTGAATAAATTAAACTAAAATAGATGTTTTTTAAAAATTTTAGTGGTATATAATTTCTTATTCTATAAAGAATGCCTATGAGAGGTGATATTTTCTTCCGAATTTTTCCAATATGCTTATTCCATAATAATTTTTCATCGATATAAAGTCCTAAACATTTTGTTGATTTAGTGTAATTTATGATATGTTTTTCGAAATGAATGGAAGTGGTGGGAGTGTCAATTGTTCTTTTAGAAATATTCATGTAGGAAGATTTATTGAAATTAATGGTCAATTTATGTTGCTGTAGCCAAATGAAAATTTTTTTATATCAATATTTATGTAGTTTTGTATTTTTTTATAATCGTCCGAAAAGTACATTATTGTAGGGTCATCAGCAAATAATTTCATTCTTCCTTCTAATTTTAATTTTGAAAGATTGTTTATATATATTAAGAACAGTACAGGACCAAGAATGGAACCTTGTGGTACTCCACACTTTATATTTTTTAAAGAACTCTGATGATTTCCCATTTGAACATACTGTTTTCTATTATACAAATAATTTTTGAACCAATTTCCTCTGATTCCAATGTTAAATAATTATTTTAGTATAATTTCATGATCAACAGTATCAAAGGCTTCACACAAGTCCAAGGATAACATACTATATTTCTCATTATTATCAATTTGAATTTCGTTAATAACATCCATCGTTGCCACATCTGTGTCCCTGGATTTGCGAAAACGATATTGACCTTCGTATAGTAGATTATTATTTTCAAGATAATCAAAAAGTCTTACATGCATCAGTCTTTCTAAAACTTTCGAAAAAATTGGAAGAATAGAAATTTGCCTATAATTATTTGAATCATTTATTTTACCACTTTTGTAAATTGGAGACACCTTCGCAATTTTCATATCATTTGGTACTATACCTTTTTCAAATGATATTGAGATGATAAAGAATAAAATTGGTGATATTTCGAATTTGACTGCTTTAACAATTCTTACACTAATTTCATCATAACCACAAGCTTTTTTTGGATCTAAATTTTCAATGACTTCTTCGATTTCAGATAAACTGATAGGTTTTAGGAACAAGGATGAAATACTTGATATACCATTAACAGGTTCAAACGTTTTGGGAATAGCAGATGATAATTTATTTCCGATATTTACAAAGTGAATATTGATTGCCTCACAGATTTTGATTGTATCTTCAATTCTTAAATTGTTTGATACCAAACTTTTAACATATTTATGATTATTGTGATTTGATGTATTATGCAACAAGGAATTTATACCATTCCATACTACCTTGGGAGTGGAATTGGTGAATTGCTCTCGATAATATTTGAATTTCTTTTCTCTAGAGATTTTTTTAACAAGTTTATTGAGATGAGAATATTTTTCTAAAAAGTTATATGAAAGGGGGTCTTTTTTTTCTTGTAGAAGTATTTGTCAGGTTCTTTCATCAATTTTGCTATGTGATCATCAAACCATGGCTTAGATTCTTTTTACATTTATATTTTTTTATGAATGAACAGGAGTCAAAAACTTCTAATAATTTCATATATGCTTCATTTGGATTATTATAAAATTGAATTGTATGATTTAAATTTATTAATTCCTTTTTTAATCTTTCAAGATTGAATTTTTTTACTGAAATATCAGTTTTATTTTTGTTTGTTGTAGGTTGTGTATTTATACATGTGATATACATTTTGTGGTCGCTGAGTGAAGTATTGGTGATAAAGACATTCATATGCCTTTTTGCATTCATTAGAAAATGATCAATTAGAGTTGAACTATTATTTATTTCTCTTGTTGGAATTATCTTATTGACCAATATTAAACGATTGGATTTATAGATATCAATCAATTCTTTTGGTTTCCTTATTATCAGATAGAATATTGATATTCATATCGCCAAAAAAAAATATCTCAGAGTTGTGATGGTTAAGATGTTCAAAGGTTTCATCCATGAATTCAAAAAATCTTTGTTTATTTAACTTAGGAGGACGATATAAGCCACATAACAACAAATTTAAAAATTTGATTTTCACCGCAATAAACGATAGTACATCTCCTTTTTTTTTCAATTTCAAATTCAATATTTTCCTTGATGAAAATACCTACACCGCCACCACGTTTTTCTCTGCTAGAATATATGTAAGAAAAACCTTCAAAGTTGTGATATTTTTCTTCATCTTTTCTTAACCAAGTTTCCGTTATTATTATTATATTCAATTTCAGTTCATTGATCATCACTTCTAAATCATTTGTTTTTGATTGACCTTGAATTTAGGTATAATATTTTGAAATGTTTTTGTTCAATATAATTGAAGTCAGAAATCGATGGTAGTTCATGAAGTTTGATGTTATGATCTAATGTAAAAGAGTAGTCTGGAACATTCACGTTACTTTGTAAGGCCATAGTTTATTCGACTTTGAATTTTTTTTTTGTAATATTCAAAGGTAGGACACAATTGGTTATCTGCCGAATGTTTGGTGTCATATTTCGTCTTTTATTTTGAATTGGACAATATACAATTTCCGCACTGGTAGTTGCTAGTGTTCGTTTGTGAACAACTTTCCAATTTGTGATTGCCAGCACAGTAGGGGCACAAGGAAATATTTCGGCATTTATGGGCACTGTGGTTGAACTGGAAACAATTAAAGCATTGCGTTTCTTTGTTTCCATCAATTATCTTACATATTTGCCAATCAAAAAACAACTTTTGATCAGAGTTATTGATAATTTTATGAAATAGGTTTCCATTGACTTCAGCGTAAATTGTATAGCTCTTTTTTGATTCTACGTTCATATGGTTTATCTTCAGATGATCTTTTTCATTGATATTATTTTGTTCTCTAATTATTTTTTCCAATTCTTCTTTATCCATTTCTTTCTCCAATCGAAGACCAGTAATTATGATTTTGGGATTGGTCAGTTTCTGCGTAATAATATTATATTGCTTGTTCATTTTCGTTTCTATTTCTTCTTTTAATTTCACGGAGTCACTATTATTTTTACACCTCACTTCTATACCCCCATTTTTCACAAACTTTACAGAGTCAATGGAGATATTCAGTTTTCCTATATTAATATTATTTTTCAAATCTTTTTGGGTTTTGATAGTAGGTTGAATTGTTTTTGGACGGATTGTGAATGTTTCAATATTTTTTGTGGTAATATTTTCAAGTTATTCTTGGTGATCTCTGCATATGACATAACATCATTTTGAATTACTTTTTCAGTGTTTTTCTTTTTCATTTCTCTTAACTCCTCTTCTATTTTCTGTAGACTATCCATAATGGTATTCTTTTCAACTATGTTTGATACAATAAGATTGTAATTTTGTTGAATTCTTTCATTTTCTTGCGATAAAAATTTAATATTTTTGTCTTTTTCATTAAGAAGTAACCCTTTTTCCTCATTAATTTTCCATAAATGTATGTTCTCGTTCTTGAGTTTAGTGATTATTTCCATTAATTCTTTTAACTTATCTGGAGTTTCCTCATAATTGATTTGAATGTAGTCCGAAGACTGATCCTCCTCATCAGCATTAGCATTAGAAAGTATTTTTCCTTTCCGTCTAGGCATTTTTTATTCATTGGTAATTTCAAATTAGATTAATTTACCTGGGCTAACATTTTTCAAAATGACGCTTTTGTGAATATGTCAGGTTCACTAATACACAGCACAATCTCTTCTGAAATGGTAAAAGCACTGCAGCATCCGAATCAACAATCACCACTTGAGATGTTTAACTTTTCCGTACTGTTTTCTTATTTGAAATTTACACAATTGCTGAATCTATTGACATGTCACTTTCACATGTACCCTACTTGAAATCCATGGAAATATTAAAAATTTCACAATGCAATCGGATGTACATAATTACTCGACAAGATCTGCTAACCTGATAAGAACACCCAGATTTCGTTTGGCAAAATCGTCCAAAAACTCTCTGGATATCAGACTGTATAACATCCTACCTGAAAATTGGAAAACCCTCCAGTCTCACACATTCAAATCCACAGTAAAAGAATATCTATTATACCACTGCTTTTACTCTATAGAGGAATATTTGGAAACTCCATTTGCCTCCCCATGTCTTTTCTCGCCACACTTAACTATATGATTTTATTACGTTCTCTTTCACTTGAGTGATTGTTTTAATGATTTAATTTATGATTATTTTAATGTTCTAACTTATGTGTGTCCTTGATTTAGTAAATCTAAGTACCTCTGTGTCAGTAACAATGTTTTATTATTTTATATACTGATGTTTTATAATTTCTATAATTTTGACAATTATCTGACCTGCTACAAACACTTGTAAAAATGTGTAACGTTGTCAATAATATCTATCTATCTATCTATTCAATTTATCTCTTGATTTTACGACTGAATATTTTAGGAAATGAAATGTTACAAATTGAAGGGCCCTTCAAATCAATAATTTGTTTCTGCTTGATATATAGAAACTGAATAAACACATCCATATTTTCGTTTCCGTAACGAACGAATATTGATAAATAGTAATTTCCTTAGGCAGTACTGTAAAAAAATAATATATACATCAGGCTTAAGAAGACTAATATTTAGTCCACGCGCCTTACTTAATTTTGGCGCCTGGTCAATAATAGTATCCTTCTCAACCTTGGTGTATAATATATACTATTAGCGTCTCATTTCACACAGAATTAAAATATTGATAAAAATTAGAATGATTATGGAATAGGAACAAAAGGGAGAAACATTTGTTCAATCAACAATTTCATCATATTAAGTATATATAAAACAATTAGTTTTTTTATTAAGTGTGTTTATTATAATATTACAATTTGAAAATATAAAGAGTTAACTTTGAATTGCTAGGCTCATGAGTGAGATGAACTATGAACTTCGGATTATGTAATTTTTTTTACAATTTCTTCCACAAGACTTACTGCATCTCTCCCACAAGGTCCAAAGTCTCCACCCAATCCTATCTTCATGTATTTCATTTTTTTGTTTGTAACTTATGATTAACATAATCTCATGGCTTCCCGGGGCGATATTTTATTTTCATTTAGCATGTTCGATGACTATCATCATATTTATTATATTCGAATATTATTTTAAAATTCACATAAAGGACTTGTTTGTACCTGAATAATAAAGAACCCAATGAATAGTATGTTATGCAGATGATACAAACTTATTAATTTTTTTTAAGATTGCACCGACATGCTACCAAACAAAACTGAAAGTATATTAAAATATTATTCAGTGCCAAAGCAAGTTGTTTTGTAGGAGTTGTAAGCTTCATGATAAAAACTTGATGAACAGATTATCTGCCCGCAATATTCTTATTTTCAAATCAAGACTGAAAAAATTAATAGTCAGTGCTGTTATTCCTTGATGATTTTTTTGTGATTAGTTATATTTTGTGATAATAATATGTATTATGGAATTCAAAGTGCTTCTTTTGTAAACTGTACTCATTGGTTTTACTTTCAATTTTATTCGTTTACTCATCTGTATTCCAATTATAATATTGATGTATTTAATCACATATGAATCATTAGTGCATTCAAATGATAAAATTAATAATTTATTTAAAATATTTTCAAACTTCAAATAGAAAATTCCAATGTTCTTCATTGTACCAAATTCTTTTTAATTTTCATGTTAAATAGTTTTGAGAAAGAAAATAAAGATTTTCGAAAGCTCCACTTAATAACGAAGAATATAATTTGAACTGGTCATCACTGACTGCATTCCCAAAAATAATTTTCACACTATATATATATATATATATATATATAAATTAGAACTGTTGAAATATCTTAAATTCGATACAACTGAAAGTTCTAGTGCACAGATTGGCAGTAGCCAAAACATAAGGCCATCAAAACTCTTGCTCTTGTCGAAATCCTATTATACACTGAATGAACTCTTTAATGATAATCTGAACGTTTCAAACCAAAATCATTTTATTTACTATTCTTTTATATATTAATTTTTTTATGATAGTTTTATAGATATAATGCAAATTCTTTAACGTTATATCTAGTATTTGTATCTTTCATTGACTTATTAATGTCATCTGATTGAATAAATAAATTTCAGGTAGAAACAATAGGTGATGCATACATGGTTGTATCTGGCCTTCCGGAACGCAATGGGGATAACCATGCTAAAGAAATAGGCCTACTTGCCCTAGCGATCCTGGACGCGGTGAAATCTTTCACCATTCAACACAATCCCGACTACCAATTGAAGATGAGAATCGGAATCCATTCAGGTCCAGTATGTGCAGGGGTTGTCGGTCAAAAAATGCCACATTACTGTCTTTTTGGCGACACAGTCAATACAGCTAGCAGAATGGAGAGTACAGGATTGCGTAAGTATGCCAAAAGAATAATACCGCAAAAGTTGAAAAGTCAATTGTAGTATGCTGTTCAACTATCAACATTTATGTTCATTGCACAATTGCAGTTGATGAGTTTTTATCAGGGATGAAACTTTTGGATTGACTTTGTGAATTTCATTAATTGTATGAAATTTTATTATCACTTTATTAAAAAAATATTTCATATGGATCGTTTGAAATCTTGGGATTATTTATTATTATTATTCCATTTTTATTTTCTAGCGCTGAAGATTCACGTCAGTGAAGCAGCCAAGCAAATATTTGACAACTTTGGAACTTTTCATCTGGAACTAAGAGGAGAAGTGGAGTTGAAGGGGAAGGGTTTTGTTACCACTTACTGGCTTCTTAGGAGCTCAGAACCTGACCCTAGACCACCAACTCCAAGACACATATCAACCAACATTGAACAAGAAACAAGTCCATATCCATTGGTTTTCATGGGTTAATCCAATCGGTTTTTGAACCTGCACTTACTTAGATTTAGAATCATTACCTGTATCGTCAGTTGCTTCATATGTAAATCAATTCACAGATTAAGATGAAGAAAATTGGTATATGAGGGCCAAAATATATTTATTTGGAAGTGTATGATGAATGAAAATATATTTATTTACATAATTCCGGTTTTTGAATGGATCAAATTCATATTTTCTGTCAAAACAATGAACAGCTTGGATTAACATTTAATATGTTCATTGGCATTCAATAAACCCAATTAAAATGAAACATATCATAGCGTTTGCCGTTCTCAAAGTCGCCATACTTCAAATGTTATTAATAAATATTACACATTCACAGACAGATAATTATTTCTTCTCATGTAGAGATACATTTTTTGTTAATCACGGAATCCTGAAAAGTGTTTCTATTACTTCATTTTGAATCCTATATATAACGTCGTTTTCTTTTGGAGCAGTTACTCTAAACAGGTAGTAAATATATGCAATTTTACTCTTTTTGGGCATTATGAATCAATCTTACTGTTCAACTTGAAAAGTTATCTATTCTTCTCATTTCACCAATAGGACGTGCTAATTCCTTCTTATGTTTTTCCAAAATTAATTTAACATCGATTAAGAGTCCCAAATCATTTCCATGATCAACCAACCCTTATCCAATGTGTGTTTGAAAGACATGCAATTTGTTCCAGATTCAGCAGCAATCCCGTTTTGGAAAACTGTCATATTATAAATAATTTTTTGAAAAGTGTACATTTTTACAAGGACTACATTATTGTCAGCAAACATGAAGTGTTTTTTGAAAATCCAGAATTTTGTATATTTTGTACATTGAAGTCAATGGCTAGTCTAATAACTGATCTTTGCTTGAGAGACGAGGCTCCTGACACATGGAGTATATTTTACGCTTGCGAGTATACTCATTGGGAGCATTCAGATACAATACGAGGCAATTTATCTATCCATTAATTTCCACGTCATAACGATAAACTAGAAATAATGTATTCCAAATATAAAAACACACATAAATAGGATATATAACTGTACCTACACATTTCCTGAATATACAGGGTGTAATCTAACTCCTCTCTGGCACACCCGTGAATAACGAGTGTATAATGCTATTTTATAATCAGAATTACAGTGTTGAAAATCTGTTTTTTTTTAGCATGTTTTATTCTTTGTGAAATTCGACAAAATTTTGGGTAGCGCCACCCGCCTAATTTTAGGTGACCTACTCAGAGTAAAACTTTTTAAATGGGAGATGCAACGCAAAGCATGGGCCAGATGGCGCCATCACATTACATCGCGTTCGCGTCAAATTGACGTCTCAATTGACAAATGTCAATTCTGTGTACTGCAGGAGACGAGGGTTAAGGCGTTTACAATTTATATGATTCAATTTGGTTTTGATGAGTCTTGCAGCAAATGAAATTGGCCATTTGAGAATAAATGAATGGAAGAAGAAGGGGGGCCAAGGTGACAGGAAAAAAGAAGAATTGATTGATAGGTAGAACTAGATTATCTTATTTTGAGATATAAAAAAAGTTTATTTATTTGTTATTTGATAGAAAGTGTAGGACTAATATTGATTGATGAAGGTAAACATATCCGTTGTCAGTATTGTAGATAATATATATATATATATGTATATATATATATAATATGTATCTCTTTCACTGTAATTGGGTGCTACACTTCGCATACAAATGAAATAACTCGGAGTACATTCAGACGGTTGTGCGGAAATTCCAAGTCAAATCTCTGAGCCAATCATAACACACTATTTGATATTCTTTCTGTTATGATTGGTCAGAAAATTCGACTTTGATGATTGTGTTCCGCGTTCAGGACGTGCTATATTGGCGCTCAAGTTTGGCAGTTGCCTTTCCCATTGCCAAATGCAATGAACATTTAACTCGACATTTGAATAATGTAGAATACTGAACTGATTGTGTGGTGAAGGAATACATTACAGGCTGCCTGAGATAGATATTAAATTTCAAAGAGAATAAAACAACTAACCTTGTTAAAACCAAACTGGTGATAAAGTCAAAACTAGTTGACTTCATACTCTGCTTTGAGGCACTTATAATTTTAACTTGTAAGAAACAAACAATACAAATAGTGGGAAACATTCGCAATTTAATATTGTTTTGGAAAATAATATCACGACCATTGTAGTGATTCAGACATTCAGAACACGTGAACTGAACCCTGTTGCCAAGCAAGATTCTCGCATGCACGGTTTACAAAGCTGTCAACGAACGAAAGTTTGTTAGATTCTACTAGTGATTTCTGATTGGCTGGAGAAAGAAAGATCCTAATTAGCAACCAATCGGAAAACAGTACGTGATGTGCAGCAGAATTAATTTGAACATTATTATCTTTAGTCTTTTACTGGCTCTTGAAACTAAACACCGAGCTGTGCCATGCATATTTTGAAGAATAGAAGACAAGATGAATCACTCTTCACATTTATGAATGAAGTAGTGAAATTCAATTCTGGTTGGATTCTGGAGTCCCCAATCACTGTGCGGGCGTTTTCGTACTAGATATATTAATATAATATAAATATTTTTTTATAGAATCGCAAATTTTTTAAAAGACAGACAATAATGTTCAAATTAATTCTCGTGCACATCGCGTACTGTTTTCTGATTAGTTGTTAATTAAGATCTTTCATTCACCAACCAATCAGAAAACTCCAGTAGAATGTTAAAAACGGAAACATTCTCAATTGAAAATTGAATAGAAAGATTTTTCTGATAACTGAAAAATCTACGACAAAAATGAAATTATTTTTTGTAATATCAACTAGAAACTAACTACTTCCCCGGCTAAAGTTTATCTTTCAGTCGCAGATAATTCCACATCTGATTTTATGAACATCCTGTTCATATCATCAAACAAATCACTAGTAGAATCTAACAAACTTTCGTTCGTAGACAGCTTTGTAAACCGTGCATGCCAGAATCTTGCTTGGCAACAGTGTTCAGTTAACCTGTTCTGACTGTCTGAATCACTACAATGGTCATGATATTATTTTTCAAAACAATATTCAATTGCGAATGTTTCCCACTGTTTATGTTGTTTGTTTCTTACAAGTGACTGTGATAATTATGATAAGTACCTCAAAACAGAGTATGAAGTAAACTAGTTCTGACTTAATGACCAGTTTGAATATACCAAGGTTAGATGTTTTCTTCACTTTGAAATTGAATATCTATCTTAAGCAGCCTGCAATGTGTACATTTACCACACAATCAGTTCAATATTCTACCTTATTCAAATGTCGAGTTGAATTTTTATTGCATTCGGCAATTGGTGAAGTTTTCCTCTGAGCAGGTCACCTGAAATTAGGCGGGAGGCGCTACCCAAAATTTTGTCGAATTTTACAAAAAAACAACATATTTTCAAATCTTTTTTTTCAGATTTTCAACCACTAATTTGTTATAAAATGGCATTATACACTCATCATTCACGGGTGTGCAAGAAGTTAGATTACACCCTGTATATTATATTTGGTTTGGGCAGTCTGAACCAATTTAAAAATTCAACACCAGTAAACTAGTCTAGGACAGTTAAGCATCGAAAGAGTACACAAGGCACAGAAAAAATAAACATGGTCAATGTGATTTACAATTGCTGTATACTGAATTATAATCTGAAACGAAGTTGACACCATCTGAAACTCTTGTTGCAGACGTCGCCAAGTTTGTACCAATCTTACAGGTATAAGTTCTGATGCCTCGGTTTTGAAATATCTTGAATTTATTCTACCTGCCATGGTTCTCGGTTCATTGAATTGATAATTCATTATGTTGAATTTCTTTTATTTATAAAAGATTCAGGATTAAAAATTGAAGCGTTACATTTTACATCAAAAAAGAAATTTTAAAAACCTTTAGTTGAATAATATAAACTATTTATATTCTTAAGTAAAAATTGTAAAATTATAGAAATATTGAACAGGAAACACTAACTATTAAATACAATAAAATTACCAGTCTTGGTGATAGTGCATGACATGAAATAAATAAATAGAAAGACTTCCACAAAAATAAACAATTATTTCATAGCATAAAACTACCTAAAGTACCATGACATGTGTTTGAACATGCAAACAAATAGGATCAATGGGGGAACTCTAAGTCTCCACAAAAACAAAATCTATGTAGTTTACTTTATTTCATCAGCACGAATACAAATGGTCGCCATAATAAAATAATAAACAAATGAACAATGGACAAATTTCGTCAACTACACTTTACAATAATAATACAGGAACTTTACTGAACTGAACCTAATTCAATTCAACAGGCTATTGCCTATTGTTACAATTTATTCATTTGACCTTATAAACTGATATCCAGGTTTGCTAGATAGACTATCACTAAACCTCGTGTATTATTTTTGTTATTATCATCGTTATACACGAAATAATAATAATAACATATACAGTGCTCGTCTAAAGTCCGTTCCCCCCCTACTAATTTTTTAACCACCTGGTATATCGCAACGAAATTTGGAGGGCTCAAATGAGAGATAAAAACCTACTTTTTAATAAAAAATCACAGTTAAAAGTTTCAAAATGACGGCTGAGCGCCATCTTCAATAATTTTTTCAAATAGAACGCCCCGTGTATTATTCCATTTTCGAAATCTGCTCATAATACTCAACATTTTGGTCATTTCAAACCCAACCAAAAACACTAATGTTGCTTTCAATCAAGTTTGCATTGGAAAAAATCGTTATGGCGGTAACATCTTGTTTACAGTCAAACTGAACTGCTAACTGTCAAATAGTCCGTTGAGAGCCTTAATCCTTTTATGAAAAGTGTGATCATGGCTCATAGTTTAGACGATAAATTTGAAGCAGTTTTGATATTTGGAGAATCTGGAAGAAATTATCATCTAGCAGTCCGTATGTTTAATAATAGATTTCCCGAGAATCCTATTTCGAGGTCATATTTGCGCAAACTTTTGAATAAGCTCCAAGCAACTGGTACGCTGAAAGATGCTCCAAGATCAGGAAGACCGCCTCTTTCAGAAGAAAAAAAGGTAGAAATTGCTGCTGAAATGGTAATCAATCCGACTCAGTCGACGTCTGCTGTTGCTGAATCCTGTGGAGTAAGTTCAAAAAGTGTCCAAAGAGTCCTAAAACAAGAAAAGTTTCATCCCTATGAAATGAAAATCCTGTATGCTCTCACGGAGGATGATCCAGACCGGAGGGTTGAATTTTGTGAGTGGTTAACAAGAATAATTGAAAGAAAACGGGCTTCCTAAAACGTGTATGTTTCGCAGACGAATGCACGTTTTTTTCTTAATGGAAAAGTCAACAAACAGAATGTACGATACTGGAGCGATACTAATCCGCATATGTTTAGAGAGGGACATACCAGTTTCCTAAAAAGGTAAATGTTTGGGCGGGGATTTTGGGCAATCGCGTTGTTGGACCAATTTTCATCAGAGGCAATCTTACAGGAGTTCTTTACAGAAATCTTTTAGAAACTGAAATTGAACCTCGGATAAGACAAATTGTATTAAACAATCAGGAAGAGTTTAAAAATCGTGAAATCATATTTCAGCAGGATGGGGCACCTCCCCATTTCGATCGCATGGCCAGAGAGTTCCTCGATACAAACTTTCCTGGGCGATGGATAGGTCGCTGGGGAAGTACAGAATGGCCACCAAGATCTTCGTATCTTACACCTCTAGATTTTTTCCTTTGGGGGTATCTGAAGTCAAAAATCTACGCCACCGAATGCTAAACAATAGAAGTGTTGGAATGCAGAATAATAGATACATGTGAAGAAATAGATGACTTTCATCAAAGTGAGAGGAGCTATTTATAATAGGGCACTTTATTGTCAAGATGTAGGAGGGGGCCACATTGAACACTTGATGAAATAATTGTTGGGGATAAATAAAAGTGTTATTCAAAAATAAATTATAATTTTTTAGCTAACTAATTTGTTTTAATCATGAATTTACAGAACACATTCGTAGGCTTCGAGATTTTACGGTAAGCAGTACTGTTTATCCTTAATAAACTCTCTTTACGCCTCTTATTAGTCGAATTCATTAAGAGATTTAACTACAAATTAATAACAACATTTAGATAGCAAAATGTTTTACAGGAAGTGACCAAAATCCATACTTCATTTTAAACCGGAATGTCACTTTTCAAACGTTAATATATTGAAAACAATTGAATTTTGGAGTACAGTGTATTAGAGAAAACTGTTGAGAATTATGAGCAGATTTCGAAAATAATAAAATACGGGGTGTTCTATTTAAAAAAATTATTGAAGATGGCGTTCAGCCGCCATTTTAAAACTGTTAGCTGTGATTTTTTTATGAAAAGGTAGGTTTTTATCTCCTATTTAAGCCCTCCAAATTTCGTTGCGATATACCAGGTGGTTCAAAAATTAATAGGGGGGGAACGGACTTTAGACGAGCACTGTATGTAAAAATTAGTTGACGAAATTTGTCCGTTGTTCCTTTGTTATTTTATTATGGTGACCATTTGTTAAACTCTTTGTATTCTTGTCTGATGGAAGTGTAAACTTCCGAAATGCAAACACTTTGGAAATAAAGTAAACTACATAGATATTGAGTTCTTGGATATCAACTTGGGAGTTTCCCCCATTGATCCTATTTGTCTATCCACGCCACTTCGAGTAATATGGACTACTTCTACCATATGCTAACAAATAAAAAAAAGTTTGATAAAACCAAACTACACTGTTAACCAATATGAATTAATAACCAACAAATTGTCATTAGGCTTCCGAAATATTTATCCTCGGATACACAATTTCTCAGTTTTTTTTTTATAAGGAAACCAAATACAATGTCAAGTTACAAGAAAGAAGTTAGTTGAATAGAAATAGATTGAAATATGAGAAGTTCCAGGCCCAAATCTTGGCAAATTTGGATAAGGAGGACTGATATATCGCTACAAAATTCAATGCACTAGGTAGTATAGTATAGTAGAAACACACGCCCTAGACCACTAGCATAAAATTTGGAAAAATATTAATCCATACTGGGTAATTTTGTTTATTAAATCAGAAAAATCACATTAAAAATAGCATCAACGGCAAAACCCCACTAAAAAAATCGTTAAATAGAAGGAACTTCCACTATTTCTATTTATTTTATTCAAACTAACTCTCCCAATGAAAACTTAGAAGGAAATCCTATGGTTTTTACTAGACTATAAGATATTTTATTTCAATTATAAAATGCACATCTGATATTTTTTCAATAGTAAGGTACAATAAGTATCAACCCAGATCCAACATTGTCAAAACTTTTTCTGACTTTCAAATACTGACGAAAAAAATCACAGACCCAATAAAAAAGTCTTTGAATACTTATTTTAAAAGGAAAATTTTTTTTGAAGGAAAAAACGAACTTCTGTTATTAGAAAAATACCCTTTAGTTTGTATTTACTTTGATGTCACTGTCAGAATGTGGAAATCACTTAAGATGTCTAAAAACCCTGGTGCTTGCACTGATTCAATACTGTTTAGATTTTCAAGCTACTTATAACAGAGCTTCCATCTCTGTGATAGTTGGCACCGTTAAAAAATGTTTGTATCGTCGCATAATGTCATTTTAATTTTTGGCATCCTCATTTTATATGTAATTGTTTCCTGTGTTTTGTCAGTGTCTATGTGATTTCCCTTCTCTTTGACTTGAAAGATTGCTTAGTTTATTTTCTAGTTCTTTCTTTCAAAAATAACGTCGTTCATCAGTTCAATAGTGCGTACTGAAGTATAGTGTGTAAGGATATTTTTCGTAAAATGGGCTCCATTTGTATTTTGTATAGACAGTCTGAAACCGCAATTTGAATATTCACCTGTATTCAGTACCAAAGGCAAGTGCAAATCTTGACGAATGAACTAATAATGATATTTTGATAGTCCATCATATTATATGAATTTTATATTTTCTGAAATTTAAAGACAATAATTTCATTTCCAATTCCCCGCCTGTCAAAGTCTTCGAAAAAAAAAACAGTTAACCCCAAATTCAAATGGTATAAAATACATTTTATCTTTGTGCAATTTTCAGGGGCTTTTAATTCTAGCTTTGCTATTGGCGAAATTCTGCAGATATCCCTTTTCAACCAATAGCTAAAATTAGACCCGCAAACAGTTCACCTTAAAAAGAAAGCTGGAGAAGTATGATCTGTTGTTACAGTTTACTGAATTAAAACGACATTGGCGCCATCTGAAATGCTAGTGATCAAGTAGACCAAGTGTCGCTTAATTGATCCCAAAATTTTAAAGGTATAAGTGCAAGCACCAGGGTTTTTAGATATCTTAAATTAACTTCATTGTTAAATGGATTTTCTCCATTTTTCAGGTACTTTCTGTTGATTTAGGTAAATATTCGTTTAATGGACAGTTTGGTAATACTCAGGTATTTTTACCTCCCAAACACGAATCCAAAGTCAAAATGCAATGCTCACAAATACTTTCTTAGATACGGCCCTCCAACAGTAGGCAAGGGATCATTTCTCAGCGCTATTTTCTGTCACTGAACATGTGTCCTTTCAACCAAAAGATCACACACATTCTCAATCACGTGTTTTTAAATACCATAATTGCTTTTTGTTAACCTCAAGTTTCTTGAAAAAACATGTCGTTTTGTTGATTTATTTGTTGCCATTCATCTTCGCTCGGTTCACTTCGATATATTGAACTAATTTATTTGGCTACTGACTGTCACTACTGTGTCTAAATATTAATTCTTAAAAAAACTAAAAAATTACCACTACCGAAGTGCAGACGATCAAAGCAAAGAGTAATTTGTCTGGCCATCTATTTGGATAGCAATGTTAGCCAAATTAGGTTAGGTTGTGTAACCTTCTTTTACATAAGATATAGACTGGATTTGTTTTCCTGTATGCAGAAAAATCCATGCCGAAGGCGTGATTCGATGAAGTAGTTCAATCTACAGGTCAAGAAAAGCCTTTTACGTTCTGTTCACAGAAAAACAAAGCCAGTCAATATCTTATATTGAAGCAGTCAACCTAACCTAATTTGTTCAATATATTGATGGCCAGCCAATCCACTTTACCAAATAATGCTTCACTCGATTCGCGGGCACTTCTGTTGCTGTGATTTTTCTAGTTTTTCACAGATTCTATTGAAAACTACTCATGGCCCTTATTTTTAAAGTATACCTCTTTTATCTGCAATAATATTGGCCTGTAGAGAAATAGGCAACATAGCATCATTAACAAAACAAGTAAAATTTTCCAGATAATCGGAGGTCAACAAAACGCATCTGGAATTTGACTTTTGACCATGTACGAGTTAAGGCTGTCAATATTGTAAGGATCACTATGAGTTTGATTCATCAAATGGAGCCGTTTGATCTGTTTATATTTTAAATAATAGTGAATATTTTAGAAAATGGCAGTTCTCACAAAAACAAACTGAAAACAAGTGAATAAGTATGAGTGTAATGTTTTAGCTAAAAGAAGGTGGAATGTGTTTTCAGTGGCCGAAAATAGCACTGAGAAATAACACCATGTTAAGAGTTCAGATTCGAGATCCCGAGGCAAAATTACCAAACGGCATCTCTCAAATCTATTAAACGAATATTTACCTTGATTTGTTACTCTTCCATTGATATGTCAAGAGTGTTCATTTACTCAGATGCTCCCATCCTATTTTCGATAATGGAATTCGGGCAATATAATCTTGGTAGGGCGAGCCAAGGTATAAAGTATTTTTGAATATGTGAGCCTCAGAAATATAACTTAATGTTTTGTTTGTCGTGTGGAGGCTATCAAGTATCTCGCCACTTTTTGAGAGATGGAGAATAGTTGTTCTCGGTGAGGGAAATAACCCTGAGACTGAATTGAGGTTGCCAATCTGAAAATTAAAAGACATTAAATACATATGCTGAATAGAATAGAATATTTATTCAGCCAATAGATCAATAAAATAATATAGGTTATGTCAAAAACAAAAAGAAATTACGTACATATATAAATACACATATACATATAAGTTTGAAATAGTATAAATAGTCAGTGGCGGATATACAGATTTGCCGCCCGTAGGCTATTCAATTTTTGCCGCCCGTAGGCTATTCAATTTTTGCCGCCTCTAAATTTTGATATCGCTGAGCTCATAAAAATTATTTTTTCAGTTATGATTAATTACTTTTTATATAAATAAAAGTAATTTTAATGCCATATCGTATGGATTTTTGAAGATCGTGTTCACAGTAACTTTCGAAAAAATCATTTTTTCACTTCATTTTTTTTTTAATATACTCATTTGACTGGAGAGAAGCACTTGAATAAAAAATTGCTGCCTAGTATTGTTTTATCTTATTATAATTAATTCATTCCGATTGGAATTTTCTGAAAAAGTTGGCTTTGTGAAAAAGTTAACAAATGTACTAATGTAAACATTTAATTTAAATAATTCGTGTACGACATAAGCGCTTAAGGCATGCTCATTTGGATTTTCCAAACTTTTTCTTACTACAAATAAAATAATTAACTGATGAAACTTTATATTTTGTGGAGGGAATTTTTTTATTGTTAAGTCGCAGTCGTTCAAATATCAGTTAATTTTAGTCAGTATTTTTTACGCATAAAGAAATAACTTTCTGAAATTGAATTTGACAATTTGCAAACTTGCTGTAGCAATCATGATTAGACCATCGATATTATATCAAGATTGAATTGTGTAAGATCTCATAATTATTAGGTACACGGAGAAAAAATTATAGCAGTTATCAGTGAAGAAAATATGTAAAAATAACTAAAATATCGATTTTTGTTAAATATTTGAATTTCTCTCCAATTTTCGAAATTCGTATTTTGTGTGTGTATAATGATTGTTTTTTTTTTAATTTGTAAATCGAAATAAAAAATTTTAATGTCAGCATCTTTGAGGACCATTGCACAAACATTGATTCATTACTAGAATCTCATCAATACCAAAAGTTATACTTATTTGGTGATTATAACCTACCCAAAGCCAAATGATGAACTAGGAGTACTAGTGGATACAAGTAACATCACTCCTGCACAAATAATAAGTGACAGTTTCGCATTTCATAATTTGTATCAACTCAGTTTAAACATTGTAATATGTAATTTTATTTGATTTTCTCACAAGACAAAAATGTATTGGTTAATTATGCAGATAACACTCTACTTCCTTGTGATCAGCACCATCCTGCAATTCAACCAACTTTAATCTACACTGAAATACCAACCCTCCAATTTAAACATCAATATTATGACTTCAAGAGAGCAAACTTCGCTAGTTTAATTTTTTTTTTTCTAATATCAATTGGGAGGAGATTTTGCATGATGGTGTTGAATTTGATATAGCATTAGATAATTTCTATGATACTTTATACACCGCCTTTCATCACTTTGTTCCCCAAGTGCACTACAGTGCATCCAAATTTCCACGGTGGTTTTCCCCAGATTTGAAAAAAATTATCCTAGAGAAAAAGGAGTCTCATCGGCAATACAAGTTCTCAAATTCATGGGAGGATTATTTGGTATTTTCCAATCTTAGATCACAATGCAAGACCCTCACCAGAGATTGTTACGTATCATACATTGCAAAAACAGAAAATAATATAAAACACAACATTAAAAACTTCTGGACTTTCATAAACACCAAGAGAAATGATCACTCGGTACCCCAAAATATGCATCTAGATGATAATTACGTAAACGCTGGTGACGATATAGTGGATCTTTTTGCTGACCATTTCCAATCAGTTTACAAAAGAAATGATATGAATTTTGAGCCTCTTTCAGAACATAATGACAAGTTAAATATAAGCCAATGCAACATTTCAGTACAAGATGTTTTGGAAAATTTGAACCCGTTAGACATTAGAAAGAGTTCTGGCCCAGATAATGTTCCTCCAATCATACTAAAAAAATGTAGGTTTACCTTAGCAGTTCCACTGCTTAGATTGTTCCAAACAGGTACATTCCCCTTGAGATGGAAATGTAGTTATATTATGCCAATTTTCAAAAGTGGTGATAAAACCAATATCCGAAATTACAGACCCATAAGTATTTTGAGCACAATCCCAAAACTTTTTGAACGCATCATTTGCAGTCAGATAAAATTTAGGTTAACAAAAGTATTCATAGATGAGCAGCATGGGTTCATTAAGGGTAGGTCTACCTCAACAAATCTGTTACCATTCGTACAGGACACACTGGAGGCCTTGGAGGATCGATGTCAAGTAGATGCTATATACACAGACTTCTCCAAGGCTTTCGGCACTGTAAACCACTCTCTTTTATGCATGAAATTGGAAGCAATAGGGTTTTATGGAAACATTTTACAATGGCTAGCATCTTACTTGAATGAGAGAACACAAAAGGTTAGATTAAAGGGTTATGTATCAAGAGATATTACAGTGCATTCTGGTGTTCCACAGGGGAGTCATCTTGGTCCATTGCTGTTTAACATTTTCATAAACGATATAGAAAATGAAATAAAACATAGTCAGTTCATGTTATTTGCCGATGACTTGAAACTCTTTAAACGAGTTTGCTCAATAACGGACTGTGAAATGCTTCAATCTGATTTGGATAATATTGCAAGATGGTGCTCAAAAAACGACCTATACCTCAACTTATCAAAATGTAAATCAATCACTTTCCACAAAACACGTCAAAAGATATGCTTCAACTACCATATTAATAACAACGAATTGGAAGAAGTATTCAATATTAGAGATTTGGGAGTTATAATGGACAGTAAACTAAACTTTGGTCTACATCAGGATCATATCATAAATACAGCGTTAAAAATGTTAGATTTCATAAATCGACACATATAAACACTCTAACTTATTTGTTCAACACTTTGGTGAGGCCAACATTCGAATATGCATCCAATATGTGGTCACCATCATACAACATTCATATTCACAGAATTGAAATGGTTCAAAATAAATTTCTACATCGTCTCTCGCATAAGTTGGGGGTCCCTAGAACTGAATTTTCTGCTAGCCATATGCGTGAAACGTTGAATATTCAAGAATTGCATACAAGGCGCATGCATGCTGACCTCATACTAACCTACAAAATTGTTAACAACTTGGTCACCTGTCCTAACTTGCTTTTTAGATTTGCTCTTGTAAGGGCTACCAGAACAATTCAGACCTTTGCCACATCTCTGCATAGATGTAATTATGGAAAGTATTCTCCTATATCTCGTATTATAACCACATTTAATTCACTCAATGATGTCTTTGGAAGCTCATTGGTTCGCTTCAAAAGCGCCCTCAAATCACATCAAATCTGATACCAGATGGTCTGCTATCCTTGTTTAGTTTAAGTTATAGTTTAAGTTTTTAGTAATTAATTAATTTGTTGAAATTATTATTATTATAGTTAATTGTCAAATGGTTTACCCGTTTAAAAATAAATAAATAAATGAACTAAATTTGCCGCCCCTTAAAATTTGTCGCCCTAGGCTCCAGCCTACTCAGCCTACTGGTAAATCCGCCACTGTAAATAGTATTAAGGTTTTTCTTGCCAGAAGTATTTTTAATTAAATAAATCATCATTAAAACCAACAATGTTCTACTGTTATCGCGGAAATTGATTTTAATTAGAGCATTTTATAGGAAATTTCATGCTCTTTCAAAAAAACTACTCTGCCGAAAATGTTTGTCATACCTATTAGATATTGAACGTTGAAGATTCCGGTAGGTAGCATGGGCCACATTTCATGGAACCTTTTAGAAATTGTACGTTGAAGATTTCACGAACATGCTACCTGTGAGAATAAGTCAAGTGTAGCGGACCATATGATCAAATCTGGTCAAAAAATTCATATTCAATAATAAACCAATTCACACTGATCCAATAGGCTATCGACCTAAGTCCTTCTGCCCATCGTGATACCTTTTTAATATGAACATAAAACAAAAAATTAATAACAAGACAAAGAAAAAAAAACCAATAACATAACAAATATAAAAAAAGGATGAAATCAGAAAATTAGAAATGATTTTTACATGAAGATACGAAGTTGAATGTGGGATATTTAAAAGTGAATTCAATTGATGATGTCATAAATGTATTCCAGTATTGTCCGTTGAGGATGTCTGTGAGGGGTCCTGCCAGGTATTCTTCTTATGGCAAATTTCTCTACAATTTCAAAGTTGTCTGGTTTGCTGAATAATTTTTGAGTTAGGGATTGTAGGCATTCATTGATTGGCCTAACTTTTGTTATAGGGTGTCTCATTTTGGTGACCTTCCGTAGGGATGATGTTTCAGCTACTCGGAGGTTGTTCAGAGCTCTATTTTTACAATTGAGGAATACTGTGTGACCATACTCGAATTGGGCGGCAAATCATCTTGTAAATTTGGCTCAATGTTAATTCCCTTTCTTTTATAAGAGAGGTTCCGAAAGTATTTGACTCTTGCAATTGTGTTCTTCTTGATTTGAGTGTGGCTATTGGAGTTCAATTTGTGGTCGAATCTTATGCCCAAGTAGTCAATCATAGTTTCTGGGGATTCTGTGTTGATTCATATTTAAGGTGGGGGATGTTGGAGATGGGTGGTGATTGAATGGGATGAAGTGGGATTTTTGAGGGTTAGGTTTGAGTCTCCATTTATTGAACCAGGAGGAAGCGGAGTTCAGGAGATCTTGAAGGTTGTTGGTAGCTTCCTCTTATGGGCTATTAAGGCGTGTCATCTGCATACTGGAGTAGGTAGGAAGAGTTGTGGAAGTGTTCTGGGTCCTGATGTCGGTAGTTCAGGTTGTACAATATGGGAAAAGAGGTGATCTCTGTGGAAGCCTTTGTGGAATAAACTGACCTGAGATGGCATCACCAACTTTGACTTTGAGTTTTCGGTCTTTCAACAGATCTCAGAATGAATATAATATATGTGGGACATGTCATCTGGAAAAGTTTGTACATTAAACCCATGTGCCATACACTGTCGAAGGCTTTATTTATGTCTCTGTTCTCTTCCCGTTGAAGCCGAATTGATAGCTTGGTATTTTGTTTCCTATGGACGCTTCTAATTGATTTTTAATTATTTTTTCCAGGTTTTTGGCTAGGACAGGTAGGAGAGTGATTGGTCTGAAGTTCTGTGGTTTGCTATGATCTGTACCACTTTTGGGGATTGTTATAATTATTTCTGTCTTCCATTCTTCAGGAATGTAGTGGGTAGTTCGTATATTCTGATGATGTACTTGTGTGTATTCGTTCGAATTTCCTTAACAAGTTCATGGTTAAAAAGTCCAGTACTTTTTCCTTGATTCATCTTCGCCAATGTTGTGTTCTTCTACAGCAGGTTCAGTGGAAAAGAATATCTCAGCCCAAGACTTCAAATTTTGGTAGTGGGTGTTGTCGAAATTTATATCTTGCATTTCTCTATATGCCGCCTCAAAATGTTCACCGAAGACCGTTGGTTTTTCCTTGGTAGTTTCAAATAATTCACTATTGTTTTCTAAAGGTTTAGTGTTACTCACTGAGTTATTTTTGTATTTTGATAGTTTTTCAATTTCTTGCCAATAAGTCTGCCCTTTCCTCCTGTTTATAGCTTCGCATGTGCTCGTACGGTATTTCTCTATTAATTTTTGAATATTTTTATTGAACCTGTTCATTTCTGTTTTAAGATTTCGGTCGCCAGAAAGTTTGTAGTCACGGTATATTTATTATTACATTGAAGGGTGGTGGTAATTCATGAGTGTAAAATATGTGTCTTCTCTTTGGCGTGTAAAATATGTGTCTGTCTCTCTGTTGTTCCCAGATAGTTTACCATATCCTCATTGATCTTCTCAAGGTTGGTTTTGTGAAAATTTTATTTCAGTATTTCATTTTGAACTCGTTTATTGAGATCGATTGTGAGTTCCAGACCCAGATGATCTGAACCTAAATCTGGGATTTTCTTGACTTTTAGGATGTTCGGTGTGATATTTTGTGTGTGGAGAATAACATCGGGCGTTGAATCCTGGTTGTTTGGCATTAAGAATGTGGGGGTTGTTTAATACCTTTTAAAGTAAGAATTCTGAATAAAATGATTCAGTTGTCTTCTTTTATATCTATTATTTGCATTGAAGTCTCCTATAATGATGAATAGTGGTGCAAGCACGATTGGGTGAAGACATTTTCTTCGAGTCTCTAGTTGGGATGGAAGTACACCAAGTATATATGCCGTTTGTCTTCCAGGAATAAAACTGTTTGAATAGTTTTGGAATACAGTAAAAACCGAATATAACGACATCGTTTATAACGACAGATCGGTTATAACAACCGAATGGCAAGGTCCCGGCCGAATCTATATAAACTAATAAGTACACATACCGCCTATAACGACATCGGATACAGCGACATATCGCTTAAAACGACGAAACTTTATCGATATTCATCGGCTATTCATCGGCTATAACGACCAACCGTTCACCTATCCCAGCAAAACAAAACATTACGAACAATTTTCACCTACATACTAATAATATGAAGGAATATTTTGCTATAGAACCTCTTTCCCGCTCTTTGCCATTTGACCTTGCATGTTTTACTACTTATTCAGTGCGATAGTTGACCGCATGAATTACAGGTTGATTTCAAAACTTTTGGTTTAGATCGTGTGATTACGCGTTACTATGTCGCAAAAAATAAATAGGAAAGTGTTCAATATTGAAGAAAAATCACATATTATATGGAGATTAGAAAATGGCGAGTCAAATAGTGAAATTGCAAAGGAACTCTACGTTATCAACGATTTGGAAGGATAGAGATAAAATAAAAGCTCTTTTCGAGAACAACTCTTTGAAAATTAAACGATCGAGGACATCTGAACATAAAGTTATTTGAAAACAAGTTCATATGCATAACCTATCTCCATACTACAAACAGACATAATATATACATACATACTTATTGCTTATAACAACTATCGGACATAACGTCCGAAGTATACGGTCCCTTCAATGTCGTTATATCCGGTTTTTACTGTATATGCACTAAGTTGTAAATAGGAAGGAGTTAAAAGTGCAGAATTGCAGGTCTCCTAGGCAAAAAAAGGATAGTTCCTTATCTTAATCTACCTTTCATCACCGGAAAAACGTGAGTTTTTATTTAAAAAACCGAGTGGAGATTTGTTGTCTTGAAGGTTTTGTTTTGCTGGGGAACACTAACCAAGTCAACATTAAATTAATCAGCATGGACAAAAAAAAACTATTATGCAGTGGTGATAAATGTGGAAACCTCACCAGCTCAGAAATAAAATGTTTGCAACTCAAAACAAAGATAAAATTAATATTTCTTTGTGATGATTGTGAATCAGGATTCTGAAAAGTTCCCACCCTGATAAATCAAATTAATGAAATGGGTTAAAAATTGGAGAAATTTATGAATGATAAAGGTATTGAAGGCCCCAAAAAAGTTATTCCACACAGTAAAAGGATTCCTACTGATGAACTTTCAGAAGAACTGATAACAGAGATGATTGAAAGAAAAAAAATATTAGGGAGTCTGAAGCAACAACATCAGAGAAACGCAGAGAAGATGATCTGAAATCAGTGTCTAATGTGCTTCAGAATTTAACATAAACTTAACAACAGAGTCGGAAAAGTTGAATCCAGTAAAAACCGGCTGATCAAAGTTACCTTAAAGAACCGTGAAGATGTACTCTGTGTCTTGAGAAATAAAACACAACTTATACCAGGTATCAGAATTTTCGGCGATCAAACTAGAAAACAGAAGGACTACTACTTATCCATAAAAAATAAGCTTGAAGATCTGAAATCCAAGGGTGATCATACAAAAACAATAATGTTTATAAACAATAAACCCACCATTATAAACATAACTCAGTTATCTTCAAAAAACAAATAGACAATCCTAATATACCATTGGCGAGTAGTTTGCGTCAACACATGTTCACCTCCTACGAGAGATGAATATGGGTTGCGGAAACTTAGGTGGCTACCTCCAAGTGGTATCGCTGGATAACGGGGTTGACAAGGAAAATCCAGTGGGAATGACCAGAAATGGTCAAAACCTGCGGATCTCTAAGTCAATCTCAAACCAAATGCCACCACAACATGGCTTAATCCAAGGCGCCAAGCTACCGCGCGAGGGATGGATGATACCTGAGCCAGTCAGGTATAAAAACGGAGCCTCTGGGATACATGGCGACCTCCCAGAGTAATCTGCCTTACACCTGCGCAAGGGCACCGCAGGTGTGGACGACCTTTCCCCTACACAAACAACCCTGGGAACTTCCAGTTGAAGAAGACCCAACACCGATAGCGGGTATGGAAGTCGAGAGATTCCAGTTGAATCACACTCGGCACCAGAAACCGTAAACCCAACCGAGGAGGATCAGCAGATGGTCGAACACCTACTGAGAAACTCCGAAACAGAGTGGATTCCAAAGCCATTTGGTAAAATGGAAATCAAAAGATTCTTCAGCTCATCAAAACCCAGGACATGGGGATAGATACTGAAGAATGGCTTGTCATCAAGAGACAAGAGGAGGCCTCGGTCTAACTCTTGTCTTTCAATCTTCGACTGTGACGCCCTGAGTGGTGGGCGACGCAGGATCTTTGAGGATCGCCCGAAAGGGCATGAATCCGAAGAGCCTTATCGGCGGGCTTCTAGACCTAACTAAGGGCACAAACCTGTTTGAATGAGGAACCACTGACGACAGAGTGATACAATAGACCCCAGCTGGTCGCAGTGTCAAGGGAAGCTAAGTGCCAGCCCTGTCTCTGGCTCGTCAGCCTTAAACCAACCAACCAACCAACCAATATACCATTCAATACAGACATAATTTAAGGAAACATTCAAAGTCTATTGGCGATTAAGGATGAAGTTGTTATGAAAATTTTGTGTTCAGTGAAAGCCGGACGACATCCGAAATTGAAGATAAAGAAATATATTTTCCCAATTACAAGTGTTGTTTGGGAATACCAACAAATGTTTTTATTTATATCAAATTTTTTAGCAGTTATTACTGTAATTTTTTGTGTATGTATGTGTGTTGAACTGACTAGTCTGATAAGTTTTATATTTACACATTTATAAATCTTTAATGATGAATAAATTATCTATATATCTATCTTATAACACAGTGTGATGTGACTCATCATGAAGACATACAGGAGGAGTATTATTATACGTCAGATCGGACCTCACCTACAAAACGCACAAAAGATTCATTCTTGAAGGAAATTATTGGTCTAAAGTTATAAAAGTTAGTTATAATAATATGAAGTTATTGATTAGGGGCCCTTTATCACTCACCAAATGCAAGCCAATCTACATTCTTGAATGATTTAGAAGATTTCAAATGTGTTATAGCAGGTGACTTCCATATTAACTTCAATACTGCTGATTACTATCCTTCCCGAAATAAAAATCTACTAAACATGTTGGGAATTACTCAAAATATAACTGAATTTACTCATGTACTATGCATAGTTGTACCCTTGTGGATTATGTCCTCACTAATTTTGAAGTTTTCACGGTAGTGCATAACACTCCAGAGATGACTGATCATTCACTTATTTCAGTAAATATTTCAAATAATAACAAAGATAAGTGTTACAATGCCGTAAAAAATACAGAAACCTCGGTCCAGCCAACATGGAAAAAATGAATGTACAATTGATTTAATGCAATTTTTTATTGAATTGTGTTGTACCTTAGCACCAAGTAAATCTTTCTCTCATAAATCGAATAGTCCACCATGGTACTATTATGAATTGAAAATTAAGAGCTCTAATAGAGACCAAGCATACTTGATATTCAAACGTAATAGAACGGAAGAAAACTGTCTAAACTGCAAAAATATGCGTAACGAATTCGTTAGTCTACTGAAAACTAAAAAGACAATATTTTTATGAAAAAATTGACCAAAATAAAAACAATCCAGTTTTGATATAGAAATCACTTTAATAAATTGTGAATGTCAAAAATACTACGTCTTTGTTTAATAATGGTATATACTTTATATGTATTGATAATCAGATAAGAATAGTGAGAAATGAGGTGAAAATTGCAGAATGTTTCAACAACTATTTTGTAGACAGTATTGAGGTTATTGTTGATAGTATTGATGACAATCATTCATTCATTCATCAACAACCCATTTTTCCAGTTTACAAAAATTGAATTATCAGGCCTAACCAAAATAATAAATGAATTAGACAATAAATCCAGTAATGAAATAATAGACTCGAAATTCCTGAAAAATACCTATGGGGTTCTAGGACATGCTTTGTTACATTTTATCAATATATCTCTAGAATATGGAATATTCCCGATCAACTAAAAACTAGTACCATTATACCTATTCAAAAATTTCTAATGTTGTATATCAACAACAATTAGAATATTTGAATTCAAATAACTTTTTCATTGCAAATCCGTCAGGTTTTAGACAACATCATTCATGTGAGTCAGCTCTGCAACTTACAATTTACAAATGGAAAAAAATATTGATAAAGGTGAATCTGTGTTTTTAGATCTTAAAAGAGCTTTTGAAACAATAGATCATGGGATTTTATTGAGAAAACTAGAAGCTGCGGGAATACAAAACACGGCTCTCAAGTGGTTCAAAGACTATTTGAGCAATCGAAAGCAAATTATAAAAGTCAATGACAGAATGTCTTCACTGTTATTTCTTTCATATATATATATATATATATATATATATATATATATATATATGAATTCTATCAATACCATATAAGATGATTAACATAAATACAGACGATTACATTATCTACATAGCTAATGAAACAATTGAGTTTGTAAAGGAAATTAAATATTTGGTTTTCATGCTTGATAATACCCTCTCTTTCAATGCTCATTTCAACTGTCTATAAAAAAATCTCCAAAAAACTATATTTCTTCACTAGAGTCTCACAAGAGCTATCTATGTATTCCAGAATAACTGTCTACAATTCAATTATTCAACCACATTTTGATTACACATTTAACTTCAATAAAATCTCTAGCCTACAGAAACTAGGAAAATCGAGGAATGCGTATAATTCTGAAGTGTAACCGCTATACAAGTATTAACTTCATGTTAGATTCTTCACAATGGTTCTCTGTGTCACAGAGATTTTACCAGTCATCAATGATCTTTAACTTCAAAATCTTAAATAACATTGCACCAGAATATTTTAACGAATTTATTGATTTAAAATCTCAAATTCATTCTCACCAAACCAGAGGTCATACTGGGCAAGATTCATTCATTCAATAACTATCAATCAGATATGTAAAAATTATATTCAACCCACATCCCCATTTAACAGAGTAGCACAAATGAAGGATATTTCTTTTTTAAATAGATTATTTTCTTTACTTTTCCCAAACTTTTGGTAAACTTCTAGAAAGTCTGTTTTTTCACAATTTTAGCTTTGATAGTTCCTGAGATAGAGGGGGATAATATTTTCTCGCCAAATTTTGTTATAATAAATTCTTTGGAATTTGCAATCACAAGATTCGAGTAAGACATCAAAACTCACCATATTAACGGTTTGCTGGGTAAAGTCACTAGGAAAAAACCTATTCCAAGTTTTGAACAATGAATGAGTAACTCCTATTATTCTGGCCAAAAATTTCCTGATGAGAGGAAAGGGCAGCAATACTTGAACTGCGTTAGGATTTTCAGCATCAGCAGGAGAAACAAGAGGTACCAAAAACCCTCCATGACCGTCAGTATTCAAATTATCTAGCAAACCGGGTAATCCTTCAATGAAAATATCGTGTGTTCCCGCTTTTGGTCCCTTCAAATAGTAACGGTGAATTCGACTTGTGGTACATTCTGCTACTATGAGAAAATCTTCATCATCTGATAGTGCGACTCCATTTGCAAATCTGAGTTTATCGATGAGAACTTTGTTAGATTTGGTCTTGGAATTGTATTGAATCAACCTGAAAATAAATATGAATAGAATATATTCATCATTAAAAAAAATTATACACACGTAATTACATACAGATATAAAAACTTTATCAGACTAGTCAAACCGTACAGAAGCAAACTTATGTTAAATCTAGGAGTAAAACATATATTTATATTAAAATTTTAAATGTTTCTTATACCAATCAACAGGATAAAAATTTACATGAGAATAACATTTGTAATGGTTAAAACTATATAAAGTACAATTTACATGAGAATAACATTCGTAATTCTTGAGACTTTTTTTTGGGATTATAACCTTCCACAATCTGAAAACAAAATTAAATGGATAAAATAATTTGGTGTATGCAGTAACTCATCAGGGCAAAGTAATTTATTTGCCCTTCTACACTTGTATAGATTCCCTGATCCATTTGATTTTGTTTTCAGATTGTGGAAAGTTATAATCCCAAAAAAAGTGTTAAGAATGATTATGATTAAGAATGAAATATTTGTAGACAGTTAAATTAATATATATTTTTTTAATTAATCTATATAATGAAAATGAATTTTCTTCTTTGTAAGCGCAAAACGTAAGAACGACTGGACCGTTTTTTTTTAAATGTCCGTAATAGCCCGAGGACGGTTGATATGGAATCTTTTTTTAGGAATGTTGCCTAGAAATTGGAAAATTCGGGTATATAAGATAGATAGATAGATATATTTATTCCAACAGAGTATTTATAGTCATTCACAAGTGGCAGAATATTTTGTCTGAGAAATACGTCAAAAAACTTGTAGGTAGTAAAAAATCAATGGGTTTACATATAAATTTAAAAAAGTTATGATACATTCAAATGAATAGATTCCGGTTTCAAACCGATTAAAAGAATTTAAAATGAGACTTTCACATCGTACAAAAAATAATATTTCGATAAATACGTATGTATATACATAGCACGATTTTGTATAAAATTTGATTCATGAATTTCTACAGGCCAGAAAATATTCCTCGGTATTATAGGGCTCTAGGTTGCATAAAAATTATCTGACTGATTTCAGAAATCTGCTAGCCACCACAATATCTTTTATATCTTGTGGGAGGTTATTATAAAATTTCATTGCGCTATAGATGGTGCTCCGTTCATATACGGATTTTGCATGAATGGGATATGAGAAGTATTTTTTTTTTACTTGTCTCGTAAATATGTGTTTTGCGATGTATATCAAAAAGTCCAGGATTATTGATAATGAATTTTATTAATTCGAAGATATAGATTGCTGACACAGTCAGTAGTTTGTTTAACTTAAAAATTCTTCTTGTATTTATATTGAAATGTATCCTGATAATATTTTTTTTGACATAGGAAAACTTGTTCATCCTATTACTTGAGCCCCATATTATAATTCCTAGTCTTGTAGCAGAGTAAAAATTCGCATAATATACTGCTTGCTGTTAGTGCTTCAAGGTCAACATTTTTTTCAAGAACTCTCATGGCGTATGTTACCGAGCATAGTCTATTGCAAAGATAGTCTATCTGACTAGTACAACTCAAAGTGTCATCAATGTGAATACCTAGAAACTTCACTGAAGTATTACAGATAATTTTTTGACTGTCCATAGTTATATTTTGTGGTTTTTCTATACTGCTATTGATTTTAAACATTCACTATTCAAATCCAACTTATTCTCTAGAAAAAAATCTTTGGTTTGTTCTATTATGTTGCTACCATTTTTTGTGATATCTGGTAAGTTTGCACCTGTTATTAAAAGGTTGGTATCATCAGCATAGTTAATCATGTGAGCAGTGTTTATGTCTGCTATCACCTTATTGATATCATTGATAAAGATAATATAGTCTAAGCGACAAGTTGAAAATGGTCTAAAATAGAGATACTGCTCTTAAAATTATGTGTGATAGCTCATTGGATCCGGAATAACGCCTAGAAAAATGTGCCAAAAGCGTGTATTAGCACATAAAAAATTGCAAAAGTTTTAAACAATTAAAGATGAAAAAAAATGGCATTTCGTTTTTTGCCAATATTTCATAAACTATTAATATTTAAGAAATTTAAAAAAAAGATTCTGAAAGAGTAGGAAATTTCCAATAATTCCATTATTTATAATTTTAATTTAACGCTGAAAATGGGTCTCCACGCGACATTTTTAGGTTGCGCGCGCGGCGTCAAAAGCGAGTACGACACATTAATTAATTTATTTAAGGTATTAATTTTTTTTTTTTTAATTTGAAAAAATTATGATGTATTCTGAACACTATAAATAATTTATTCCCGTTGGAAATTTTACTTAAAGTTAATTTTTCAACAAGTTAAACGATTGTTAACTAACAACATTTTCTCGAACTTGTCTTAATTGTAAATGAAAAAAAATGTTTAAATAATTGTAAAAATTTTTCGCTTCGTAGAGCCTTTCTTATATACATATTTAACAAGATCACGCCCTAAAAGTCAAAAAATATTCATACTTTGTTTATAATAAATAATTTTTGTACTTAAACAAAAACTAAAAAATCCAAGTAATGTTAAAAAAATATTTTTTTTCTTAGTCATCATATTATCGTTTTTTTATTAACACAAGATATAAATTGATTTGCAAAAAAAAAATCCCGCCATTTGTTGATAAATTTTCAATTTTTGAAAAATTTTTTTTCACAACTTCATTATCTTACAAATATTACGATTTAAAAAAAAATCCTTAATATTTTTACAATTTTTAATTTTTTATAATCGTTTTTTTTATATTACCAATTTGTTATAACAAATTTTTAACTTTGTTAGATTTTTTCTGAAACTTCTAAAATTAACAAAAACAACCATATATAACAAGGTATAGAAAAAAAAATTCCCAATTTTTTATTATACTTTGGGAGTTGGAATTGGGGAAAATTGGGATTTTTTTTTTTCTATACTAAAAAAAAAAAAATTAAAAATTGTTTATAAAAATTGGTAAGTTAATAAAAATGGAATTGTTGATAAAAAAAAAATTTGTTACTTTATAGAGGACTGTCAATTATGATTTTTAGAAAAAAAAAATCTGAATTATTATTTAAACAAAAGAAATATAAAAAAAACGGTTATAAACAATTAAAAATTGTTAAGGATTTTTTTTTTCAAAAATCATAATATTTGTAATATAATGAAGTTGTAAAAAAAAAATTTGAAAATTTAAAATTTAATAATTTGTTTATAAAAAATTTATCAACAAATGGCGGGAATTTTTTTTTTTTGCAAATCAATGTATATCTTGTGTTAATAAAAAAACGATAATACGATGATTAAGAAAAAAATAATTTTTTTAACAACATTACCTGGATTTTTTTGTTTTTGTTCAGGTACAAAAATTATTATAAACAAAGTATGAATATTTTTTTAACTTTTATGGCGTGATCTTGTTGAGTATGTATATAAGAAAGGCTCTACAAGCGAAAAAATTTTACGACAATTATTTAAACATTTTTTTTCATTTACAATTAAGACAGAAGTTCGAGAAAATTTTGTTAGTTAACAATCGTTTAACTTGTTGAAAAATTAACTTTAAGTAAAATTTCCAACGAAAATAAATTATTTATAGTGTTCAGAATACACCATAATTTTTTCAAATTTAAAAAAATATATTCAATACCTTAAATAAATTAATTAATGTGTCATACTCGCTTTTGACGCCGCGCGCGCAACCTAAAAATGTCGCGCGGAGACCCATTTTCAGCGTTAAATTAAAATTATAAATAATGGAGATAGAGTTCCGGGAGCTAAGAGTTTTTTATTGGAAATTTCCTCCTCTTTCAGAATCTTTTTTTGAAATTTCTTAAAATTAATAGTTTATGAAATATTGGCAAAAAACGAAATGCCATTTTTTTATCTTTAATTGTTTATAACTTTTGCAATTTTTTATGTGCTAATACACGCTTTTGGCACATTTTTCTAGGCGTTATTCCGGATCCAATGAGCTATCACACATAATTTTAAGAGCAGTATCTCTATTTTAGACCATTTTCAACTTGTCGATTAGACTAATAAACAATTTTGGACCAAGTATACTACCCTGTGGGACTCCCATAGACACGCTCAGAGCCTCTGATCAAGCCATATTATCTTTTTGATTTACTTTCTGTTTTCCAGATATGAATTGAACCAGTCGTAAGAGTTTCCACAAATTCCATATTTATAAAGTTTCCGCATTAAAATATCATTATCTATACAACCAAAGGCCTTAGATAAATCCATGAAGATTCCACAGGATAGATCTCCCTTGTCCAATGCTTCTAGAACTTCGTTACTAAAGTAAACCAAAGCAGTTTCAATAGACTTATTTCTCAGTCATTCTGGTTCTTAGAAAAAATGTTAAAATTTTAAAAGAAATTCACTAATTCATTAGCCATTGCTATTTCGATATACATATCAGCAGACTGATATGTCTGACTTATTTCCTTTTATGTGAAGTGGTTTCACTATTGCTATCTTCAGTTCATCTGGAAAAATTCTTTCCTCAAATGATTTATTGATAAGGAAGGTCAAAATACAAACAATCTCTTGGGCACAGCTTTTCAATGTGTATGTATATAAAGACTGTCAAGTCATTTATTACCAAACGAGGAATTAGCTCATCGCTTACACTGTTGCCTACCAAGCAGAAGTTCACAGGGACGAATCCAGTTCAGGGGATTTTATTTTTATTTTATAGAAACAACGGCTGGACCGATTTGGCTATTGTTTTTTGAATGTTCGTAATACTCCGAATAAGGTTTTAGGGAAGGAAAGGATTTTTGTCATCGGAAATTTCTTTGTCCTGGAAAAGTTTTCAGGAATATATAATATCTAATAAAAATGAATGTTTGTTTGTGTTGGTAATCTCATAACTTGAGAATGGGTGGAACGATTTGGCTAATTTTTTTGGGGAAAACGGGATAACGAGCGGAAAACAGGATAACAGGAAAATGTGAAACGGGAAAATGGGATAACGGGTTAATGGGAAAACGGGATAACTGGAAAATGCGATAATGGGAAAACTGGATAACTCGGTAACAGAAAAACAGAATAAAGGGAAAATGGGAAGCGGGCAGAGTCAAAGGCATAACATTACAACACAAAAAAAAAAACAGGAAAAAAGAAATACTTTCAGGAAAAAAAATTAGGGAATATAGAAATTTGGACAGGACGTCTGTCGGGTCAGCTGGTAAATAAATAATTATGAGTTATCACTCAATATTGTAGAAATTCTTCAACTGAGTAAAATGCACTTTTCAAAAGATGATCAAGTAGAATTGTTTTGAATTTACTGAAGTTACATATATTCCCAAATAACCGAGCTGCTCTACTGTAGCAGATGATACCTTGATAACTTGAGGAATCCTGAGCCAATCGAGAGTAAGGTAATGGCATAGACATTATATTGTAGATGGACTGGGTCTCAGAGACCATTGACGTTAGAATAGTTGAAAAAGGATGGAGAGTGTAAAGGCAAAACTTTGGATTGTTACCGTTGTTGGAATGAGTGGTATTTTTCGAGTTTTTTTTTTCAATTTATTTAGTGTTACTGGACTTTGTTACCCTATTATAAACGTTTTTCATTACGGCTTCATCTTGTACAATTACAATCGAAATAGTTCTGGATTTGAAATTCCATGGGTACGTTGTAATAATGTATGGACTTGTTTTCTCATTTTTTTTCTAAATTAAACGAGAATTTATTGTGATCACAGGTTTCCGAAAGATGAAATTATGAGGAATAAGTGGGTGATGAGGAGAAAAGACTACCAACCCTCTAAGACACCGGTAATTTGTAACAATAATTTTAAAGGAGGGGACTATTTTATTAATACTTATGAAACCAAAGTTGTGAAGAAGGTAGCATCAGTATTTGATTTTCCTAATAATCTATTTTAGAAAAAAAATGTAAGAAGAATATTGGTTAGAAATGCTGTGGAAGGTGAGTTCGTATTTTCGAAACAATTAGTCTAAGAGAGAAGTGAGTTTCCTGCAAAAAATCGTTCCAAGTCTACTAAAAATGTGAGTGATGGCGCATTCGATTCGGGATGTCATTCTGAGAAAAATTAAAACAGCTTTATTTTTTAGGCAATAGCTCAAAAACTATTGATCATAGAGAAAATAAAAAAACCGATTCTTGACGAAAAGGAAATTTTCCATGAAAAAGTCCCCACTCCCGGAACTCTATATCAATTATTTATAATTTTAATTCAACATTGCTCTCAAGAGAGCAATGCACGTAAAATATTTTTTTATACTATTAAATATGAATTTAAAATTTCAAAAAAAATTATAGTATCAGCTGAAAGTAATTTTGTCGGAAAAAATGTCTTTCATTGAATTTTGATAATATGAGGCTATTGTTAATAAAGTAGTTTTCTTGGAACCACCGATTTGATTAAAAACCGAATAATTGTTTACAGAATGACTCCATAATTTTTTGCTTCCTGGAGCACATTTTGCATGTGTACTCAATAATATCATGCTATGAAATTGATTGAAAGTTGATTATTTTGTTAATTATAAATTTCTAAAGTTAACAAAATATGAGAAATCGAGTAAATATAGTCAAAAAATTTGTTTATTGATATTTCAACTTATTATCAGTAGAATGTCTGACGAAGGCATTTCACTTTTAAAAAAACACACTATTTGTTTATAAAATATTTATAAACAAATGGATGTTGAATATTTTTCTTTTTTTTTTGCATTAGGTTGCTAAGAGTTTATTATGATAAAAAAATCATAACCCAATTAACAATAGCCTCACATTATCAAAATTCAATAAAAAAAATTTTTTTCAACAAAATTACATTATTTTAAGTGTTTTTTTTTAATTTTTAAATTCATATTCAACAGTATACAAAAAATATTTTATGTGCATTGCTCTCTCAAGAGGTGCGGAGCCCTATTTTCTACTTTGAATTAAAATTATAAATAATTGAGATAGATTTCCGGGAGTGGGGACTTTTTCATTGAAAATTTTCTCTTCCTCAAGAATCTGTTTTTTTTTATTTTCTCCATCATCAATAGTCTTTGAGGTACTGTTTTTATTTTTTTGTTAAAAAAATAGGCAAATTTTCGTCGTTGGTAAAAATCAAAGAATACGTCTTTTTCAGAATGACACCCTGAATCGAATGAGCCATCGCTTATATTTTTAGAAGACTTTGAAAGATTTTTGCAGGAAACTCACTTCTCGACTAGACTAAATGATTCACTTGAAACATTTCCTTAAAATTTCAAAGTGACACCTTTTCCTATAATTTCAAATGGAATAAGCGGTAAGTACATCTAGTAGAAAAATTATACAATTTATGTATATCTGCCTGTATGACAGTATCTGTATTCCCAGTAATTGTATTCATATACCTATATCTACCAAAAGTCATCACATTTGTATTGAAAATACCTTTGTAAATATTTAAACTACACTTTTTATTATTGGATTTGAAAAATATACTTAATTTGATCAGATATTCCCTCCACATCTCAAGCAACAAGAGTTCTATTTACACAAATGGATGAAACATATCCTGATCCTATTCTCAACTGCTCGTCAACACCAATTCCTGCAGATCAAGAACAACAAAATATTTCTGCGCACCTCTATTTCTCAAGCATTTCTCATAGATACCACTTCAAGTTTTTCACGATTCTAATCCTGACATTACCATGTGTACATTATTTTCAATGATGATTTTTTTTTCGATTTTGGAAGCGGAATAATATTTGAATTCAGAAATTACTTAAAACTAAGACATGAATTTTATGAATATATAACATTGTTAAACTAGTAATAAACATTTTGTGATTAAATGGGTTTGTTATGTTCAGGAGTATTAGGGTATCGCTCATATTTGGTATAATTTGTGGTGTTTGGGTGGGTGTCACGGGTAAAAAAAAGCATCTGGTTATAGTCACATTTTTATACATAAATACAAAAGATAAAAAAGAAGATGAAGACTAATTCCAGTATATGCAATACAGGTCATAAACTTTTTTCTTTTCCACATTCTTGAATTTAATATCTAATATATAAAATTCTCGTGTCACGGTGTTTGTAGCTAAACTACTCCGAAATGGCTCGACCGATTCTCATGAAATTTTGTGTGCATATCGGGTAGGGCTGAGAATCGGTCAACATCTATTTTTCATCCCCCTAAATGTTAAGGGTGGTCCACCCCTTAATTTTTATTTTTTATTTTTTAGACAAAAATTTTTGTTTTTATTTTTTTATGATACAGCATTCAAAAATACATACAACCCTAAATTTTCACCCTTCTACGATCAACCCCAATTTTTTTGGCAAGATTTTTATTTTTATTTTGTCATATTACTCTTAATTTTCACCCTTCTACGATCAACCCCTATTTTTATTTTATAGAAAAAACGGGAAAACAGGAAAACGGGAATAACCGGATGACAGGTTAAGGGAATAAAAAAAACGGGAAACGGGAATAAGGGGATAAAGGAAAACGGGATAAAGAAAAAAAGGGGTAACAGGAAAAGGGGTAAGAAAAAACGGGATAACGGGATGACAGGATAAGGGGATAATGGGATAACGGGAATAACGGGAAAACGAGATAACGGGACAACAGGAAGCGGAAGGAGTCAAAAGCATAATCTAGATGGAACAACATAAAGGAAAACATAGAAAAAAAGAAATTCTACGCGGACATTGGACAGGACAACGTCTGTCGGGTCAGCTAGTTTTATTATAATTTTTCATCTTGGAACAAGAGTTTGGTTGACAAAATTATGAAATAACAACATCCTTTCAGAAAGTAGGATCCAATTTTTTACTTTATTTTTATGCATGGCTGAACTATCTAGTTCTTCAATGGCATCAGGCAGCATATTATAGAGACGAGGTCCAAGGTATTTTATGGAATGTTCCTCAGGAATTTCAGAGTTCATTTCGAAACATAGTGGTCCCATATCAGGTAAGATATTAAGAGTACGAAGTAAAAGGTAGGTATTTCATTTTATCCAAGTTTAGGGTGAGTTTGTTACTGAATCATCTCTCTAAGCCCCATGTGTTGTACGTTTCCACTTTGTGACGGACTTTACACTGAATACAATAATACCGATAAAGTGATATATATGAGTGGCCGGTGGCCGCGAAAGTGCCTTACAAAACGGAAATCAGCCAGCGATGCCGACGTGAGGTTCTAATGATTTATAGAGCCTAGAGCCGTTGGAGGTTGTTGGTGAAGCATGCTAGCATACGTTGGACAGGCGCAGACAAGTTCAGATTTCAGACCTGCGTCTTGTAATGCGTTGCATATTGCACAAAAAGTACTTGAAAAAATGTACTCACATAAGAGACGCGGGTATCGAATACTTTTACCTGATATGTACGGGTACGAGTACCGAACACTTTATTGCAAATGTAATGGGTACCAGGTACAGAGTACCAGAAATGTACTCAAGAGTACAGTAATTCAGGTAATTGTACTGAGTACGCCCTGCTCTGCATACATGACTATTCTGTTTGGAAAAAGGTAATAAAAGATATTGTTTATGTAAATTATAAAGATGAGCGGTCCCAAAACCGATCCTTGGGGTACCCCATATTTGATTTCTTGCATATTATCAGACACACGAATGTATCTGTTCGTGAGATAGGAAACTAAGTGGTAATCCTCTGACCCCGTAATATTCCAGCTTATTGATTAGAACTCATGGGAAACACAATCGAAAACCTTGCCAAGGTCTACCAAGGTAATCAAAGTGTAGATTCCCTCCTCAAGGCCCTGGACTATGTTTTTCGCCACATTATAAATGGCATCAAGTGTGCTCAGGAAACCGAATTGGCACTTGTGAATCAGATAATATTAAAAAAACAGACAGTTTATGGCCTGTTAAATATCTGTAACAGTGACAGGTTTCATGAAAATTAACAGTGACAGGTTTCATGAAAATTGTAACATTTGCTGATGGCGCCTTTCTTAAAAACCCCATAGGCTCAGTATCACTTGTTGGTAATTTGTCAATGATATGATATATAACTACCTTCCAGAAGGATCTGCAAGAAAATCATAGAGAGCGTCGTCCAAGAAGAATTCAGATGATGAATCAGTCCAGAAAATATCCCCATTACTAGCAATGGCAAGACTGTTGAATATCTTTGGCTTCTTACCCTCAATCTCCTCTTGAGGGGAAACCAATACCTGTTTATTACCTGAAAATCAATAGCAAATGGATCACTCAATATATTTTTTCACAACTCACAAACCTAGGTGGATATTTATTGTCATAATTCCATAATAAGCATCTGCTACATAGAGAGTTCCCTGTTTGTTGAAACGTAAACCCTGTGGTCTACCACAAGTGCGTTCTTCGTAGAAGAATCTGCAAGGTTTGCCTGTTTTTGCAATTGGCGACAAGTGGTTACCAGTCAACTTGAATATATCACCCCCCTGTAATCCTGTATAGAGCTCTCCATCATGACTTGCTAGACTTTCGGGGCCTGTAAAACGGCCCTTATGCCAAATTTCGAAGTCGTCCAATTTCCCATTCAGAGCTAGTTTTCCTTCTAGAGGTTTTGTAGATGGTAATCTGAAGGAAGTGTGAATGTATAAATGATATGCTATCTTTTCTTTAGAATAATAATTTGATATAGTTTTCCCAATATCAATTGCAGAAGCATAAAAAAGTCTTGCGGCGAAATCCTGTGAGTAGCAGTGACGGAGATAACTAATTTTATTTAGATATTTTAATATCCTAAAACGTATTTCGACCGGCACACACCAAGACCACAGACGCTACTGGTTTTTAATCTTTCAGAGCTATTAAAACACAAATATAACGCGTGATTTATGACCTCCCATCGTATAGTCACACCTGCAAGCATTGATGTCCGACTTGATTGGCCCAGACGAATCGGTTGTAGAACAGACAGCAGTCACTCAAGTCCACGTTGACCAGCGTGCTCTTTGTGCCGACGGAGACTGTATACAAGTAGTACAGATTATTTTTCGTTTCGTTTCTTCGCATATACGCTCGTGTTAGCGAAGTGAGTTTTTATTTGCTCCCTATAGAAACATCTTCTGCAATTGATATTGGATGGACTATACCTGTAATAAAATATAAACTTACCTTAGTGATTCTGAGAAACTGGTGTGAGGTGGGATATTTGGAACGAATAAAACTAATGCAATTATTATGGCAAATTCAAAAAGCCTGTGGTAAATGAATTGTAAAGATCCTCGTATGCCCATGTTTGGGAATTTGTACTATTGCTGAGATCAGTTGGGATGTGAGAAACGCTCAAATGCGATTATTAATTATTACATTAAAAATATCTGAAAATTGATTCAGGGGAGTACGATTAAAAACATCTTATGTGTTTACTAGACTTTGGGCTTAGGTTAGGTTAGGGTGCACTGTGCACTTCAAGCACAGAACATAATTTTGTGCACAAAACACATATGTGCACATATGTGTTTTGTGATTTTGTGGCTTCAAGTCAAGGTCAAGACACAAAATGTGACAAAATATCCCCACGACGACGGCAAAGATTATTGTTCTACTCTTTGACGACGGTTTGGTAGGTAGAGAGGGGGAAAACACGAGTGGACACGATTTGCTGTGGCAGCTTATGCTACGGCAAATCTTCACCAGTGTCTTGGCATGCAGCATTTGAAAGGTTAGGTTTGTTTGATTAATAAATAGGTAGTGCAGTTATTTATTCAACTTTGCAATAGTTTACATGTTACCTTGCCAAAATGCCTAGAGATAAGTACTATTCAGTAGCGGAAAAATAAATTATGGCAAATGTTATCAAATTCATGAAAAATGAGGCCAAAAATGGGATACAAATTTAAGTCATCGCTGACAATGATTTAATTATTTTTTGTTGAATTATTTGGTTTCAAAAAGCTTGTCGCGCGAAGTGTTCATAAAAGTAGGTACCAATTAATTTGATTGGGCAGTGATTAGTTGGTAAGTAAGAACTTGTCAAAGTATTTGATTTTTACAAAATATTCATGAAAGTAGACAACTTGTCGAAGTAATAATTTTATTACAATTCGCTCGACAAGCTTTTTGAAACCAAATAATTCAACCAAAAATAATTAAATCATTGTCAGCGATGACTTAAATATTTATTTTATACGTTTAGTACACGGCTTAAATAAAGGCTTGTCTTTAAAAAGTTTTTTTATTAGTTATTTTATTTTTTGCTTTTTAGTGAGTTCGCCTTAATCTGTTCATTTCTAATAGAGTATCGTTATTACAAGGTCTCCCTGTAAGTTTTGAGCTGAAAGAAATCATGATCTCCGATCCCAAAAACTCCCACACCCCAATTTTGAATAGAATCTGACCATAATCACAAAACTCATTCGTCATCCTAAGTCGTCATCTTCAATTAATAGATTTTGACAAAAAATTCCTAATCTCCAAACCTAAGAACCCCCATACATACCAATTTTGAATGAAATATATGACCATATAATCAGAAAACTCGTCCTTTATCTTGGGGCGCCATCTCAAATTCATTAATTTTGACAAAAAATTCCTAATCTCCGACCCCAAAAATCCACGCATACCAATGTTGAATCGAATTGGACCATAATCACAAAGTTCGTCCTCCATCTTGAAGCCGTCATCTTGAATTTATGAAATAATTTGGTACTCCTATAGAATTTCTATCAAAAGCCACAGTTCGGGCATCTTCGAGAAGAATTGGTTGTTAGGTAGGGGAAGGCCAAAGTGGTCGTTTCACTATTGGACGGGCTCTACCACAGAACACTCTAACTACATGGTGTTCTGTGTTTACTCTTAGATCATATATGCTATATATGATCTAAGGTAGAGCTCGACCGATATTGAAACGACCGTTTGGTAGGTAGAGAGGGGGAAAACACGAGTGGACACGATTTGCTGTGGTAGCTTATGCTACGGCGAATATTCACCAGTGTCTTGGCATGCAGCGTTTGAAAGGTAAGATTTGTTCAATTATTAAATAGGTAGTGCAGTTATTTATTCAACTTTGACAAAAAAATCATAATCTCCGACCCTGAAAACCCCCACATACCAATTTGAATCGAATCGGACCATAATCACAAAACTCGTCCGCCAAAAACTACGTCTTGCGTATCGCCTATACCAAATAATTTGGAACGCCTATGGAATTTCTATTAATAGCCACAGTTCCCGAACTTCGAGAAGAATTTGGTTGTTAGGTAGGGGAAGGCCAAAGTGGTCGTTTCAATCTTGGCCGAGCTCTATTACTACTACAATCAGTGTTGCCAATATATGATGTAAAAATTACTCTTTCGCTGTAACCCTCACATTTTCGAGCCCAAATTTGAAATTCCTCACAAAATCCTCACGTTGATGAAATTAATAAAAAACATATTTTCCATTATCATATTATTAATGGAAACAATGTACAAGATGCCACTTGATTTAATAAAACATGATTTTTATGCCTTCTTTATTTTTATAATGAACACTATGAAAAGTAAAATGTTTTCTTAACACTTTACACAAGTTAAAAATGAACAAAATGATAATATAAATCAAAACACGTAGGTATCAAAGAGAAAATAAACTATCGAGAGAATATGTCACCTCTAGTCGTCACCATTCTAAAATAGCAAGATGGTGGTCATCAATAGGGAACACGCATGTGCCCCTTTCCTAAAATATTTTGATTTGATTTTCTTCAAGTGGGATTAATTCAGTATAATCTCCACTTGAAGAAGCTATTGTATAGCGAAACATGTGTCGTGGTTTTGTAAACCCAGTTTAGTGAAGAAGTGAGTGTCTTTTGTTTACTTTAATATGGATTTTCATCAAGTATCGGCCACATCAATTCAAAATTTGTCTGTTAACTGTATAAATAGCCGCGCGAATTCATTCTAGTATAGTACAGAATGAGGAGAGATTGATTCAGATACACTGTCGTGCACAATATTTAGAGGTGAACTGTAATTGATTTATGTTATTGTCAGAGAACAGTGTTGTGATAGTGAAGTGAAATAAATAGTTGAGTATTTCAACGAACCCCAGTTTCGTAATAATATACATATTATTACAGATTCGGAAATAAAATCGGGGAGTATAGTATTTACAATAGGTTAGGACGAGAAGTACGCGTATTCAACTAGACCACTGAAGAATGTTTCCCCTTCCTACTGTTGCACCTCGAGTGTTAGCACGTTCTGCTGTATCCGTCTCTTTTGTAGTAGTAGTAGACTTTATTTTATGAATGATACCCAGCAAACATGAATGTTCGGTAAACTGGTGGGCCTCTGCTGGAACTGTTGGCACAATGATGGCACCGGTAGAAAAACGGCGGGCCAGTGCACGAAAATAAAAGGCAATTACGTTACGGTATTTTGTGCTTTAAAATGTGTTGGGCCTTCACATCCACGCCATTTACCTGCCCTAAGGGTATTTACAGAGCTGGGCCATTTCAGGAGTTCAGCATTTTCGCCACTACGACCTGGCATCTGTGCTGTTTTCGATAAGGCGCTGAGCGGTATGAGCCACGAGCCCGCGAAGAGAGTAGAGGACTTCTAGGTGGATAATGGGGGACTGTGGTAGAGGCTAGAGGCACCATTTGCATTGTTATTGTTTTTTGTGGTTATGTTATGTAGTGTGAAGCGGTGATTTTCGTTGTCGTTGATATTGTTTAAAAAATCAGTTAAATTGTGTTATTGTGTTCACATATGGAAGAATTAAAGGAGTAAGTAAACATATGAATAATTTTTTTTTTTTTTTTTTTAATGGCTTTGACATTTCGTCATTCGGCCAGTCACAAGTTGAGTATTTTTATGTATCATTTCATAGTGTTCTGGGTAGGCCTTGTTACTAACTCCATACGCCACCTAGGAGCAGCACTGTTAATTTGAACGCAACAGCGAAACGTCGAGGACCATCCTCGGCCCGGCTACGAAATTTAACATTTAATTCTCTCAAATTAAATAGAAAAATTTCTGCCCTGGCCGAGAATCGAACTCACGACCTTTCGATCATGAGTCGGACGCTAACCCACCACGCCAATCCCCCCATAAACATATGAATAAACGCATTAAAACATTCGTAATGTCTACTCCACTGAAACGAAAAAGCAAGCGTCATATGAATAAGTTGGTTAAAAAGAGTACCCAGATTACTGTAAACACAATTAATGCTGAATTAATAGTAGGGAAAATATTGTATCAACAGCCCATCAATTAGAAGTTCATAATGAATCTCGACTCATCAAATCATCCTTTGATACTGGTAGTACTGGGACACAATTTGAGGATTACATTGAAGCTTCATGTTCACGATTCACACCATCAAAAGGTTGTTTGACAGTAATGGGGGAGGGTACTTTTTATTACTTTGGACCGAAGAGTGGAATTTACAAAATTTTGGAGAAGAACATGATGACAGAAAGCAGTGTAGATGTAGATGGTTTGCCTATTCATAAAAGCACCAAAGAGTCATTCTGGCCTATTCTATGTAAAATAGCTGAATATCCAAATGAATCTCCATTCCTTGTGGCAATATTCTCTGGACCATGCAAAATCCCTTTGAACCTCTATTTTAATGAATTTGTGTTGGAATTAAAAAGTATCTAAAAATGATGGAATTGTGTTTCAGACTGGTGTAATTAGCATCGCTTGTCGATCATTTTGTTGTGATACTCCAGCCAGAGCATAGGTATATCAAGAATACAAAAAGACAATGTGTCTGACAAAAATATTCTTTTTTATATAATATGTATATTTTATTAACAGTAGATTTCGTTTGATTTCAGTATGTGTAAGAAAAAATCCTATGGCCCAGAATGCGACATTTAGTGAAGTTGAGAACACCATAAAGGTTTGGCTACGAAATGCCCCCGACAGGGAAGGAGGGAGGGCCAATTAAGAAAATCCTAAGGAGTCTCAAGATTAGGAATCAATTTTTTTTATTAAATTGAAATACTTGTTTTATGTTTGTTTATTCATAGAAGAATATTTAATTTTTGTTTATATCATTTCATTTTATATGTTATTTTAATGTTCATTACCTATTCATCTATATATTTTATATATAAATATATCCAAAAAGTCTAACAAATGTTTTTTTTTAATAACTTCACTAAAATGTAACATTCGTAGTAAGTTGGTGCATGATTTGAAAAATGGTTGGTCAGTATTGCCCTATCTCTCCAAGTATACGAGGTATACAAAAAATTGTTTTGATTAGGATCAATAGTAGACCACCCATATCTTGAATAAATATAGCAATATGTTTTGGTATATAGTTGTTTGAAATTAAATAATGAGCACAAATAAGAAATTGTGACCTATTTGAAACAAAAAATATTTTAGTTAATTTAGAACAACCCCATGTAATAGAACTTCTCACTTACCTAGGCATTACCAGAAAAGTAGTAGTCATTTCATGTTACTATTTTTGAGGTTATTTAAAAATTATATTTCTTGTTGCAAATCAATTTGATTCAACTTTATGAATAAAAAATGTTTATCTGAATTTTCAATAGCAACTCATTGTAAATTCTTTTATTTAATTGATTTGCAACAATCTTTTTCAAGAACAGAAATAATGATTCAAAATTATTCACTGAGTTTCCTAGACTAATTATTGTATCTAGAGGGTATCTAAGCGAGTTGCATGAAAAGTTTTGTTATATCTAGGGGCTATTTAAAATAAAATGGAAATAACACTTTTCCGGAAAGGCCGCGATTTTCGCGTTTTTGTGCTCGTTATTAAATTCTGAACAACTTTTTAGATACTATTTTGCTAGCCATAATATACGTATTTATGAATGTATATAACACCGGTTATATAATGGGTTACAAATGGGCCAGTATTGTGTTGAGAAGTGTTCCAGTATATCACCGCCGTCTAGAAGTGCCTGGGTAAACAATAAAACCATTGAAGTTTTCCCGATTTTTGTATATAATGACCACCATCTTGCCGATCATTTCCCCATCATATGTGGGCCAGCAGTGGTCAGAAAGTGCCAGCAGAGGCCCTGTTGTGTTCCACTAACATATTCATTGGCTATTCTTGCGGATCTTTTGGCGGCCGGCAGCCGGCCGGTGGGACGCGGGCGAGCTGGCCCAATGATTTGTAGATGTAGATGGGCCATTGATTGATTGCCGGAAGATAAGCATCTCGCCTTTACAGCGCCATTTAGGTGATGTTTGCTGGGTAATATACAAGGTGTTCCATATAAAACTCAGCGGGCAAATATCTGGGAAATGAAAGATCATATCCATATTTCGTGGAAGCAGATGATCTTGATGACAAAGGGTCCTCTTATTTACGTAAAGATCCATCACTAGGTGTCATCAGTTAGGGCGTCGCGACACCGGCCAATTTTTTTAAATGGAATTCCTGATTTTTCAATGTTTTTTGCGATTCTTCATCAAATTCTGAATTCAGCCATATAGCACACTCATAGTTCTACTTGACTACTGATGAAAAACAGCAACTTTATTGCATATATTAAAGAGGGCCATGAATAAGTCAAAATAAAAAGCAATAACACGAGTTTAATAACATTGATCTATCAGTTATAATTGCAATGCCTGTTCAGTTTAATCTAGTTGTTTCTGTAAAATAGCAGACAATACAAACTAATGTAAATGTTTCAAATTACCAAAAAATATTTTACTTTGACCAAAACTCTACCAACATGATGGTAATTATGAAAAAATTAAAGTGATAACATGAATTAATTTAGTAAGTGTTCGAACTGCCTCCCTTCACGTAGAATACACATATTGTATCTTTTTAATATTTCTCGATTCGTGACAGCTAAAAGCGTTGCTCGCTATATGGAAGCACAAACATTTGTGATACTATTTTTTAAATCATCTACATTTTGTGGGCGTCGCATATAAACTAAGTCTTTAATATATCCCCACAAAAAGAAATCTAGTGGGTCATATCTGGACTTCGAGCTGGCCATGGTGTTAGACCCTTATTTCCAATCCATTTCTCATTAAAAGTGTCATCCAAGTATTGGGTAATTATTCTATTATTATGCGGAGGTGCCCCATCTTGTTGAAACCACATATTCAGTCGAGTGTTTATTGGTAAATTCTCCAAGAGATTCGGTAACACATGTTGGAGGAAAAGCAAGTACCTCACTCCATTGAGAATTCCTTCGTAAAAATGAGGTCCTATCAAATAACAATCAATGATTCCGCACCAAAATTAACCCCCCACACAGACTGATATCTCCTTTCTTGAATCCAATGAGGGTTCACGTCAGACCAATAGTGACAATTATGTTTGTTTATTATTCCGTTGTTATGGAAACTGCTTTCATCACGCCATGATATTTTGTTCAGAAACTGATCATCATCATTAATACGGGTGGACAACCATGAGTTCAATCTCCTAATCTCCTAAATATGGGAATAGATTATAGTTAAGAACAATAAAGATTATTACCTGGCACTAGTCCTTGAACCAGATGTATTTTCTAGGGATGAAATTTGTTTTTTGACAAAATACGTAGTATTGACGATTTCGAAATATCACAATCCATTGCTACTTGTCTGGTTAGAACTATGTGGTTTAAATACCATTTGACCTACCACTGCTGATTCTCATCTATAGCAATTTTTTGTTTTTTTCGCTTTTTTTCATTAAAACATCCATTTTGTGCCAAAGATTTGGCAAAGCTAGTGAATGTTTTGTCTGGTGGTAATCTTCTGTCGGGATACCGATTAGCGTATTTTCTCACTGCTTCTTTTGTATTCCTTCTTGCTTCGCCATAAATACATATCATATCCAACTTTTCTGCATTCGAAACTTGAACCATTTTTCAATTTTATGAAAAACCAACACAAAACTGGATACACTTTCGTAAAATCTGATAGGTTTTCCAACAGATCGATTAATACTCGTATTATTGCATTTATTTTGACGCTTTCATGGCCCTATTTATAATATGCAATAAAGTTGCTGTTTTTCATCAGTATTCAAGGGAAACTATGAGTGTTATGGCTAAATTCAGAATTTGATGCAGAATCGCCAAATGCATTGAAAAATCTCTACGTAAATAAGAGGACCCTTTGACATCAAGATCATCTGCTTTCACGAAATATGGAAATCATCTTTCATTTCCCAGATATTTGCCCGCGGAGTTTTATATGGGACACCCTGTATAGTTATAAACATATAAATAATTTTCAAATACTTACATTACATCAGGTGTTTTAATGAAGCTATCTAGGCCTTTGAAGAACAATAAATTCATTCCACTCTCGAAGTTGGTTTGGGATATATAAAATGTATTACTTACATGTCCCTGTGTTGTATGATTGAAGATCACTATTTCTCACTAAATAACTGCTGGTTGTATCTCACTTGTAATTTTGAAAACATAAATCATATTCAAGTAGGTAATAGTCATTTTTGTACCGCCTGCCATTATAGGGTATTCAACCTAAATTCAATAGGGGCATATTGGTTTACATCTTAAAATAATCCTCATTCCTCGATTTTGAAATTTCAGCAATTGTCTCATTTGATTTTGGTTGAATAGATATATCGGTGTAGCACAGTAGTCAAAGTGAGGTCTTATTATGCAGTAGTAACATGTTGCAAAAGTAGATAAAGATTTTGAGATTCGGGGGAAAAAAATACATTTTCTTACATATCTTTCTATTATTCTTTCTTACTGGGCATGCTTATTTAAACTTAATTGATGACTATTGTGAACCCTACATTCAAGTAGAAACAATCTTGCAGAGAGGACGTGATTTCTAGTGTATTAGTACAGAGTATTAAACCACTTCTGAGTTGAGATGTCTAGTGATAGTGATGGTGAAGCCCAATATTTGGAAATGGAGATTGTTGATGATGAGGGCAAATGGATTAGGGTTAGGAAAAAACGAAAATCAAGAAACAACTTGTCCAACTCTGCTAAAAGAAGTAATCTCTCCCAAGAGGATATCAATTATATTATTTTGGGTGAGAGCCCACCTACTATATCAAATCTTTCTACCCAGACAGCACAAAAAAAACCAACAGATAAAAACACCCAACTCTACAAAAACTCGAAGGCAATGCACGAAATAGCACAACACAAAAAATACAAACACCTATTTTACATTGATACTGATACAGGGGGGTCAAGGATAGCATTCTGTAATATTTGGGAAAAACTTTATCCTTCAGCTAGCGATGAAATCATTAAAACTAAAACAGGGATTCTCCTCAAAACCAATCAAGATAAAAACAACATCTCCGTTGCTCTGGACAAAATGGTCGAATTGGGAAGGATTAGCAGTTTTAGGGAAACTTCTGCAAATTTCAAAAAAACACCTACTACAAATTTAGCACCAACATCCTACTCGGTTGTGATTGGAGGAATGGAGCAGGAAATATCAGACAGCCTCATAAGCGACCACTTGAAACAGCTTAAACTAGAACACCGCTACTGTAAAAGAATTATATCACAGGCTACCAAACAACCAACTACTCTGATCAGAATCATTAGCGGATCTCCCCTTACGTCCGAATTTCTTCTGAAAAATGGATTCTTCAACAAATTTAGACACTATCCTGTATATCCTAGCAAACCTCCATCATCCTCTCCCAAATCATGCAATCCTTTTCACACGCAACCGAATCCTGCAACACACTGCCCAAATGCCCGAAATGTTTTGGACCACACTCACTAAACACATGCACTTTAACATCCCCCCAAAATGCACAGGATGCGGAGCAGAGGACCACCAAGCCGGGTCATTTAAATGCCCAAAACGACCAATAGCACCCATTGCAGGCATCCCAAATATAGAAATCAAATCCCTCAATAAGAAGTCTCATCAGGTAGCTACAGAAAAGAAGGAAGCTCGTATCCACAATCCTCTAACTATACATGATCATATTATTAATACTTATGTCAACGAACTAAATGAACCTAAAAACAACAACCGATCAGAACTTTTGCAGAAACTCAGAAAGAGATTCATTGATAACTACAACGTGGACTCCACAGCGGTATTTTCAGAAAGCCGGGTTTACGTCTTGATTTTTTATCTTGAAACAGTTGAAGCGCCTTCTCCTACTGAACCACTAGACAGTGCCAATAATGTCCAATATGTCCACTAGATCCAAGGCGAAACTTATATACTGTAACATAAACTGCTATCTCCACAGAAAGTATATCATCAATAATTATATGGAAAATAACGACATTGATTGCAGTTTATTTGTGGAGACCAAGTCAGACACTGACGCCTCCTATAGAGACTGGGCTATTATTCAACATAACGGCAATCCCATCCCCAATAAAGCCAGGGGAGGAGCGTTGGTTCAAGCTCATCCCAGGATGAAAATTGGTAAAGCAAATCCGCCCACTCTGAATTGCCCACTTAATGAATGTATTCACTTTACAATACCCTTCTTACAGGAAAAGATTCATGTGTTTTTGGTTTACCTTCACCCCTCCTCCAGAATTGAGGGAAACATTTTCACTAAAGCCAGTCTTTGCAAGTATTAGCTGATTATAGGTGACTTCAACATAAATAACAGAGTCAAAAAAAGGCGACTGAACAATTTTCTACAAAATACCAACTTCATTAAGAGAGACACTGCTCCCACCTTCCTTATGCCCAATAACACAGATAGTACTCCAGACATCATTATTCATACAGCCAATATTGCACCAAACATCCTCAATATAGAAGTAATGCCTGATCTGGGCTCCGACCACTTGGGACTTCAAATAACAATAGATCTAGAAAAACCACTACAACAGACCATTGTGGAGCGGTATAACTTTCATAAAACTAACTTGGACGAAGTCAACAAAGATATCTTAGATTACCTTGCAACCACTGAAGGACAAGAGATCTCCCCCGGGACCATTTCCAGATTCAATCAGAACATCACCAATGCAATTTTGAGACATACCCCTAAATGCACCTATAACTTTTACACCCACCAGTTACCACCATTCATCTTATGCCTGATCAAGAAAAATGGGAAAATTTATAGAGAGTACCGCATAACTAGAGACCCACAAGCAAAATCAGAACTAAATCAACTCATCAAACACATAGAAACCCTCATACAACAGTTCAGAACACACAAATGGCTTAAAACATGTGAGGAAATCAACGAGAAAAGGGGAAAAACATAAGATATCAAAAAACTCTCTAAGTATAACAAGAAAAACTACAGTAGCCAAATAATTGAAGAGAATGGAATCAAATATGAATCACCTTCAGAAAAAGCTGACATATTTGCAAGACATTTCCAAGGGGTTTTTGAGGAGTCTGATTTTGATGCTGAGACCTACAACACTATCAGAATGGTACACTGCTAATATGGGTGATACACCTCCTCCAGAGAACAGGTTAACAGGTGAAGATTAGTACTATGAAATTGTGAAATCAGGCAAAAATACAACTCCAGGTCACGACTACCTCTCCAAGAAAATATTAAGAAATGTTGATGACCAAATTCACCAATACATCATCAGGATATATGAATATGAATTCTGCCTAAGTAGACACTTCTTTCCCATCGAATGGAAGACCGGCACTATCATAACGATACCTAAACAGGGATTGGATCACACCAAAACTAGCAGCTATAGACGTATCACTCTGCTACCTGTTCTGGGCAAAAACCTAGAGAAAATAATTAAAAATAGGGTACAATCAGCTCTAGGAAACAGAATACCCGACTACCAGTTTGGCTTCAAGAACAACTGCTCAACCCTTCTACCACTCACAAACAATATTGAAACAGCCAAATCTGCTCAACAGGAACAAATCTGCTGCCATTTTTATGGACATTAACAAAGCCTTTGCTAGTGTCTGGCATAAAGGACTAGTTTACAAACTGCATTTGATGGGATGTCCCAGGTACTTAATATTCCTAGTGAAGCTCCTGTTTATTCCCCTCCCCATCAAGGATTACCGCAAGGATCACCTCTCTCTCCCCTCCTCTATAACCTATATTGTGCAGATATCTACTACCACAATTTGCCGGAACAATATCACTTCTCGCAATCTAACTATATTCTCCAGTTTGCGGACGACACAGCATTGATCACTCATGACAAATCCCTAGAAGGAATGATGGACTCCATCCAACATCTCACCTCATCTCTACCTGCCGGTGGTTTAATAAATGGCGATTGAAACCTAATCCCAGCAAATCCCATCTAATGATATTCAATCCCAAACTACGACCAACATCACCGACTATCAATATTCAACAACAACTCAATCCAGTGAGGACTACCAAATAGTTAGGGATCAAATTGGACAGCAAACTCACCTTCAACACACACCTAGAGAAAAAAAAGAAACAAATGGTATCCAGAGCCAAGCATTTCAGTTGTCTCACGTACCAAAATAAAGCCATCAATATTCCAACAGCCAGCAGAATCTACCAACTCATCTGCATACAATACAATACAATAGTTTATTCATCCTGTAAGATCACATGTGATATAGGACAAGTCAATAAAAGCAGTAAAAAGTCAATAAAAGCAGTAAAAAAGGTCTAACACTTACAAATATTATAAGTCATAGAAACATACAAACATGCAAATAAAACTCTATATAATAATCTGTTAAATGTTTATAACTAAATTAAAGCTAAATTGCTACTGAATTCTTGTGTTGTATAAGGACATAGATCAACAAGAACATTTTTTAGTTTTCGTTTAAAAATATGTACAAACCAAAAGTATTCGGTGATTTTTTGGATAGTTCCAGGTGCCTGAAAGGTACCTGAAAGTTCTCTTTTTTCCTAGTATCGTGAGTATGCTTGTCACAGTTCCTTTTGTAGGTATTTTGATTACAATGTACATATGTCAACAGTTCAAGAATTAATATGCTACTGACTGTTAATATTTTAGGTTCTTTAAAAATGTTTCGACATGAGTGGTCAGGTGGACAGCCTACAAGACATCTTAAGATACGCTTCTGACATAGGAAGACACTATGTGCAGCTGGAGTGTTTCCCCATAAAAAATTCTGGCGTGAATTTCAGCGTGGTAGAATTTTAGGAGATGATCCAAACTTACTGTACTTTTTAGGTTTCTCAATTGATAACATTTAGAATCCAGAACTTTACATAGTTTATTACAGTGAGTTTTAAAAGACAGAGTGGTCCTAGAAATTTGACATCTGTTATTAAATCAATGGTAGTATTATTTAATTTGACGTTTAGTGTCGGTATGTTTGAGTTTTGATGAGTATGAAATGTTGTATAGTTGGTTTTACCACAGTTAAGTAACAACGATCTGTCAGAGGACCAAGCAGATAATTTGTTGACTGAGCTCGTAATTTTTGTTTGTAATGAGTCAAAATTTTTATCTTTAATTAGTAAAGTGGAGTCATATGCATATAAAGTGGTAAAAGTATCTGATAAAATCAAGGGCAAGTCACTTATATATAAGATACACAGTACAGGGCCCAATATAGATCCTTGTGGAACCCCTAGTGCATTAATGTCCATTGATGAGAAAACAGATTTTCCAGATTAGGATATTTTTACTCGTTGACCTCTATCTTCTAAGTACGAGTTAAACCAGTCATAAATATTACCTCTGATTCCGTATCTGTATAACATATTTAGTAGTGTGCCATGGTGAACGCAGTCAAAAGCACGACTGAAGTCACAAAAGATTCCCGCCAGGCTCTCACCGTTTTCAATGGCTTCAATAATTTCTTCATAGAACGATGTTATTGCGGATATTGTAGAGTGTTTCGTGCGAAAGCCATGTTGATTATCACTAATTATTTGGTACTTGTTTAAAAAGTTCGTAAGCTGATCAATCATGGCATATTCAATTATTTTCGATAAAACCGAGGGTACTGATAGTGGTCTATAGTTTTCTGAGCATCCTTTCTTCAAAATAGGAGTAATTATAGAAGTTTTCAACTTAGAGGGAAATTTCCCTTCTGTAAAAGATGAATTTATAATATGCATTAAAGGTGCAAGTATGTGGGGTCCTATCTTTTTGATGACAGTTCCAGAGATTCCATCAAAGCCATAGGATGGTTTATTTTTTATTTTGTTTTTAATTATTTCAAGAACATCATTTTCCGTTACATGGGCAATAAACATGCTATTAGTTTGAAAGTCATTATTAGGGTATTGAATAACAATATCTGGATTATATATGTTGTTTATGGTGTCTTTTGGGATTTTTATAAAAAAGTCATTGAACTTATTTGCTATTTTTGAGGGTTCATCTAGTATTTCATTGCCGTCTTTTATTTTCATGTGTGTCATAGTTTTTGTTTTACCATTCAGTTCATTTATAACTTGCCATGTTGTTTTATTTTTGTTTGTGGAGTCATTTATTTTATTGAAATAAAATTGACTTTTTGTACTTTTAACAAATGCTCTATGTTGTATTCTAGCTTCTCTATAAAGATTTTCTGACTGGGGGTAGGATTTTTTTAACACATAATTTTTTTAGGTTTTCTGATGATTCTTTCACCTCGTTAGTGACCCATAGTTTGTTAGTTTTGTTTTGAACTTTTTCGTTTTTGATCGGACAGTTTACGTTAAAATAGTGCATCAATGTATCGTAAAATTTGTCAGACCAATGATTGAGTACGGACACACTGTTTTTCTCAACTGCAAGCCAACAACTAGAAAAAAATTGCAAGTTGCGGAAACAACTGCACTAAGGACTATCACAAAAATTCGTCACCCAAACAACCCACTACACAATCTCTTATATGAGCTCACCAACGTTATGCCGATTGAGGATTGTCTGAAACATCTACTCCACCGATTTTGTCTGAAGCCCATAAACATAGAGCTCCTCAACAGATTTACCCTCATAAGAGACCCACAAATTCAAGCTATACATCGACACCCCCAGGCAACTACCTGGGCGAGAATCCAACACAAACATGATTAAATATGCATAACTTTTTTTTTTTTTTAATATATTTTTCATAAAATTGTACCAATAGGCAGAAGGACTTTGGTCGATAGCCAATTGAATTTTGGTTCGGTTCAATAAAGTTCCTTTTATTATTATTATTATATTGTGAAGTGAAAAAAAAAAAAAAAAATTGTTTTTAACCGCTTTCTTAGTTGTTTGACCAACCCTCAGAAGTTAATGAAAACTTGTACGAGTTAAGATCACGGGGACCTTACCTTTTATAGTGGGATCCGAAACCACTCTTGGGACCTTGAAAAAATTTTTCACCAGCTGCGGGAATCGAACCCGCGCCAGGTGGAAACAGTTGACACAAGACCAACGCTCGTTCCACTGAGCCACAAGCCCCGTCCTAGATACTTTATTTCATTTACAATTGTGATACTTTATTTCATTTACAATCATTCTTTTGCGCCGATAGGGAAGCAATGACCAAGAAAACAGAGAGAAGGTTTTCGATAGACCTCACTGGCCTGCAAGCAAACTGTTTTCTCGGTCATGTAGACCCAAATGGCAGGCAACGTGTTAATTTTCACTCAGGAATGTTTCCCTTTTCAACATGTTCCACATCTGAAACTCAAGCTGAAGTTTAAGAAAAAGGGACTATTACTTACAAATACTTCTGCTTCTTAAATATTGCAACTACTTTTGTTTTCTTTTGATAAAATTCAGTCACACATTAATATCAACAGTAAATAAAGAAGCACTTTATTATTCCATTAACAAATATTCAACATAATAAATACATTTTTAAAAAGGTACAAAAAATATGAGCAAATGTCATACACTTGATATGAACTAACAACTTTTCCTGACTAATCCCGTATTAAATTTCTGTTGGTCTTGGATAAAAAATGGTGGAATGTGGAATATCACTTATGGAATAGATCACAGATCTAAAATCAAATAGTCTTCCGAATAATCTGGTAATACTTTTTTAGCTGCCATAATACTTTTTATATTACACAAAAAACTGTTGAAGGATCCAACCTGGTAACAGCAAAACATAGAGCAACATGAGTAAAAGCTCTTTGCTAATTGAATGTGACTTAATATCATTAAATTTCTGTTAAAATATATTTTGTTATTGAATAACTTCATGTTTTGAAGCTCTAGAACTCCAGCATAAGCAAAAGGTTAATAATGGGTTGGGTATAAAAAATACATCAAAATTAAAAGCTTGTAGAATAACCGCACAAGCACTTTGAGCAAGTACCAAATAAATGTTTAGCAAATCATGAAAAAGTCACAATTTACCAGATTATCCAAAAGAATATCAACACAAAACTTCTATGATTTGGGCTTTACTGATTCTTTAACTGGTACAGCTGTGTTCCTTTCTTTCATAGGAGGAGCTTGAGTTTTGGGATGGCTTGTTGTTTTGGGGAGGTGGGTTTGTTGTTTTGGAGGAGGTGGGTTTGTTGTTTTGGAGGTGGGGTTGTTGTTTTGAGGTGGTGGCGTTTGTTGCTTTGTAGGAGGTGGGGTTTGATTTTTTGGAGGTGGTGGCGTTTGTTGCTTTGGAGGGGTGGTGTTTGTTTGGAGGAGTTTGCTGTGGGTTTTGGAGGTGGCGTTTGTTGTTTTGGAGGTGGTGTCGTATGTTGCTTTTGAGGCGGGGGTGTTTGTTTCGGGGGAGTTTGCTGTGAAGGATTTGTTGGCTTTTCCTGGTGTGGGGGAGGTGGAGGTGGTGGTGGAGTTTGTTGTCTAGTAGGTGGTGAAGTTTTCTGTTTTGGAGGAGTTTTTTCTTTTGGGGGAACGGTTGTGCTAGGTTTTACAATAGTCGGCTCAGCTTGTGCTTTTGATTTGGCAACAGGAACGTCTCTTTTCTTTCTTTCGTGGCCCAGATGTTCCCAACCAACTTTGGACAGTGGGATTCTTCCAATATAATCGTTAAAAGGCGAAGCAAGGTAAATATCACCTTTGAAAATATGTGGTTCACATATATAAGTTATTTCTTTATTGTTTGTCGAGATACTTTCCAGAATTTCTCCATTTCGGGATAAACGAATAATAATTGTTCCTGGTGGTGTGAACATTTTGGGTGTTGAAGTGAAGTGTCCAATCTGAAAATCAAACACTAATTCAACAGGCCAGTAATTATTCACATTTTGAAATTGAATAATTGCAAAATTATAATTCGAAGGTACGAAAAAGAAACTCAACTAATGATTCTGTGCTGTAGTCATAAAGATGCATCATACAAATCAATATGTGAAATGATTTTTCAAAAATAATAAACAGCATGTTGCAAAGGGTTATCTTGACGATGGAAGATAGTGACTAAAGTTTATCTTTCAGTCGCAGATGATTCCACATCTGATTTTATGAACATCCCGTTCATATTTGCAAAAAATCAATAAACAGTAGTTTCAAAATTTGGCGATGAAAATGAAACAATCATTCCAATTCGAAACTGTACTGTGATTGGCCTTGCGCTACATATCATCACTCTGTATAAGTTTTTCTGCTGAATTTAAGTTATGATTCGGCATCCAATCGAAAAAAAATATGATATCATTGTCTGCGGGCTATATGACCGAACTTAGTATGTGAGTAGAATGACATGTGTACAACGTTAGCAAAGTAACTAGCACAGATCTTGAAATCACTTGCAAATAGGATAATAAGCGAGGACACGAAATTTTCAAAATATTTTTAATGGATTTTACAGCTTGTAAAAACTCTGTTGGTAATTTTATTTTTTATTTTCTAAAACTAAAAAAAACATTTAAAGTCGGCAAAATTCAACTGGCTTCTTTCTAGCGCCATTGCAAAATATTGTGACGTAATCACCCGATCAACCACAGTTGATTGCTTCAATCAATTTTGCAACATTGCCATAACAAGAATAAATTGATTAGCTTTCCTTTATCATACATCGTTTTGATGGACCACAATGATTCATAACCAATCAAATCAAATTTATTCATTAAAAAGACCATATTGCTATAAAAACACGTCAAAAATTTTAATACCTAACCTAATTCAGCACATGATATAAATATCAAATACACAGTATAGAATCATAAAATTCGCAATAAGTTTGTATGCTACATGTTAAAATATTCTTCCAAAGTATAGAATAAGCCGCCCCTTAAAAGTTTTGTTAACGATTTTTTTAATTTAAAGTGGTTCCCTTGATCTTTCATTTCCTTATGAATTTTATTATATATTCGGATTCCAATATTGAGAGGACAGTTCTGTGTTAATTTCAATCTTGTGGGGTATTTAGAAGATTTTGATTTCGAGTGAAATAGTTATGAATGTCTTTGCGACAAGCTATACCCGTATCTATAATTTCATAAAATTTTGGGACTACATCGTTTAATTCATCAGAGCTGAGCACATTATTCCAGTCAGTAGAAGCAAGGAAGTTATTGAAACCGATATAATTAGCATTTCGAAAATCATAATAATAATCCCGTTTCAAGTGATTTGTTAGGTGAAGTGATTGTATTCAATGAACAGCTATAAGAGATATGGTGATAATTATCTTCAAATAATCTGTCTTGTGCCCTACATACTTTTAAACTATCATCACTGCTAAATAATAGGCCCAGGAAAATGCAAGAAAACGACACTACACGAACCTATTGCACACAATCCGTGAAAATAATCACATGTCTCCTATACTAACTATGCAAAATTGAACACCGTTCCGCGTTCTGTCCAATTTAATCCGGATGTGTAAGGACGCAGTGCCGCATTTATCACCGACCTCTATGACCCCATATAACGTTAGTGTCCATCAACGTGTTAATAAAGGATTGAGTTTTGCATGGCAGAGCTCTAATGCAATTTTTCTGGATAATAAATAGTGTTTTTGCGGCTATAGACTGTCCCGTATTATACCACAAGTCAATCTTGATTGGATTTCTGCATAATAAAAGTTTTTCAGTACTTGGATTGTCAGTACTCTATACATGCACAGTATTTGAAATATTTTGGTATTTACTACCTTGATTATAGTCTTTATGTGACTGTCCCAGTCTAAGGTATCACTGATTGTCATGCCTATAAATTTAATGCTGTTGTTCTGATTGATGTTATTGTTATTAATCATCATAGTTACACTTTCAACTTGTTATTGTTTTGTATGAAAAATAAGGAACTCCGTTTTTGTTGTATTTATGTAAAGCATATTTTTGGAAAACCAATATGCAATTGTTGTCATTAGATCCTAAAGCGTTTGGTTCAAATCATGTGATTCCTAGATACGAGAATTGATAAGTCACGGTATATAAAACAATTTTAAAATCGGACAAATAATATACTATATCTGCCCCATAAAGAGAGAATAATGTAGGGGCTACAACACTTCCCTGAGGTACTCCTATTTCTACAGGTGCAGTGCTTAAGGTGTGTTGACTGATCATTCCTCCATCACTATGGGATATAAGTGAATATTAAAAATACCAAGGTTTATGTGCACTGTAAAATCGACAATATTGTTTTATGACAGATCGATTGTTTTTAAACCCTTCAAATCTGCCATAGTCGCTTTACATTGCGAATAGTGTTCTAATTCTGGCATTTATAGTTTAAGAAACTTGGCAACATCGCCGTTTAATGTCACAATCACCCCGATTATGCCTATTGGCTGCTCGGTCCTTTACGTCACAAAGAGCGCCAATATTAGCATCAAAATTTGCCGTTTTCAAAAACGAATGAAAACTGCTGTAATTGAAATTTGACTGAAAAAATGTTTTCTGGGTACATATATGAGTTATATATTTTAAAGCGATAATAATTTCCTTTGTCCTCGCTTATTATCTCTACAGTTGCAAAACTGATTGGTATTGTCTATTGTCACAAATCATCCATGAAAATCTCATATATTTCAGGAAAAATATTCATACATTCAATAATTTAAATTGCTAGAATACAATTGAGGAGGATTTACATACACCAGTGACGTGACAGTGCTGTGACTGACCGGTGGTTCCACCAGCGTAATCTCATATTGATGTCTATTCGCACTGTCACATGCCGGGAGAGTATGAACAATACCCTTCATGTCCCTGGAAAAATATTTTCAACCTCGTTGGTGGACTCACGGGCCGGTCACGTCACTGGTGCGTGTAGATCCACCTTTAATGGTTTTAACATTGTACCTCATATCAAGATATTGGAAAAAGCATATCAATAGATATTCCTTTTTTAATAGGAGGTCTATAAATATATATTACTACTAACACAAGAGACTTGCAGATTACGGATGAACATTCAATTATACATTCCAGGCTTTTGAGATTTATTTGTGGGATATCACTTATATCTAATGAGTTTTTTGCAAGAATACATGATCCACCATGTATTTTATGTGTCCTTGCAAAAGCAGATGCCAACTGGTATCTCTTGACTGTAATGAGACATTGTTCTTGCTCTGTATACCAGTGTTAAAAATTTGTTAGGTTAGACAAATAAATGATGGTTGAGATTCAAAAGTTTCTAAAAATATTTCTAGTTCTAAGGTTTTATTTTTCAGGCATTGTATATTTTGATGTAGTATGATAAAGTAGTCATTCAGATATTCAACTTGGCCAGTTGGTTCATTTTTGTCATATAATAATGTTCTTGTTGCATATAATCTGAAAATTTGCATCTTCAATTGTCTGTATTGTTGTTAGAACATTTTTATGCATTGGATCGAGCAAATAATTTTCAAGTTCATTACAAATATTAAATTTACTACCTTTTTCTTTTTTATCAATGCGATCAACTGGGGTTTCACATTCTGAGATTGTTATTAAATTAGTAGTTTTACTGATTAACAAAATATTTTTCAGTGCTGAATTCAAAGTTTTAGTATTACTGACATTCTTAGTATCACTATCATCATTCTGATCATAGCTCAGGCTGTACTCAAAAATATTACTTGTCAGGTCTGATAGCTCAGTTTCTGACTTGATGATTTCCAACACATTGCATTGTGTCTTCGTCAGTCTTTTTGACTACCTTTGAAAAGCCTGTCGCATATTGATCACCTAAAATAAGAATTTTAGATTCGCCTTTTACCTGCTCATTTGATATATCTGGACTATTATCAGCATTTTCAGAAGGTTTTTTCATACAATCCTGGTGGTCCACTTTTTGGATTTTATCATAAAGGGTTGTATCTTGGTTGATTATCTCTCCAAGTGCCCTCCACTGGGTTTTATTTTTGTTGATTCTCCTTTTTTTTAGTATTTTTTTTCGTCGGCCTTCAGATGTTTCGCCTAGTTGCACTTTCTTCTTAATTTTGTTTTTCTCTTCAGATGTTTTGTACAATCAGCACAATTCCAGTCATTTTTGTTGTCAGAAATGAAATGAATTGAATAACAGCAGCGTTGAGATTGACACATGAGACGTGACATTTTTTTTAGGCAGTTTTATTTCAATTCAAACGTTCACAAATAACGTGAAACATTTTTTCAAAATAATTCATAATAATATCTCCAGATGACTTCACTAAGAAGTGCAGAAACTTTGGAAAATATTTTTTTCACAAGCGAATTAGAACATACTTTGTCTCCTTCTAAGTGAGTTTTGCAAAAATGACATTGTCTTAAGATTTAAATACACCACTTCACTAGAGTCTTGAAATGAATAACACTACACACAAAAAACTGGAAACAAATACAAAATGAAAATATTTAAAAAAAACTCAAAACAAGTGTATAACCTCTAAGAAAACAGACAAATAATGTACTTATGTCTGGTTTGCATTTTCGCCACTTTGGCACTGGATCTAATATTGAATTCCCAATAGTCTATATCTTGTCATCTGATGTATAACAGATATGATTTATAGTTGGCGTTCCAATGATCTACGACGTCTAGCAAGCATGATTTGTCCGATGGACGAAGTACGATGATACAGGTATGCATTCTAGTTAGTAAGATATATAATTATGAGTTTAGTGGTCACATTCAATTGCATTAAATAAATAGATTTAATTTTTCTAAATGTTTTCAAGTAACATAGAGTGATGAGGATTCGTGAATTAACTGATCTAAGTGAGAACTGGAAACTATTATACCTTCGAATTATACTGTACTGGCTATTAGAATAATTTTAGTGATTATGTTGGTAGCAATATCATAAACTCATTTTTGTGGAAATAAAAAAGTACTTACACTATGAATTGCTCTTTTAGCAAACTCGCAGGGGTAAACCTTGTTCAATGTTTCGAAACCAAGCTGGAAAATGCCGAAAATTCTTGACACAAACTTCCGAATACGAGGAAAAGGTAAGATGATCTGACTGAGATATAGATGATCTTCATCTTCTGCTACAACCATCGAAACAAATACTCCACCTTGTCCATCTGATTTCAAATTATCTGGTAAGCCAGGTAAACCGTCAATAAAAACATCATGAGTGCCTTTCTTAGGTCCTTTCAAATAGTAACGGTATATTCTACTTCCCCCTGTTTCTGCTACTATCACAAATTCCTCATCATCAGCCAACAATACTCCATTGGCAAAGTGAAGGTTTTCGATGAGAACTTTGTTGGTTTTAGATTTTGCGTCATAGTGAACCAGCCTGAAAAATAAAATCTATTAAAACTTGATAATGACTTTTTTAATTATTACTTCTTCGTTATCAAAATGGCAATTTCTATAATAAAAATGAAATTAGAGTAAATCATCAAGGAAGGAAATGGCATTTTTATTATTACATTTCTGGTAGCATCGTCTCAAGGGAGAAAAACTGTGAACAAAGTTGAATTTTCAATAGTTGATATCTTAAAAGGAAAAAAAAATATTTTACACTTAATTATCTGAAATAAGTGCATTATCATGAATTGATAAAAATAAATTTCATATCTTCTGTAATCCTTTTATTTGGCTTATTCAAGGAACATAAGGTTAAGTGAAAGAACAAATCATCAGTGAGATTCTCGCTGAATGAATTGAACTTCGCCTTTTATTTTTAACCGACGAAATCAAAAAGCAGGAGGGAGGTTCTCTAGTCGGACGCGTATTTTTATTTTTTTACAGAGTAGTAGATTTCGATGATTCTTTTTTATTGAATAGGGTGTACTTCGAAGTTGGTCCCATTTGAATTTGAAAATAAAAATCCTCCCCTAAGGGTAGCAAAATGGAGGATATTTATCGTTCACCCTCTGAATTTTGGTTCGTTAACCGATTCTATCAGGCATAACTTTGTACTCCTTTTTTTATTAGATAGTGTATACCTCATAGTTGATCACTTTCGAATTGGGATGAATTAATCTACCCCTATGGGTAGAAAAATAGGGGATGATTGATTTTTCACTTGTGAACATTGGCACACATATGTCATTATTTTTGTTCTCCTACATCCGTCACAATAATTACATTCTATGAAAGGATGGAATTATATACAAAGTGATGAAATAAACTAACCAGAGTATCAAAAATAAATCATTAAAGTAGATAATCATATTATTTAATAGGTTGACTGCCCGACCATATTTTTTAAGCATCCTCGGATGCCGTAATGTGTTATTTGTTTTTTTTACCAGGTTTTGGATCAATAAATCCATGTTGAATTGAAGAAAAAAAAACGCGTAACCAACTATGACACAGTTGGAACAAAAGTTCAACAAAGGACGCCGCACGGGATACAACCTTCTTTCGGCAACGCCGGCTTAATAATGGTGTGTGAATATGAAGCGATACTAAAGGTTTGTTTTGGTTCAAAGCCAGGACGATTCTGAATCAGTTTTAAAGAGTAGGACAATCATAGCGTGAAAGATTTTGCCCGGTCCGTTTTTCAATAAACGACTGTGTGACTACTTCGAACGGTTCTAGGACCGTCCCTAGTGCGAACCAAAACAAGCCTTAAGACTGGGATCAGAGTGGTCAGCGATTGATTCCGAAACACTCCGATCGGGGTAGTCGGCAGTCAACCTGTTAACTGTTAATAGTTGAAGTAAGGTGGGTAAGTAAGTATTTTGGAAGTAATCAAAAATTAAATAGGTAGTAATTAGTAGATTTCAGCCACAAAAAATTTAAAAACAATAAATTTTTAACAAAAAATTAAACCGACGACGAAAAACGGAACAGAAAAGCAAAAAATAAAATAAACCTTAGCCTCAATAACTGAGCTCCTAAACTAATGTAAGTAACTAATTTTAAGTCGGTGCCAAGCAAACAATCAAAGAAAATCATTAAATCACTCCAACAAAATTATGAAAATGTCACTGCGCATCTCGATGCCATCATTTTACGCTTTCCTAACTCATTTGCTTGTTTGTTTGGCGCTGACACAAAATTAGTTACTCACATTAGTTTAGGAGCTTAGTTATTAAGACTAACAGGTCTATTCCGTAAAAATCCGTTATTGAACGATCCGTTATCAAACGACTGTCGGTAGCCGGCTCTTAACGATGCGTGTGAACGATATGTCAAAAATACTTATTCCTTAAAAGGTGTCGCTAGAAATGACCTTGGCAAAATAAAAAATAAAAACAAATATGCTTTAATATCGAAAGAATTAAATTCTCATTTTTTCATTTTTAAATACTTTAATTCTCTTAACGCAATTTCAGTAAAGAGATCCAATGAATGTTTTCAGGATGGTTAATGATAATTTTTCGATCCGTGCTGAATGTTGCTAACTTAACAACTGTTATTTCATAATAAAATGTCAGTATAGAATATAGAAGTCTTGTCTATGATCAGGTATTCGAAGATCAGGGTAGTTTGGATTTTATTAAAAAATCATGAAAAATACCAAAGTTAAAAGAAAACGTTCTTCGAAAACCACCAGAACGCAATATATGTTGTATTTAGAAACCCTCGAAAATAATGAACACTTTCGAACGAATAAATTTATTTATTTTTCTTCAGAATTCATTAAATTGCATATGAAAAATATCAATACAACTTGCCTTCTTTACAATTCTCCACCTAAAATGTTGTTTAAACCTGTCATATCAAAATATAAATCCACAATTTCCACAAAACTAGTTGCAAGTCGTTAAAAACTGCACCCATTCTATTCCCGTTAGCGAACGTTAGACTCTGTCGTTCACTACCGATATCGTAATGACTTTATATTTTTACGGAATACGATTTGACACAAATATCGTTAATATAACGATAATAGTTGGATAACGACATCGCTATGGGTTACGGAATAGACCTGTAAGAAGGTTTAATTTATTTTTTGCTTTTCAATTCCGTTTTTCGTTGGTTTAATTTTTTGTTAAAAAGTTATCAATATTTAATTCCTAGAAATGATGAGAAATTAGAAATTTTTCTATTGAAAATAATAAAGACCATTATTATTATTATATTGCTGGAATTCATAGTATTGAACATGTTATCAATTGGAAAATAACCCATCATTCCATTCGGTTGTTATTCTAGATATTTCATTCCACAAGGACATTAATATAATCATAGGTGATAAAGGTCATAACACATTCTTTTGTTTGCATATACTTTACATTATCTTGCTTCCAGAGGTATTAATAAGTCACATTTCAACATTCATCTGAGATAAGCAGGAAAAATAAATAATAAGTTTTTGAATTGGCAAGACTGGATGGAAAGCATGTGCAATGAAGAATTAAATCTCATTTTCAAGAACTAAAACAAAAACTACTGAATATTATTTAGAAGAGTTGTTTGTCTCTTTGATGAACATCATTGAAATATCATTATTGGATTAAACAAACAAAATTCACAAGGTGGATTTTGCATACAGTATGTAAGATTTAAGACTGAACTCGATGGATTAAAAAAAAAGTATATAAAGTAATCAAAATCTGGTCAACAATCAAAAATATATTTTCAATATAAGCCCCATCACCGGAAAATTATTGTTTTTTTTGTCTTGATATCATCATACAGAATTTAGCTTTTGGCAGAAATTAGAAGAAACATCCATTCAATTGAAGATAGGTTTGGTAAATGAGGAAATTTGTTGAAGAATTCAATTGAGAATTGTTATAATCATGGAGCAGGTTATATACAATATGTTTTTTTATATCTTATACTAATCCATCTGTTTGTTTTCCCCATTTCATCCATTCTTCTATTTAAGTTGTTTTACTTGAATTTCAAGAAATAACAGGGTGTTGTTATGTGATATGCAAAACGGAAAGTTAAATTAATAGTATTCCCCATATAATGAATATAGTAGAACTTAATTAGTGGAAACTAATCAGTAACTTAGCTGACTGCTTGTTGCATAAATTACCATACATTATTTTTATTGCTATTCAAGGCATTTGGGGTCAAAATTATGAGGAAAACAGTGGCATGGTGTGTGTGTGTCTATTTGTAATGGTGTTCCATGCCATATCGAAGACCATTTGAAAAACATGTGCAACAACTGGAACAAGATGCACAAAATGAAGAGCAATGGGAATGTAAGGTAGTTGTCGTCTGATAATCGGAACCAAAATTTCTTTCATATTACGTTGTAAAATCAAAAATAATTATAGTATTAAATATAGATTTTTTTTTAGATTGTACCTAAACTGTTGTACAGGTACGCACCACTACAACAAAACTTACGAAAATCGGGGATTTTTTCATCACAAAAAACTGTCAACAATTCCTTTAAAAGAAGCTTTCGTTTCATTCGACAACTACCTTAAACTTTTCATATCTTAGATCGCTTAGTCATAACATCTGCTGGTCCCAAGCCCGGAAAAAAGGTTAATATACGATCCTAATTTTCTGAAGAATTTGATGCGAAATCAGAACAATCGAAAATTCAGTTCAATTATGTTTCTTTCGATTTTCTGGGCCCATTCAACTAACTTCAAAAAAACATTTTTGAACAAAAATATGCAGAGTTACAATTCAAGTGAAAGAAAAAAACTCGCTTATGGTCAGCATATGAGATCAAAGCGACAAATCCCATTGTTTCTTTGCACCACTTCGATTATATTAAAATGTCGATTTTTTCGTTTATGTAATACAGTAATTGAACTGACAAAAAACATACTTTTTTCTGAAAATATAAATACAACATATTTTTACATTGTCCTAGTTTTTTAACCAAATCTCTCGACGCGTTTTTTAAATAAAATTAAAATCATGTTGAAATTACTTCTTTTGTATATACCTACAGTAATGTTAATTGAACAATTTTTAAGAGCGATTTTTACCATAACTAAACGGTAAATAATTTTGAAATTTTCAATGGAGTTAGATACTTATATTTTGTATAATTTATCCAAAAACTCTTCCAATTTCGTTGACAACGCATTTCACACTGCAAAAAAAATATTTACCGAGTCATAACTGAATCAGAACTCTGATTTGATCCATCATCAGAGTATATTGGAACTGTAACTAAATTTCATGGCCGAATTTTTTACAAATACAAAGCAAAGATGAAACAATATTTAGAAATAGAAAGAACTCGTGAATTAATTAGGGGTCTATTCACAAATATTCAAACTAATTAATCTGCCTAAACTCTGACTTCTGACAATAGTAAATGGTGAAGGAAAAGAAATGCACCTAGATGACATGCAAAAAGCACAATAATAATCCTTTAATGTCCAACAGGTTTACACACAATTACAGGACATAATTAAGTTAACATTAGCTCAAGTCAGTTTATAACTCTGATATGGCTAACCTATAAAGACTAATAACTATTTATAATCAAAACCAATTTTTAAGTCTGTAAATAACTTACATAAACTACTTAATGACTGTTTGTATTTAACAACCAGTTTTTACTGATTATAAAATTAATATTAGTAATATGTACTATATACTACTATTTGTAACGATAATGATAAATGACAAGATCAAATACTCTTTAAACAAGTATCAATAAAATGAACATAAAATGTTCTAGATTTATTGTCATTGATTTCTCAACACGTTGAAGGAAATTTCATTTTTATCCAACGAAAAAAGGAGGAGGTTCTCTAGTCGACGCGTAATTTTTTTTAATAATTTTTTTATGTATGAATAAGCATAACTTTTTATAGAGCAGTCCGATTTTGATGATTCTTTTTTTTATTGGATAGGGTATACCTCAAAGTTGGCCCCATTTTGATTTGAAAAAAAAACATCCACCCCTAAAGGTAGGCAAAATAGGGTATTAATTGTTCCCCACTGAATTTTTACCTGTTAACCCATTCTACCACGTATAACTTTGTAGTGAGTTATCTGATTCAGATGATTCTATTTTTAATAGGGGATAGACTCAGGAATTGTCAACGATAGGCAATATGGCTTCCGCCATCAGAGATCAACTGGTGACCTGCTCGCTTACGTCTCACATATATGGCAGCTATCTATTGAAAAGTATGGAGAAACTTTAGCTGTGGCATTAGATATCTCCAAGGCGTTCGATCGAGTTTGGCACCAGGGACTCCTCGCCAAGCTTCCGTCTTATGGCCTGCCCCCTCAGCTGTGTTCTCTGCTTGCTAGTTTTCTCTCAAACAGGTCTCTCCATGTAGTGGTCGATGGAGTTTCATCTGACACTCTACTCATAAATGCTGGTGTTCCGCAAGGATCTATTCTCGCACCAACACTATTTCTACTTCACATCAACGACCTGTTGAAAGCAACTTCATGTCCAGTACACAGCTTTGCCGATGATAGTACCCTCCATACGCTTTCTCTTCCAGGGCCCTATATCAGCCCGTGAAACCAGAAATGAACGAGGAAGAAATGTTAATAATATAAATATGGACTTAGCAACAATTCTAGAGTGGGGATCTAATAACTTGGTAGAATTCAATGCAAACAAAACACAAGCATGTCTTTTCTCTAGAAAAGTCGATCTCACTGTGCCTAACATAACTTTGTCAGGAGTAACCATACCACTGAAGTCATCCATATCGATGCTTGGTATTACTATCAGCAATAACCTTTCCTGGGAAAATCCGTGAGGTCCATTGCCAAAAGTGCATCCCAAAACTTGGTTTTGTTTGTGCCAAGAGCTATTTCACCCCACCCAGCTGCTTATGATCTATAAGGCACAGATCCGACCTGTCCTGGAATACTGTTCCCATATTTGGAGCGGCACCTAAACATATCCTGAGGCTATTGGATTCTGTCCAAAAAGGGCAATTGTCCGTCGGTGATGCCTCAGCTTACAAACTCGCTCACTTGTCTGGAACACCGTAGAAAAGTTGGCGATTTGTCTCTATTTTATAGATATTTTCATGGGCGATGCTCTTCTGAAATATCAACAATCGTTCCTGCTTTGGCAGTCTCTTGAGACTAACCCGTCAAGTTCAGTCATCACACCCCTTCGTGGTCACTTTGGAGACCTGCAGAACATCACTTTCCAAAGACTCGTTCATCCAAGCGAACAGCGGGGCTTTGGAACTCATTGCCTAGGGGGGTGTTCCCCGAGGCATACAACCTCCAGAAATTTAAGAAGAACACCAACTCCTACCTTCTTTCCCTTGGTTCCCACGATGTTCTCTGAACATTACAGGATATCCCTTTTCGTGGGAACAAGAACATAAAAAAAAAAAAAAAAATACCTCGGAGTTGGTCCCATTCGAATTTGAAAAAAATCCACCCCTAAGGGTTGAAAAATAGGGGATGATTGATTTTTCATCTGTAAACCGATTTTGTTGAAACTGGGCACTACAACATAATGGAGACCAGGAGTTAATCAAGTAGGTAGTATTTCGTAGATTTTAACCACAAACAATTGAAAAATAAAGACTTTTTAACAAAAAATTAAACCGACGAAAAAATAAACTGAAAAGCCAAAAATAAAATAAACCTTTTGTCTTAATAATAAAGCTAAAGTAACTAATTTTGAGTCGATACCAAACAAACAATCAACAAAGATAATTATATTACTTTTTAGGTAATTATTAATTTGCTTGTTTGTTTGGCGCAGACTTGAAATTAGTTACTTACATTAGTTTAGGAGCTTAGTTATTAGAGAGATATTGCAACATCGAAAATACCGCATGCTGTGTGTTAATCCTATGCGCTAAATATAACGTCTATGGTCTTAACGTTTGTTCCGAATTTACAGGTATTGCCACATTACCATCATGCCTTAATAACGCACCGTCATTGATTGATTGGGTCAGATAGGTGAGGGGAGATTGTTGTATGTTGTATAACGAGAACGGTTTTGAGTTTGTGTTATTTTCTGCATTAGTTCTTAGATTACTTGAATTTAAAAAAAAATCTTCAACTGTGTCATAAGAAGCATCAAATGGTCTTTTAGTGTTCGTATAATGAATACCTTTCCTGTAACAGACCTAATAGCCTGTACCATGTTCCACTTTTTTGGATTTTGACCAACAACTTCACGTAGTAAGCACAAATCATCATCCGAATTAAATCGCAACCTCTTTGAGTGGCTCGTAGTTTGAAAAATCTTGAACATTGAACATAACATAAATAACCTCAAACCCTATGATGATCTAACCAGCATCAATTGCAACAACAGAGTGCCATGGCTGATCGGATTCCGAATCCTTCCAATATAGGATAGCGCAACGGTTAACGTACGGTGTATATCCCGTAAATAACGTCGTGCGCTAAAGGTATTATCGCAGCGTCTGCCTTGAACTCAATCTGCACATGTGCAGATGTCAATATAACGTTTGATGTAATAGCGCAACACAAAATTTGACACAGTAATATCTCTCTATTAAGACTAAAAAGGTTCATTTTATTTTTCGATTTTCAGTTTCTTTTTTCTTTGGTTTAATTTTTTGTTAAAAAGTTTTTTATTAGTATGAGTAATGCCAAAGTATAAAGTAGGGAAAACTTGCATAATGGTGAAATGTCACCGATTTTGACGAAATTTTCACAGATGCTTCAGAACACGGCAAACTTCGTTTACCAATAAAAAAAATCCACGAAAAGAGTGAAACATTTTTTTTTCTTTAAAAAATACCCAACTTTATGTCACCTAGGTACCAATGAACTATTGGAATGAACTAGGAGCTAACTTTGCTGTCCAATTTGCACGCAACCTAATCTAATCTAACGTAGTTTAGTTCACCTGCAGGTGAACCGGAACAGTTCATAGCCTAACCTAACTTGGCCGCCCAAGTTGCACGCAATCTTATCACCTACGTAGTTTAGTTTTCCTTCTGCTGGTAGACCGCGAGCCTATTTTACACACAACTCAACCTGTCTCACCTAGCAATCCACTGTGCTTGTGTTAATGTTTATTATCTGAGGTATGTTCGATAAAAAAACCTTACCTTTGAGAATAGAATAATTGGCAACACTGAAGAAAACAAATAAGATGTATAAAGTGAAACGTCAAACGATTTTTAATTTTCTACAAGTAACCTAACCATTATCCTGAACCCAAAAAGAACATTGTTATGAATTGCATTGAAGAAGGTATCGAATAGAAACTGTGGGTTCTATACAGTATGTTGCTGAAACAATGAAGAAATCAAGCCCTCCCAAGTAAGTAGAATTTAAGATTGAAAATTGACCTTTTTGAACCTTTCAGAGGCCATAATTCCGGAAATAACCGTTTCTGCGGAAAAATTTCGATGGGTCAACCTTTATTATCATGTTCTGAAGAATCTGTGAGAATTTCCTCAAAATCGGTGACATTTCACTTTTATGCCGGTTATGGCTTTGAAGTTTGTTTGATATCATGAGTTTATGCGACCCACAGGCTTCTTGCAATGTTATGTTAACAAATGGTGAAGGCTTCAAATCATAGTTCCATCCATGCTGATGAACTTACCTTCCAGTTGGATCTGCCAGCATAACAAAAATGCCATTTTCCAAACCAAAATCGGTAGAAGAATCTGTCCAGAATATATCTCCATTTTTAGCTACAGCTATACTGTTGAATATCTTTGATGTTTTACCACCTATTTTCTGATCGGGTCCTATTATCACTTGTTTTTTACCTATTAAGTAAAAAGGGAAATACTGAAGAATACTCCAAAGTTAATTTTTTTCTACTCACCAGTTTTAACATCAACTTTCATAATTCCGTAGTAGGCATCTGCCACAAACAAGTCACCGTTTTCCAAAAATTGCATTCCCAAAGGCCTGCCACATATGCTCTCCTCATAGTCATTGTTACAAGGTTTGCCAGTTTTTGCTACTAGCTTGATATCGTTTCCAACTAACTTCACAATGTCTCCTCCGTATAGTGAAGTATAAAGTTCACCATTATAGTCTGCAAAGTTTTCGGGACCTAAGAGGTCTCCTTTGTGCCATTTTTCTACATCTTTCAGTTTTTCATTAGGAGCTAATTTGCCTTCTAAAGGTTTCTTCGGTGGTAACCTAAGAACATGAACATTTCAATGGTTTTCTACATTTTAATTATTGTAATTAAGCTTACCTTATCGAGTCTGAATACTTGGCATAAGGTGGCAAATTAGGTATGAATGTTATGAGAGCAACAATGATAACAATTTCCAAAAGTCTGCGGAAAACGAACCTAAATATGCCTCTGACACCCATGTTGCTGAAATCATTTCAAAGTGATTGATAATACCTTTTTATTGAGGAAGAATATTTGTTATTTTTTTAATTTTCCATCTTTTTCAAAGTAGGGTTTGAATGAACTATAACCACATTTGGAATATTCTGCAAGAAAGTGTAAGAACCGTTTTGGAACCTTGACAGATATGCGGGATCGAAGGACCAACAAGAATACCAAATGTGTTTCTATACTTGGGTTACTATTTATCCACAAGTAAAACATCATACATAATATATACCAATATTAGAACAAAAATATTCTGGGTAATTTTGATCACGAGTTTAGTTGGGATTGGGATCAGTATACGTTGAAGAAAAAACTGGTTTTCTTGCCGAAGGTATTTATACTTTATCATATGAGAAACCATTGTTATAGAGCCTTGAGGATGAATTTAATTGAATTCGAAACGTCGGCAAGAAAACAATAGTTTTTTTTTTCATCAACGTATACTGATCCCAATCCCAACTAAACTCCGATAAAGCTTACTATTGGATCACTATTTTATTAGATTCTGGAAAAATTGGAAAGGATTTATTATTTTTTATTGTACAGGGATTTATTTTATCAAAAGAAATTATTTTCACCTATCAATTAAGGTAGTCCAGTAATTGACCTAGTATACTAGTAGTTGACCAACTTCCAAATTATCAAGCTTGAAACACTGAATACAGTTTCAATCTAGTGCTAGCAATATTCAAACATTCCGCGGGCAATGTAGAAAGTTTCGCGGCAAAAATATTGCAGAGACCAATATGGTGACGCTTTGAAAAGAGTCAGTATTTGTGTTTGATGCTTCTTGCATTTTTCTAACCGAAATTAATAAAAACAGGTGAGTTGAATTTTAAAAAAATGTCATATATGTGTCACTAATGTATTCATGTTGTTGGAATATGATGGTGTTTTCATTTGAAGGTTATATTTGTCCTAAGAAATGAGGGTGTCAAGTATTGGTGCAAAATTGACAATAAAAATCAGTAGTTGACACTGTGTTTTATGAAAGTTTTCTGACCCAATTGATGTCACTTATATCAATTACTAGTTCATAGTGTGTCAACGACTAGATCAACCTCTACTTGGTTTTATTTCCAGGATTATATAAAAGAATTAACTTCAGTCTAGCTGCCTATCGAAGGACAGATGATGAAATATAGTGAAAAACAAATGAAAAATGCTCTTTCAGAGGTTTTACAGGGTGTTCCTGTGGCAACAGCAGCAAAACATCCCACTGTATCAATGATTATCTTATTATACAAAAATAAAAGGAAATTATCGAAAAATCTGAATCTTATTTAACAAAAACCTGAATCTTATTTAACAAAAGACGAGGAGTGTGTGCTAGTAAATTGGATTATTTTGGTAGGACAAGCTGGATTTCCTGTTACGAAGGAAAAGCTACTGTATAGAATTCCATCAGGTGTCAATGGTCCATATTATGAACCTGCACTGAGAGAAAAAAGAAATACAAAAAACCAACCCACAACTATGGTTCCATCTGCATTCAAACTAAAAGAAAAAGAAAAGAAAAAAATCAAATTGTAATAATATCAAAAGCATGACAAAATGACTTGTGAGAAGAAAGAACAAGAAAAGAGAGAAAAAGAGCTTCAAAAGTTGAAGAGAGCAAAAGCAAGGTTTGAAATAGGCTGATATGGAAACAAGACGACGCTAGCTTTAAAAGAAAACAAAAATAAACTAAAGAATATTGACCGGTGTGAAGTTAGCGGTCATTTTATAGCGGCCGTTTTTATCTGGTGGCCAAATGACCAGTGGCGTCGGGTGATAAATTAAATTCGAAATTTCTTCGAATTTTCAACTAAATCGAATATATGAAGATCTGCAATGGCAATGGGGATTCAATTTAACAGAAAATGGTCGAACACAAAAAATGGAAAACTTTAGAATGATATACCAAGAGATATTTGATATTCTTTTAGATAAAAAATTAAAACCCACCCTCAAAAATGTTTAGCTAAGTTGATATTTGGTATACCTGTTGCTGAAAGGTTATATAATGATATACCAAGAGATGATTGATTTGCAGGCCGTCAAAGGGGTAGTTTATACTTGTTGATATTTTGAAAAAAATTCAAAACCCACCCTCAAAAATGTTTAGCCAAGTTCATTTTCGGTATACATGTTACTGGAAGGCTATATAATGATATACCAAGAGATGATTGATTTTGCAGGCCGTCTAAGGGGTAGTTTATACTTGTTGATATTTTGAAAAAAATTCAAAACCCATCCTAAAAAATGTTTAGCCATGTTGATTTTTGGTATACGTGTTACTGGAAGGCTATATAATGATATATCAAGAAATGATTGATTTACCGGCCGCAGAAGGGCAAGTTTATACTGGCTGATATTAAAAAAAACAAACTCACCCTCAAAAATGTTTAGCCAAGTTAATTTTTGGTATACGTGTTACTGGAAGGCTATATAATGATATACCAAGAGATGATTGATTTGCAGGCCATCGATTTTTTTTATATATAAACTACCCCTTCGACGTCCTGCAAATCAATCATCTCTTCGTATATCATTATATAGCTTTCCAGTAAGATGTATACCAAAAATGAATTTGACTAAATATTTTTTAGGGTGTTTTGTTTTTTTTTTCGAAATATCGACAAGTATAAACTACCCTTTTGACGGCCTACAAATCAATCATCTTTGGTATATCATTATATAGCCTTTCAGTAAACGTATACCAAAAATGGCTAAACATTTTTAGGGTGGGTAATATTTTTTTCCAAATATCGACAAGTATAAACTACCCCTTTGACGGCCTGCAAATCAATCATCTCTTGGTATAACATTATATAGCCATGCAGTAACACGTGTACCAAAAATGAACATAGCTAATCATTTTTGAGTGTAAGTTTTGTTTTTTTTTCGAAATATCAACAAGTATGAACTACCTCTTTGACGGCATGCAAATCAATCATCTCTTGGTATATCATTATATAGCCTTTCACTAACATATATACCAAATATCGACAAGTATAAACTACTCCTTCGAAGGCCTGCAAATCAATCATCTCTTGGTATATCATTAAATAGTCTTCCAGTAACACGTATACCGAAAATAAACTTTGCTAACCATTTTTTAAGCCAATCGATTTGGTTGAAAATTCGAATTTAATTCATCACCCGACGCCACTGGTCATTTTGCCGCCAGATAAAAACGGCCGCTAGAAAATGGCCGCTAACTTCACACCGGTAGAATAATGTGAAGAACAAAACAATTAGAAAAAAAGATTCATCTAGAGGCAGTACTGAAGACAAGAAATGGAAAGAATCTGGAAGTAGCGTGAATGATATAAGTATACGAGACACAAACTGATTCACATATGAAAAATGTTTACCTGGAATCAAAACAAGACTTTGAATTGTGAGAGACTTTGTCCTAGTTTCTAACCCAAGAAAAAATAAGGCACACCAGTATATTTGTATCATCCAAAAGAATAATAACTATTTAAAAAACGCAGTGATAGCCCCAAATTACTGCAATGAATCAAAAACTATAGTCAGGATCAATGAAAGAGATGTTATAAATACTTCATAAATTATTGAAAAACTAGAATTACCTAACATTTTTTCCTCGGGAGACCAAGTTGGGCATGAATTTAGTTCCTCATTGAATGTAGATGGTTAAAAATTACTCACTATGTGCTTTTATCCAAACAAACTACTGAAGCATATTTACTTGATTGTTGTGTTCTAAATACATGTAAACAACTGGTCTTTGGGGGTGTCAACTACTAGAATTATCAAAATATCTACTGTCAGTTACTAGCGATTTTTTTTACTTTTTCTTAATTGGAATTAGATCCATAAGAACGCCTCAAATATATTCTATGCAAATACTATCTTGATTAAAAAAGGTAAAAGAACAAAGGGTAAACATTTTAACAATATCTGACGCAAAAGGTGGATTTATAAAAATATATTTCCAACTTTTTTCCTTAATGTGTTTATTACTACTGGTGGTTTTACCTTACAATTGGTGAATCGGGTAGCAAGAAATAGAATAGCAAAGTATCATTCAATGTAATCCAAATTTTTCAGATTCTCCCTTTCAAGGTTGATTGGTTTGAGAGCTGAATATGTGTCTAGCAAGAATATCCTATATTTTGCAATTAAAGTGATCACCATCGCCGAATACACTTTGCATTAAAGTTATTCCTGGTAATCCTGCTGTGTATCTAAACTAAACTCGACCTTGTTTTAAACCTTCAAATTATCAAGTCTAGAGCTTATTCGAAAATTTGGTAGGTAAATTAGGTAAATTTTTTATAATCGCCACTTTTGCGAGACAAATTAACCTAATTTGCATCCCAAATTTTCGCCACGCAGAAACGAACAAGCTCTATTTAACTGGACTATGGCAAACATATATTTCATGTTACTTCTTTGGAATAGATACAGAAATTTAAAGTTTGAAGATGAACAAATAAATGTGTCCATTACTCTTCTATCAATTATTTTGAATAGCTATATACGGCAATGTTTCATAGCAGTTAAACAATCATGAATACTATTGTAATGTATACTGTATTAAAAAATATGAGATTCTTATATCTAATGTGACAAATCATTTTCCTCACCAGAATATCAAAATCCTAGATGATAGCACCGTGAGTCAACTAACAACTAATGAAACCAACCAAAAAGAAGTTATATATTACAACATTACAACTTAACGTAACACAACCAATGTCAACGTGTACTGTGTACCTGTTCGCTGTTCGAAGTTCAAACGAGATTAGTCAGACTGTCAGACGTAAACATTGTGTGACGTCTTATCACTTATCAGAGAGTGCTTTCAGACTATGCGTAAAGCCAATTTAAGCCAATCACAGTTCACCACCGAATATTTAAAATGTTATGATTGGCTCAAACACTTGAATTTTACATTTTTGGAGTCCGCATATCTAAGGTGGGTTCGGTTTGTTCACTCCGTGCACTACGAGTCACACCATTCGAATTCCGGCCGTTTGGGTATGGCTTGATGGCGGCCTTCCATACCAGCTTTTTGAAGCTGGCTTCTTGCCTCCAGCCAATCAGAGTACTTCAAAACTAGCCGCCACTTTTTCAAGGTCATGCCGCTATTTGTTGGTTCAAGTTTTACTTTGAGCGTCAAATTGTTGACCATCCTTGTTTATAAACATGTTGCTCTCCTCTTATATGGTCAAATATAACAAAAAAAAATCGACGTGTGTTTTAGACACAGAACTATAACATGTTATAGTTCTGTGGTTTTAGACCACACGACTGAAGTAAAACTTCTTTAGCTCCATCTATATGTATATATGTTTATATTTTCAATCACGATAATGGTGAACCTCTACAATTAATGAGTATTTTATTATTAACGTATTAGTTGAATTTTATGTTATCCTATTTTAAAAATTTGTTGATATAAATTGTAGAAACGCGAGGCCGAAATACGGAAGAATAACAAGGAGAAAGAGAGACAAGAAACCTCTAATCTTTGATAATGTGCAAACGTTATCCGAATAGGAGGTACAAATCAAAGAGAGTAAACGATATCTGAATAGGAGGTACTAATAAGCTCTAACCAATCAAAATCTTGTAGCATTAACGTTTCAGAGTGACGTACATGAGTACAGGTGGCCCGCGTAACATACGAAGTGGTCCAATCAAGAGCCTGTAACTCTCAGATACCAGAGTGCGGAGTCCAAAGAGAGTGAACGTTATCTGAGTAGGAGAGTCTATTCCCCACAAAACAATGGTGACACTAATAAAAAGAGATGAAATATCATTTGTGAGTCATAGTGACGTATATGGAAATGTCATGGCCACCATTCTCTCTGAACAGTGGCGGACTAGCGCACTCCGCACTCTGGTATCTGAGAGTTAAATTTTCTTGAATGTGTATTGGACCACTCTGTATGTTACGTGGTCCACCTGTACTCATGTCCATGTACGTCACTATGATGCGTTAATGCTACAAGATTCTGATTGGCTAGAGCTTATTAGTGCCTCCTATTCAGTTTATTCTCTTTGTGCGGAGCCAGCCAACTGTCCAGAAAGAATGGTGGCCATTTACCTATGACTCACAAATGAACTTTCATCTCTTTCTATTAGTGTCACCATTGTCTTATGGGGAATAGACTCTCCCACTCAGATAACGTTTGCCCTCTTTGGGTACTAATAAGCTCTAGTCAATCAGAATTTTGTAGCATTAATCAGTCATAGTGAAGTACATGGACAGGTGGCGCACGTAACATTCAAAGTGGTCCAACATACTTTCAAGAGCCTATAACTCTCAGATACCAGAGTGCGCTAGTCCGCCAATGTCCAGAAAGAATGGTGGCCATGTCATGTCCATATACGTCACTATGACTCAAAAATGATCTTTCATCTCTTTCTATTACTGTCACCATTGTCTTATGAGGAATAGACTCTCCTACTCATATAACATTTACTCTATTTGCACGTGTGTAGCATTCCGTTAAGGTTTACATGGCATCGTGACAGATGGCAGTCTCTCTCTCTCTATTCCTTCTTGGATGTAGCTTCCCATCGGCGCTAGCAGATGACAGTCGATAAATAATGCACGAATCAGATTGGAAGAGGCTCCAAAAACTCCCTATTAATATAACTTTTGATATACAAAAATATGAACACTTTAGGACTAAAAATAAATGATCCAGCATATTCAATTTGTGATTATCTACACAACCCTGATGAAATAATTACAATAGGGAACACGCATGTGCCCCTTTTCTAAAATATTTTGAGTTGCACATAAAGATTACCACCTAGACAGCTCAGCAAAAAACTCAGAACTAGATAGGTATATTTTGTTTCCCCTTGAAAAGTTTTATGATTTATCCCAGATGATCTCAATGCCATCTTCACGAAAAGTTTCTCTTTCTTCTGATAATAATGTAGGTTTTAGTATCACTTATCTCAGAAACGAGAAAAATCAAAGATAAAAGTTTTAATAATGAAAGAAATATTTTCAAATGTATATACATATATATATATATATATATATATATATATATATATATATATATATATATATATATATATATATATATATATATATATGTAAATATATATATATATATATATATATATATTTTTTTTTCTTTAGTTTCTTGACCACATATATATTTTCTTCAATTTCTCGGAATAAAGGTCTGATTCAGTCAATTCATATAATTTCTCTTAACTACGTTTCGACATGGTATTTGTCATCATCAGGTTAAAACAAAATTATTTTATTTGAATTCTGCGTTCGCATCGTACGAACGTTATTGTAGGAGTATATATATATATATATATATATATATATATATATATATATATATATATATATATTATATAAATACAGTGTGACCCATTTAAAATGGAACCACCCCTGTAGAATACACATTTTTTTTTATTGGTGCCCCTTTTTACCCATTTAAAGCACGCCTCAGCGTGTTTAAATCGAACTTTAAAAAACGCGCGTTTTTTAAAGGTAACCATGACAACATCAACAAATCGAGAAACGTGAAGTCTAAATTACAAATTTTTGATTATTGATCTGACAGGAGTAATGTCAAATAAAATATTACTCACAATTCGTTCATTTATATGTGCTCCTCCATCCATTTGATGAACTTTTCATATTCTTTTTTATATATATCACTGGATTTTAGCGGTATGAACCGCGATTCTGCCTCACTATTAAAAAAATCGATATTAGAATAATTCATTTTTGAGCTCTGGTGACAACAAATATTGATCTTTGGTAACAAATTGCAAATGAATATTTTTCTCATTTCCATGACAACGAAAGGTATACTGATGTCACATCACGAATTCAACCTTCTTGCATTATTAGTTCTTATTTCTATTTCTTGTAGTAATAATACCAGTATATATGATTTCAAAGTGCACCAATAAAAAAAAATAACGTAAAGTATTCGTGGATAACTGGTCTTAAAAACACTTGCTCTATTTCGAGCACTCCGGCTGCGCCGTCGTGCTCGAAAAATCGCGCGTGTTTTAAAGCCCTTTTTATCCACTTATACTTTAATATACTATTTCAATCATTCTCAAAAAAAATTTTTTTCAAAAACTGTATTTTGATACAAATTTTCATAACTTTAGTTTCATTTCCAAGGCACTCTATGGTTTTTTTCTTTGTCAAAAACGGCAAAAGTTTATTAGGCAATTTTTGTTTTCAAATTTGACTACACCCCTGGATTTGTAGTCGCTATAAATAAAAACAATCAATATTTCATAAAAAAATATTGGTTAACAACGAAGTTACAACAACTTTAATTTTGGAAACAAAGTATTTGATTATAATTTTTATTTAGATTATAGACATATAAAAAATCTGGCAACACTGCCGATACAAAGTAGATCACCAGTGAAGTTGTACAGTGAAAATCCGAAGTCAATAGCTCATTCCGTTCTACATTTATAACTCCTGAAAGTATGGTAATGTGAGCGATTTGAGGTTTAAGCGATTTTGTAATAAAAATCTGACTACGCCACAGGATTTGTGCCGAAATTACACCTCAACAAATAAGAAATAGTGTAAAAATATTCGGAAGAGATACGATAAATGTGTTGAACTAAATGGAGGTTTGGTAGAATTTTACAGTAATGTTTATTTAGTTTTTGCTTAATGTTTTATTGTTGAATAAATACTTTAAAACTTGTTTCTGTTAATTTCGTTTTTATCGGCTATGGAAGAATGTACTACTGTATAACTTGAAAATGAATTTCAAATTTTCTGTTCCTTTCGAATACACTTATAACCTACACTTAAATAAATGATTTTAAGGGAATATAATTTACGAATCCAGTGGCCTAGTCAGATTTTGATTACAAAATCGCTTCCACCACAAATCGCTCACATTACCATTCTTATAACTGTAGAACGGAATGAGCTATTGACTTCGGATTTTCACTGTACAAGTTCACTGGTGTTCTACTATGTATCGACAGTGTTGCAAGATTTTAAATATGTCTATAATCTAAATACAAATTATAATCAAATTCTTTGTTTCCAAAATTGAAGTTGTAACTTCGTTGTTAACCAATATTTTTTTACTGCAAAATTCTACCAAACCTCCTTTCAGTTCAACACATTTATCGTATCTCTTCCGAATATTTTTTACACTATTTCTCATTTGTTGAGGTGTAATTTCGGCACAAATCCAGTGGCGTAGTCAGATTTTAATTACAAAATCGCATAAAACCTCAAATCGCTTACATTGCCATACTTTCAGGAGTTATAACTGTAGAACGGAATGAGCTATTGACTTCGGATTTTCACTGTACAAGTTCACTGGTGATCTACTTTGTATCGGCAGTGTTGCCAGATTTTTAATATGTCTATAATCTAAATAAAAATTATAATCAAATACTTTGTTTCCAAAATTAAAGTTGTTGTAACTTCGTTGTCAAGCAATATTTTTTTATGAAATCGTCGCATTAGTTTGAATGTTCCTCCTTCCTCTGTTCCCGAAGACGCAGATTATCGGCAGCCGTTGTGATCCGTTCACACAATTCATCCATAGTGTGTACTTCGGTTGTTAAATATCCCCAGAGAAAGAAATCGAGAGGATTTAGGTCTGGAGACCGCGGAGGCCAAGGTACTGGTCCACCCCGTCCGATCCAACGTAGCCCTTGTACTTATCCGAAATTGTTTGCGTGTAAGTCGATGGAGACAACTTTGAACACCTCTTGTAGAGTGATTTGTTTCACACTTCCAATTTTTATCTCGTTTTCTGTTGGACTTTAATTACATTTATTATTTCGAAGTGCATGTATGGTAAAAAGAATTCGGATACGTTGTGGAACACCCTGTATATATATATATATATATATATATATATATAAAGGAGTGAAATGTTTAATGTCTCTGAATATATATAGAAAATAGAAAGGATATTGTGGCATTGCATACAAATTTTTAAATTCCAGAAAAAAACATCTTCGAGCAGGATTCGAACCCGTTACCTCAAGATTACTAGTCTCATGCTCTACCAACTGAGCTATCGAAGACACATCTGCATTTCGCGATACCGTTTTTTCCCAGAATTTAATGTTAGTTGTTGAATCATGGAAATGAAATATGAAATGTAAAATCTACATGTGTCATCAAGAACCGATTTTAACTATCGTCGACGTCGCCGAATTTGTCGGCTTCAGTCGATGTTCAGGCGCTGATCTCCGGCCACTGAAAACGAGATTATTTGCCAAGACAACTATGTTTCTACTGGGTTCAATTTAACTTACGTAAAAGGCTTCATTATCTTGATGAGTAGGAACAAGATTAAACTGATATGGCTGAAACACTTCATAAGTCACCAGCAGACATAAGTTATATGAACTAATATGGAAATTTGAGGTACTCAATCAGGTAGACTGCTTGTCAGCGTATCAGATAAATTGAGTAATATATACTAGATAAGCATTCCTCTGCCAATTCAGATACAGGATATCACTTTGAAGATTTGTATCATGCACTGTATAATATATAGTAAAATGAGTACGAAAGGTAAATGATAAGAAAATATATGTAGGTACATACATTTGTCTACTCGCATGAAAGAATACCAATCAAACATTGTGTTTCTACTGGAAAACTAGTACTACCTGTCAATTGATGGATTATTAGGTTATTTTATTTGTTTTGTCTTATTTCAGGTAAAAATGCAGTTTAGGGAGAATTCGCATATTACCAACATTTTTGGTTTATGTGATAGTTTATCTCTCTGAACGCTTGAAAATAAAAAAAATCTTGGCGGTCACCTATTTTCAAGAAATTAGTCAAACTCGGCTATAACGAACGGCTTAATGACTGTAGAAATGGTTTTTGCGCGTAAACTGAAGACACAGTTGATTTTTTGAGACCATAATCCCGACAAATTTGTGTATTTGCAACCCCACTGTCTAATTTTCTAATTATTTGCAGCTTAACTGACAATGTAATATAGTCTTTCTGCATGCTTTTGGGTTAGGCATGTTTTGTACAACGAAAGACAACAACATTAAACATTTCACTCTTGTAATTACATTTGGAAAATAATCTCGTTTTCAGTGGCTGGAGATCAGTGCCTGAACAACGACTGAAGCCGGCAAATTCCGTCGATAGGTAAAATCTGTTCTTGATGACCATTGATAACACATGTAGATTTTACATTTCATTTCCATGTTTCAACAACTAACATTTAAATTCTGGGAAAAAACAGTATCGCAAAATGCAGATGTGAACCCTGCGTCTTCGATAGCTCAGTTGGTAGAGTATGAGACTAGTAATCTTGAGGTAGCGGGTTCGAATCCTGCTCGAAGATGTTTTTTTCTGGAATTTAAAAATTTGTCGGCAATGCCACAGTTTCCTTTCTATTTTCTATATATATATTCACAAACATGTAATATCTCACTCTTATATATATATATATATATATATATATATATATATATATATATATATATATAGATATAGGGTGAATGTGCCGGTTGGCCGACCAGCGCCAGTTTTCGACCATTTACGCATAAAAGGCTCTAAAATAAGAAAATGGTTGGACACCATGCAAATTAAACTTCACTTACACTCTCCACAACGTTTTGAGCATGTTCTAAAACGTTCTCGCCTTTCTGTTTGAAATAGTCTGCCATTATAGATGTTGAAAGTTGGGTGCGCGTGTGCTTTATACATTTATGTGAAAATGTTAGTAAGTTCGGGTGCAGTAAATAGTAAGTAGATCATAAAATGTTCATTTCAGTTTTCCAAAATAGATTGGAAGTAGATACCGAAATACATTGTTTGCATAGGAATCAAACTAGTTTACTATAATTTTTAACTTTAAACCAAAGTGGTTGTCTAACTAGATGACAAAATGAACTATTTCAATTTTTCGACAGGGGCGGTCGAAAACAGGGTTTAGGTACTGGTTTTTCACACATCCTTTTCTAACTTAGAGGATGCAGATATTTTTTCGCTCATTTTATGAAGCAGTTTGGTTTATTACTATGAAAGTCTGGCCAGATCTCGACCAGCATTTCCAAATATGCATACGGCATTTTTGGTAGTCGAGAAATGACTTGAGTAAAGGAAAATTATCGACCACTAGTTCTATCCTATTTCTATTTGTAAAATAAAGAGAGGTACTTATATTTTTTGTAGCAGCTGTCTACAAAGAATAAAGTTCAAAAACAAGCATCCAGAAAAGACTAAAAACCGATAAAGAGTAGTTCAGTAACCCTAAAACAACAATTGACCGTCTCAGGGGAAAAAAAGAGGATCGAAAAAACTGATTCAGAATTCATTCTTACTGTCCAAGTTCAAAAAAAGATTGTGGAGTTGATAATTATGAATAATAATAATTAACTGGTTGAAAACCGGTGCAGCAGCGGACGACAATCAGTACATTGTGGTCGAGAAATGGCAAATAGCGCCTTAGTTCATTTCGGATTTTTTTCGCATTTTCTGTAACTTATAAACAAAAGTCTTTAATTTGTAAGAGATTTCTTATATTGTGAAGAAATAGAAAGTAATAATCAAATGTTTGTATACCTATTTTACATATTTTTTGTGATTCATTGAACTTTAAATTTCTCTTAAGTGGTCGAAAACCAGCACATTCACCCTATAAACATTTGAACTGATGGCATTTTTGGGTTCTGATCGGTGAAGATATATCAAAATTCATTGATGACAGAACCCTTTTAAACGTTCTGCAGCAGATATTACCTCTTTTGTTTACTATCAATTTTCCAAACAAAACAAGTGCAAGTAGACATTATTTCAGGTAGAATGTTTCCATTGTTTTTATTCACATATTTCTTTGACATCCACTTCTCAATGTTTTCCTTCACAACTTGATTCAGCAAGGGTGACTCCTTCAAATTCATTCACAAATCTTACAAGAATAATAAATTTAAATTTACTATTCATGAAGTAACTTTCTACCTAATGAACACTTTCATTTGATATCTTGTTCTAATCTATAAGTATTGTTATCACTTTTGATGACTTCTATGCCAGGTCCATAGTATGGAATAACGTAGGCGGAGCCATCTGCAGGAGTGACATTTTGTGTAGCAATTAGTATGATATCAATCAATTGACCTACGAACATAAACCCCAGAGTACAAAACTTTGCGAGTCCAATTGCAGGATAACCCAAGTAAAATCTATCAATTCCAAACATGCCTAAAAATATCGATAGGAGAAGTGCAGTTTCGAAGGAGTACCCATTTCTAAAACAAAAAAGATATTACTAATCGAGCTGAAAACAAACAGTCTTAGTTAACTCACGTCCATTTGCAGGGCATTTCTCTGAAGAACGTTGAATTGCCAGTATCAATACAAACTAAGCCTTCGACTGCAATACATCTTACTGAAAGAGAACTAGTATTATTCAAACTACGCCCCTGAGATGACGAATACCTTTAGCTTTATTATTCTTTGTACAGCCACGAAGTTGTTGGGTTTGTGGATCTACAGAGTCATTAACAAAGGCAGGATCTGGACACATATACTGTCCCATCCTCAAAGTATCACAGTCCACTTCGATGCTCTCACTTTTGACATTGAAAATGATTACTGTACATATTATAATTAGATTCCGTCCCATGGTATATTCATATTCCATAATTTCCAAAATAAAAAATAATGGTTAAAAGTTTGATTAAAAACAACAATATACGGTTTGTTCGTTTTTTGCTTGTTACCATTTTCTATCAAGGTTCCGGATGAAGCTCAAGGCTCACAGAGGTTATTCTATTGGAAAATTATAAACATCGAATCTCAAATCTACCTTCAATAGGATATATTTCATATATTCAGTGTTGCCAACAGCTCTTGTCAAAATTACTGGCTAAAAATGATTCCATTCCTGGCAATTACTGGCAACTTTTCTCAAAACTATCTAAAATCTTTGAAAATCGAATGGAGCCATACTAACACATATTATTTTAACATATTTTATATTTAATAAGATAATGAAAAATGCATCATTTTTTTATTTAAGATATTTTTTGAAATGTAGGTAACAAAAATAACTTAATTAATTATTTAAGTATAAACTTAAAAGTATATCATAAATATACAATGAGAAACTCAAAATAAAATAGGTACTCGGTACCTACAACATATTGTAAAAAAATCAGTACTCTTTGTACTAAAACCATCTACGTTTTTGTCCATATTGAGCTATCAAGCATCTTATCTGATGGTGTAAATGAATTTTAATATACCTCCTTTTGATGCTAAATGAAATCTCTAGTTGATAATATTGCAACAATAGTGTCAATTTTTAACCTATTTCTCAAACGTGTTTCAACATTATCAACTGAACAGTCTTTCGACACTAGCTTATGAGAATGGCAATATTAGCAACAAACTAATTGAAACTTTAATTAAAAGAAAAAATCTGAATAGCATTTTTTAAATTGAAAACTTTTGCCCAATGAATGACTTCTAAACTAGAACTTCTGAACACGTCTAATTCTTGTTTATCTACAATTTGGTTTGAAAATGAAAATCGTTGAAATCCATTTATTAATGATTTTTGCTCATATGTTTGCGCATATTTTGGTTCCAGAACATGAATAGTTCATCTTCTAAAAGTGAAATAGTATATATTACACTATATATATAATATATATATATAATATATATATATATATATATATATATATATATATATATATATATATATATATATGTATATATTTCTTTATACTGGTCGAAAGTAAGTTACTACTTACATTTTCTATTATTTATTATAAACCATACACGTTCCAGCTGACAGCTCGTTGAACTGTCATGTTTAACTTTTGATCCTCGCTTCAGTGCCTCTTTCGGATACTCACAAAGCTTAAATATTTGTTCCCGCTCTTCGTCTATCTCTTTCTCACTTTCTTGCGTGTAATCCCATCATCTCGGTGTACATGAAAAATATTTGCTCCAGCTTTACGGAGGGCGTGGTCTGTCAATGTCGCCGATGCATAAATGCAAGACTTTCTTCTCTAAAATCGATGGAGAAAGTACGAAGGTACTTTCGACCGAGGTACAAAGGAAGTCTCTTTTATTTCTAAAGAAGCCTAATGAACAATTTTACATAATAAAAAAAAAACCTCGTGGTTAGAATTTGCGTTCTTTCCCAACTCTCATAAAGATTCATGAGCAGCAGTGGCGGTTTTAGCACTATCAGCGCCCTGGGCGGGATTTCTACGGCGCCCCCTAACTTTCTACGGCGCCCCCTAACTGCAATTCAAACCAATACGAAAAAACGCAAAGGATACAATGAAATAACCATTTATTAAAAGAAATAACCATAGATTGAAAAAAAAAATTACTTTTCTAGCCTTTCTATCGGCGAACTCTTTTATTGGGTTATCAAAGTCGATGTTTTGAACAATTTCATTTTCGATTGACAAAGTTGCCGAGTTTGTCAATCTAGAACGAGATATTGACAATCAGATCAGCTTAAGCTTAGAAATACTCCTCTGCCCACTAGTGAACTTTACGGGTATAGTCAATAATATTCGCAATGCTATCCATACATTTGAATATAGTTCTTGTAAGTTGCGATCTTCGATAAGATTGAAAACAAAAACAGGAGTAACCACATTTTGATCAGGCAGAAAAGATTTCAGACTTACGAGTTCATCACTCAGCATACAACCATCTATATCTGATTTAGAGTTTAGAGAATGTTGACACCCTGTATCTTTGAAAACGAAGCATTACCGGACCTATGTTTATATGAACATTCCGTCTTGGAATTACTCGAAGAATCACCCCTTCAAGTTTGACCACGTACTCACATAACACCCGCTATAAAGATGCGCCTGCGGCGCCCCTTCATATCCGGCGCCCTGGGCGGTCGCCCAACCGCGCCCTACCCTAACGCCGCTTCTGATGAGCAGGTATATATATATAGGTAGATATATTTTTACATTTCGTAATAAAATAGAAATAAATTAAAATGTCGATTTTTGTTACTCATGTAACCTTTTAATTTGTCTGAAACTTCTTTGAGAGAATATCAATTAATAAATGTTTTGACATGCTGGCAAATTCCTGCTATCGTACCACTACTGGCATAATTACTGGCAAAGCTTATTATTCCTGGCAAATGCCAGGAATTACTGGCAAATTGGCAACCCTGCATATATTCATTAACTACGAATATTGATAACTGGCCATAAGACATAAGACTCATAACCATAGACAAATTAAAAATAAAGAGACTGTTTGAAACATTGGCGATCTTGACCACCAAGTTTTTGGTACGGCCAGTCGCGCATGGAGGCGCTGCCCGCAATAAACAGACGACTGACATGATAATTTTCCAATTTCGACATTTGTCAGAAAATAACAAACCACGTAATAATTTCAGAATAATTCTACTGTTAATTGTCATCGAAAAATTAATTATAGAAATTATACTATGGACTTGAATTATGAACCCGACGTCGAAAATGGAATGTTTTGTTATTCGAGTTGACGCTGAAATTCCTCGAAATATTCTTTCACAAGGTAAAATATAAGCTGCTTTTCACAAACTGATACTTATTTCCATCCATCAGTTGCAGAAATTTGTTCACAAACTGATACTGATTTCCGTCCATCAGTTTCCATTTCCTATCACCATTTGAGGAAGTACGAAGATTATCATCAAACTGGAGTATTTGTTAAGTATACCTACTCGTTCTCCTTTGTGCTAATAAATGGACAAAATTATTGAAGGTTTGTTGTAAATGTAATTTGTTTTTATTTTGGTTGATTTGATGAAGACTGAAGAATATTTTTAATTTTGTTGTTTTTCGGAGTTTTATTATTGATTTGTCTGTAGTTGTACCTTGTCCTAGATACAATAAAATGTGTTTTTATAGTGTTCAACTTATTATTTTTGTTTTATAAGATCTTTAATTTTGTTCTTGATATCATGAAATGAAGATTTACTTTGAAACTTTATTTTAACCACGAATGAACTAACAGATTCTACGAATCGATTACTGTATATATTTTATTAGTGATCGATTTGCCATTCCTGTATTTCATATGATACAACCATTCATATGGAATACAAGAATGGCAAATCGATCACTTAAAAAATATATACCATATCAATCATATAAAAGTAACACATTTGAAAAACCCGCCTTATCTCAATCAGTTTTACCAACTGTACTTAGTTCGGCCAGTTGCGAGATATGTCGCCACTGTCTAAGCGTGGTGCCAACTTTTACTGCAGGTTTGACAACTCTCTTTATTTTTAGTTTCTCTATGCTCATAACATAAGAGCAATGCAATGAAAGAGAAGTCGTGTTATATATGTCTTTCCTTGTCATATTGGCAGCGCGTAGTTATGGCAACCAAACACCACCAATATATGTCACGTATCCATTTTCGCGCATGCGAGATATGTCGCAACTGTCTAAACGTGGTGCCAACTTTTACTGCAGGTTTGACAACTCTCTTTATTTTTAGTTTCTCTATGCTTCTGACTTTCGAGTGCTAGCGGCTTTGGAAGTTATTAGTTGGAAAACAGAGAACTGCCAACTTGAAATATTGATAGTAGAATAGCATATGTGTGAAGCCAAAACAATTGAACATCGATTTTCAAAACCGGGCGCTTATAAATGAATGCCCATGCGTCAAGAAAAAAACACATTTTTCTTCAAAGACGCGATTTTGTTCGTCCATCTAATCATTATTTCACGTGAAAAGATGTAGGGATATGACAAGCTTATTTCATTTGATGCAAATTCTAATTATGGCAACATAACCACGAAATTGTGACATTTCTTTTCACGTGTCTGGTCAAAATGTCAAATAAATAGCCGAACCTTAAATATTCATGTCATGAGTCGTCGCATGCGCAGTAGTTTCAAGCACCCGCATGAAAAAGGACAGCTTTATTTTCGTGACTCCACTTTGTTTACACAGGGTCTTATGATGAGTGTTATATTGGTAGTTAATGAATATATGCTATTTATATAACCACAAAACTTCAAGTTCTGTGTACATAACCTATAATCTGGAATTTTTATCGGTCCACTCTTCGGACTTTTTTTTTTATTAGCCAATCGGCAATAGTGAACGCAGGACTCGGGTGGTATTTGTTATTTGGGTATTTGTAGATCCTCCATCGTGAAAGATGTATGGCCTATAGGCCAATATCGAACGTGACTTTGGATCGTTTTGTCGAAGAATTGAAATAATAAGGATAAGGCTGCCCTCTCTCTTGAAGCCTTTTGCTTTTCTGCCATATCCATAACACACTCGTAGACAGTGTAATATAATAAATGAGTGTGCATTCCAAATTTGTAGACGTGAAAAAGTTTTCTGGGAGGAATTAGTTAGCCTTTCAACTTTTATCAATATATATTTCTCTCTTTGGAACTCGATGCAAGCAGCTGGAATTTGAAATACGAATAAATCACAATAAAAGTTGGTAGAGCTCGTCCAATATTGAAACGACCACTTTGGCATCCCCCTACCTAACAACCAATTCTTCTCGAAGATGCCCGAACTGTGGCTATTGATAGAAATTCCATAGGCGTACCAAATTATTTGGTATAGGCGATACACGAGACGTAGAGAACTTCACTCCTATAACTTCTGAATGGAAGAAATATTTCTCGACAAATCTGCCAGAGGGCAAAGTAACAAGTAAACTATTGCAAAGGTGAATACCTATTCATTAATCAAACAAACCTAACCTTTCAAACGCTGCATGCCAAGACACTGGTGAAGATTCGCCTTAGCATAAGCTGCCACATCAAATCGTGTCCACTCGTGTATTCCCCCTCTCTACCTACCAAACGGTCGTTTCAATATTGGACGAGCTCTAAGTTGTTTCTTTGAATTTTTCCACTTAAACGCCAATTTTTTATCATCACATTCAAAAACGTACTCCTAGCGCCTCTGATGGACTTATGTATCGTTACTTCACACAGTTTAAACTTTTACCGCTAGTTGCATCGAAAAGTCAACTATAATTCCATCTGCCTTCGTTTATATGTTGTACTAATATTTTTATCATCATAGTATTTTCAATTGTTACTGAATCATCACATTGAAAGTGAGGTTGAATTTGTGTTTGGGTTGGAAGAAATAGTATTGACTATCAATATTCTTGAAACAACCGTATTTGGGGCAGTTGTTCAAGTGAAGGTCAAATCGAGTTTGAATTAAGGAGCACCTTTAAACTTGAAAATTTCGACAAAATTTTTGGATTTTAGAAATTATTTTCAAAAAATGTTTTCATTGAGAATCTGAGACAAAAAAAATCTTGCGTGTTTCTTAATATTCCACTAAAGAAGAATCCGACAATGTAAAATGGTCGGGTTAAATCTGAGTAGATGATCTTATGTAATCAACCCAAAAAAAAGACATCTTAACCTAACAATCCTTACATAACCAAACTTTTTTGTTTTGATGCACTTTGTTTTGAAAACATGAATTAGTCTCTTGAATAATTTGAATGTGATTCTATATTATAATGACCCTGAAATGATCGTCTATAAATTCACAGTGTACCAAGAATGGCACTTTTTTCGAACTTGGATCGATGTTTTTGTTATTGCTGGAGACTTCTCAGAACAACTTCCTTTTATGCCCAGAAAAATATACATAACAAATTTCTTAGTATCGAATCTGATTCTATGGACGAGTTCACTTCTCGGCTCATGCAAAGGAAAGTGGACAAATGGAGTAGTCAGAAACCACATCAGAAAATTACAGAAAAATGTGCAGAGCCTCGTTTCCATGAAGGAATATCGGAGGACATACCTTATCTAAGTGAAGATAAACTAAACGATCTCTTTCAGTATGCTGTAGATGTCAACGATAATGAAAGAGTGATCAAGTTGATGAAGCAATGTATAAAACACAAGAGATGTCCTTCGTTATCAAATATTTTATATTCATTAGCAGTTTCAGCTCAAAATGGAGACAAAGATATGATAAACACGATAAGGAAACTATGCGATGAGCTCTGTCCAGAAGTATTGGAAACCAATTCCAATTTTCAACATTACATTGCCGAAGCAGTATGGGTGAAAGGCAATACGAACGAGTCTTTGAGAATTTTTCAAAATGTATACAAGAATAATGCTTATTTGAGGCGGAGAATCAGGTTAATGTTGAAGTTTTTGATAGAGAATGTCGTTTTGAATAGAAGCGAGGCTGCACTAGTCAGCGTCATCAAATTTTCAGAAGAGTTGAAGAAGGAATATATAGATTTCTTTCCCTTGACGTGTGTTTGGCAAGCATGTTTCTTGAGTGAATGGTTCACAGACCAATGTATAGCTTTCGACTTAATGAATAAACATGATGGACTTTGCTTTGCTGTGATAAGTAGAATCCCCTTTGTGGTTGCTATTTCATTACGGGGTCACAGGACTGAAGTTGTTTATAGATTACTGGAAGTTTTGCTCCATTTCAAGCTGAAGGTACAATATGAAGGAGTGCTCCTAGCTCTGCTAGATTATCAAAGTAAGTTTTCAGAAATATTCCTTTCCAAAAAATCTGAGATATTGAGTTGACTTTATCAGGAATAACAAATATCAGATTTATATAAATATCATATCACATGATATATACAGGGTGTTCCAAATTAAGTCGGCACCATTGCCAACTCTGTTATTATTGATGCTACGATTTTGGTTAAATGGGCAAACTGGTAGCATTTTTAGTGGCCTTCTTGATGCCGAAAACAAAAAAAAAATTGACAGTCGCGTTGTCATAATATTTCATAAAATATTTTTTTCAATGGAACACCCTATATTTTTTTCATCCATTTCGATTCATAAATTAAAAAAATTTTTTCCTAAAGTGGAAAATGAGCGACTCATGTGGAAATATTTATTTCTTTCACTAGTACAAAAAATTTCTTTGTTTTGGCGAATAAAACCTCATGATTGTCCAAACACCATTTTTTGTACTTATAAGAATGAAATATTTTGTAATAATAGCAAAATAAGACAGTAAAAAGAAAAAATTGCGCTGGGATGTGAACTTGTGAAACCCGTGATCATCATGTCGCCAAAACAAAGAAATTTTTTGTACTAGTGAAAGAAATAAATATTTCCACATAAGTCGCTCATTTTCCACTTTAGGAAGAAAAGTGATATGAGCTTTGTTGTTGAGAATATTATGACAACGCGACTGTCAATTTTTGTTTTCAACATCGAGAAGGCCACTAAAAATGCTACCAGTTTGCCCATTTAACCGAAATCGTAGCATCAATAATGACGGAGTTGGCAATGGTGCCGACTTAATTTGGAACACCCTGTATAGGATATATCGTCGACCCGGAAAAACACTGGCACAAGTGCTAATTCGACAATTTATTTTTTTACATTTTCATTTCATGTACGATTTAGTTTTGAGAAAATAAATTTTTATGACGTTTGTAAGGACAAAATTAAAATCTTAGACAAAATATGATATTTGTCAAATTATTCAACATTTTTCACTATCTAGTAATGAGAAATTATGTCGTAGGTATGTCACTATTGCTCATAAATATTTATATTAGTGGATTTAGGAAAACCAATGAAAAAAAGTGTAACATTTACGAGTATCTATGAGTAAAAATAGTTCACAATAAAAAATGCATTTGCCTCAAAATTGCTTTTATTGGCCAAGATGAAATATAATCATTCAGATTAACAAAAATAACAAGGAAACTGATGTTTATTCCAATATAAACTAGAAAAAACTGCTGGAAAGCTATCCAAAGCATGGAGATACAAAGAAAACAAAACAAAACCTAGTTCATTAGAACCTCTATATGCTCCTCCTTCATGCCAGACGTAACAGGTTACTTTCTTTTCTGTTAGTTCGTACATTGTCAGGTTATGAACATTCAACTTAGATACGTAATAGAAGTATGATACGTTGCCATTTGGCAAAACATTTTTCTTTGGCTAGCTTCAATATCAATGCCCATCTGGAATCCCATTTTTCGGTTTTTAGCAGATTTCTGAAATAAAAAATTCAGAATAATTTAACGCGATATTCTCGGCAAAACTGAGGAATTATCACAATGAAAAACTGTTCCAAATGCATTATTCAACGTATAATTATCACAGCAATTCTTGATATTTCATATATTTTCAAATAAAGAGTGGCTGATATGCAGATGATACGATGAATATAAAATATATTGAGAGAAAGACTATCACAGCAATTCTTGATATTTCATATATTTTCAAATAAAGATTGTCTCATATGCAGATGAGACGATGAACATAAAATATATTGAGAGAAAGACTATCCCTATTGAACAGACAAATTGAAACAAAAAAAGCAAAGTGCTCATTTGCAAATAGAACTATTTTGTCCAAAAATAAAAAAATCAGAACAGGCTTACCTTTCCGTGCTATTATAATTAACAAATGATACTCTATTCTTCTAATGAAACTATAGGACAAATCAAATGTTACAGTCTTTCTTAGAAAATTCGAACTCACCTTGGAACACTCGAAGCCTAAATGTAGATGCGTCATTATCGCTCCAATTATTTAAAAAAAAACACGTGGGATGGAGAGGGCGACACATGTGCCCCTAGTGTCTTTGGTTGAAGGTAGAGATAGGACAGTTTTTTTCTTTAAAAATAGACTACATTTTGAGTACATTGCAACAATAATGTCAAAATTGATATTTTAGCATATCATTTTCAACTTAACAAAATCTTATATTGTAAATGGCAAAACCGTATTATTAACATTGATTTTGGCATATTCTCATCTGATGAATGATTAATATCAATAATGTTATTCAGGTAAGGCTGGTTTCCATGCCCATTCAAGGTTGGTTTTCTTTTTGTCTATATTTTGATCTCGATTTTGAATCATGCAGGTATATTTTTGGAGGAAAGTTGGAGGAAATCCTTTACGGACAACACCTTACCTTAGTGTGAGACTCCTTGAACCAGGTTTACCCACTAAAACCTCCACCCTGTAGGCTCGTCAGGCTGTGGCCTCCGATGACACTTGATCCCTTTGGCCCTTTGTATCTTACCTGGTACGATTTTTTTCACCAAGTCGTATCCATGGTACTTGATTAGGTGCCGCTTCGAGTTCCCACCTAGCGACTGCATGTACCTTGCGGTGCTGGAGGTTCATCTGGGCGGCCCCTATCGTTTGTTCAGTACCCTGAAGAGTCCTCTTCCGATCTCGTCTCGGAGAACGCTGGTAATCATAACCTCTTCAGTGACCTGAAAGAAACCGAGAAGGCCAAGAGTTGTCCTCATTCCCTTTCGGAGTTTCGTCTCGTGGTCATTTGTTCCCCCGAGTGAATGAGGGAGTTGGCCCGGCCCTGTGGGGCCCCCTGCACAGGGTAATTACTCCGAAATTTCGCCCAGTTTCTCGGAGGCTCCGTTGCGGCACCGTTTGTTTTAAGTCCCCTGTGTCATACATCTGTCGCCACAGCGCTCACAGCTTGGATTTAGGTCTGTTTGCCAGAGCCTCGTTAATCAAGTCGCGACCTCCCATGTCGCAGGCGAATGTCCACAAACTGCCCCATTAGTCGCAAGGCCGCGGCCCGTTCACTCCAAATCACGTGAAGGTGAGGTTGGACTTTGAAGAGCCGCATTTACCTTACTTAAACATGAAAACCAGTCCTAAGCGATTATGTAAAGCAGATTGGACCAAACCAAAAGAAGAAAAGACCCTTTCAATCCCTGCTGTAGATGCCACTGCAGTGTATAACTCTTTGCACAATTCTAAAAATGTATTCTTGATTGGCCAATACAGGAACCAATTTCCACTACGTTATTGGTGGAGTCTAAAATGATCTGCAAAAAAGTACTTTGGAAATGGGCTTACTTTTGATATAAGAGACATAACAAATATAACAAAAGAACTGTTAATATTGTTTAAATACTCAAAAGCCTCCCCCTTTTGAGTAGCTTAATGTCCCAAAAATTGGTAATTAATAATGTTAGGCGTGTTTTTATATCCACCAATTTGGTTTGGTTAAGGTGGAAGAGAATGACGTCATTTACATGAAATCAACCAGTTTTATAAAAACGATTTGGTGGAACTACATTCAACCACCACATTAGTGGTTATTTTGGTGTAACACAGCATCAAAGATTAAATAATATACTGTGACTTTTGTTTTCTATTTTTGAAATGTTTTGTAGTCTTTTACTAGCGAAACGACGCACTGCATCATCATCTTCAGATTCAACCAGTTCATCAGACGATTAATTAATTAATAATCTCCAATATTTACAAAAGCCAACAAAAACATTTCAAAATTGGTAATTATTTCGAAGTAATTACTAGATATAGCGATTTCCGATTATCGAGGGTAACTGAGGAAGAAAGTTTAATATAATTTAATTTATATGTTTATATATTTGCAATTTATATGTTTGAAAAAGATTTCGATATTTCGCATGGCATTCTTGTCCAGAATATTTATATCTCTGCGGAAATACTCTCCCAAAGTTTTTTTTTTACATTTTGGATTGCAAAATTCGTTTTTGTTTTGCAACCTCAGAGAAATTAGAAGTTTGGTGTCATTTGAACCTCCTTCTTTTTGTTTCACTTGATCCCCCATGGTTGTGATTTATCAAGAATTTTTTTTTCATTTGCTCCTCATATTTTCTCTGTTTTCCTTCTTCGAATTTTTGTACATATTTATTAGCGTCCTTTAAAATTATGAGTTTGATGGAAAATTATTCTAAAGGATAAAAAACCACCATCCATCAGTGGAAATTTATTCTATTTCTTTAGCTGTTAATTCCACAGTTATCATTTACCCTTCAACTTCCTGATTTACATAAAAAATTTCAACGTATTCCATTAAATGGGCCATGTTTAAAAATCAAGATGTGGTGGACAAATTTGGTGGATATAAAAACGAAAGTGGTTGATCCATCAATAATATAAAAACGACTTAGTGGAGACACTTCAATTCTACCAAGTTGGTGGATATAAAAATGCGCCTGTTTGCTAGATAATGGATTGTTCCAGGTGCCATATTTTTTCTTTTAAATAAACTTTTTTTTTAATGGAAGTGGCTGTCCTGACAAATCCAATTCGTATTTATGCCACACCTCTACACACACAGATATAGTTGTATATTCTCTTTGAACTCTATCAAGAGCTATGGCTATTGGGTCTAGACGAGTAATTAAATCTGTGGCATTTAATACAATCTCAGCATCATTGACAATTTTTATAACGTCACTTTCGATAACATCTTTATGGTCCTAACATAAAGGAACCAATGACTTAGTGCATTATTCATTGTGCTCCACCTTATTTCCAGAGGCATAACCCCTTTTTTGCTTACAACTTCTCTGTAGAGTCCAGATGGTACATGTTTGTTCCGGAAATATTTTATAACTTTAACAATATTTGAAGTTGCTGAAGGAATTTCCAAATCTCTTGCCAATAAATTCAAAATGTTAGCTGAAAATCCATATTGTATTTTGGTGATTTGTTTTTCCAGTTCAGAACGCACTTTTTGTACATTTCCTGTATTGTATGTGACCAAACTCCTTACTTTATCTTGAAATTGGCTTTCTGTTTTCCTCATTGGATCAAGCCATGTTTTTAAGGTACTGTGCATTATGTGGGTACTCACCATTTTGGGTAATAATACTATAACATACCAGATGCTCATTATGAACAATGCTCCATCCAATGACATAGAAACTGTTTCTCCCATGTATTTCTACACTCCTTCAAAATATCATTATACACTTCCATTTAGAATAGGTCCTCCTATCTGATACGAAGAAGGACCATTATATCCGGGTCTTAATGCATTCATCATTTTCTTAAACTCAGGAGTATTATCAGCATGCAGAAAAGGTGTATGTATTAGTTGCATAGAAGTATCTGTTCGTTCATTAATTATGGTCTATCCAATTACTGGATAATATACCAGTCACGGAAATCCACATCACCTAGGAACGTATTCTGTCGGCTTCGATTTCCCTTCGGGGGTCACCGGGATAGTCTCACTCGAAGTGATACCTCACATGCCCCTAACTTTCACAACATATAATTTTTAATCTTTTCAATGCACGTGGAACGGCTGTACGAAAACTGACATTTACTTGACTTCCGGTCCGCGTGGTCAGACAACCGCCTCCCACGACCCCAGGAAGTCGAATCATAGAAGTATCTGCTTATTTGGAGGTTAAGTTCTTTAGAGTTCGCGTCTGAGGTTACAATAACATCAGCGTCTTTTGCATGTTGTTTTTTGGTTGGCTGTGAGGCATATAGCTCTTTGAAAGAAAAAAAAACTATTATTAGAAACAGATATTTTATTATTTTTACCAATATCCACAAAAAAAATTTAAACAGATTTGGTAATAGTAAATAATATAACAATTACCTGATGAAAAAGGAAACATTCTCAAATAAATATTGAATAGAAAGATTTTTCTGTGAATTGAAAAATCCACGGTAAAAATTAAGATATTTATTGTGAATGTCTAACAGAAAACAACTACTTCCCCGGCTAAAGCTGGACATTGAACTACATCTGATAGATATTCTGAATGGACCCTAACTCCAAAGAAAAAATCTGAAATTGAAAATTTACATTTTCATTGAGATAGTTATTCGATTTTCTATTCCAGTCTCAATTAAGAACTCATATAGATAAATGAGGCAAAGAAGAATGTTTTCCAAAAGAGAATAACTCACCAGAAATCATTTGTAACATTGAGCAAGAGAGGCATCGCATTCACTAGGTCTTCAATAAACTTTTGTCTACGAAAATCTATTTCACGCTTTCACGATCATCAGGAAGACCGGAAGAAATGGGAAACACATTTTCTAGAAGCAATCTCACTTTGCAAAGATGGAAAAAAGTTTATCTTTCAGTCGCAGATGATTCCACATCTGATTTTATTAACATCCTGTTCATATTTTCAAACAAATCAATTACCTGATGTATTGAGACTTTTTTTGGTAGTAGAAGGCAGAACATCTTCAACAGAATGTTGCTGTGTTGTTTGGCGTATCACTGGACATGTTTTTTTGGTGTGTTAAAATATGATTTTCTATTTGCGATGGTACTTATATCCTGCAACTTCTTTGAGCCCTCTCGACATTAAGCCCATTTTTCAGTACTTTATTTTAAATTAAACAGTCAAAATTTCGCCCAACTAAATGCTTTGTTTTTTGGCACATTGGATAAAATTCACAACTAACTCAACACAAAGGGGAAACACAGAAAGCGCTGTAATCTGGGAAAGCAAATAACAAAAGAAAACAAAACAAATCGTCAGCGATTTACCGAATCTGAAGCAGTCGGCGGATGCTTGATCTATTAAAGGGCCCACAGACAATGCAATTTGTTGTACAACCGATCGTACAATAGGTTGCACTATAAATCGTACAGACAGATCCTAGAGTTTTGCCCACAGACGTGAAAAGAATTCGAGCGATCGGTTATACAACTAATCTTGTATATTTTAATTGTTCACCATGGCACCGACTGTTCCAAAAAAGGAAGTAGCTTCTGTAGTTGTCGCGTTGTTCTCATATTATTAATTTTCTTTTTTAGAAGCTCTTTCGTTGCTTATGGGTTAATTTTCTTTATTTTTTTCAATAAAATTTCGTAACTTGCGTTACGTTTATGTTTATTCGAGTACTCGTTAGATGTAACATTCCACAAACAAGATTGCTCTCTATAAATTTCGATAAACTCTATCCAAAACTGTTTATTGTTCTCCATTTTAGCGGACAATCTCACTACACAATGTTAATTTTTGAAATGAAATCGTATCAACAAGTCACCAAATAGATACACTCGTTCAAACTTGTTTTATATCCAACCGAGTTGTACGACAGATTTTTAAACATGCTATTGAAACGACCACTTTGGCCTTCCCCTACTCAACAACCAATTTTTATCAAAGATGCCCGAACCATTGTCTAACTGTGGCTATTAATAGAAATTCCATAGGCGTACCAAATTATTTGGTATAGGCGATTCACGAGACGTAGAGAACTTACACTCCTATAACTTTCCTAACACTCCTATTTCTTTTTCCGCTACTGAATAGTACTTACCACTGGGCATTTTGGCAAAGTAACGAGTAAACTATTTCAAAGTTGAATAAATAACTGCACTACCTATTTATTAATCAAACAAAACTCACCTTTCAAACGCTGCATGCCGATACACTGGTGAAGATTTGCCGTAGCACAGCAAATCGTGTCCACTTGTGTTTTCCCACTCTCTACCTACCAAACGGTCGTTTCAATACTGGACGAGCTCTACGACTCGACCGCGTTGTACGATTGATTGAACGATAACGACAGACACGTTGCAATTGTCGTTCAAACGGTTGGACCAACCAAAATTATACAACAAATTGCATCGTCTGTGGGCCGTTTTAGGGGTTTATACTTTTGTACAGGGACGTATTGAGAAATTTTCTGATGTTTGGAATGGAGGAAAACATTTTTAAGAATATATCGGATTTATATCAAGCTATAAATATCATGATATATATCACTTGATATACAGGGTATAATCGACCCTCTTGCACATCCGCTAACAGTTGATAGTCCATCAAAAACATCAAAAAATAAATAGATTTTTCCTTTGAAATTTTAACGAAAAGTCATTAAAAGCCAGAAAAATAATTACGAACAAAAAAATCTACCAAAACTTCGCCGTTTCGCGTTTCACAAAATTTTTACTAATTTCCCATTTTTTTTTTAAATTCTTCAGACTTTTTTTTTCTTGAATTTTTAACCACTGTAATTCGTTATAAAATGTGCAAGAGGGTAGATTACACCCTGTATATCATCTGAACGCTGCTTTAAAATTTATTTCAATTGCCTTTTTTATTTTTACTTGAAAGGAAAATTAATTTGAACCTTCAGATAATTCAAAAGTTTGAAAAAATATGTCACGAATAATATTTGAACGTGTTTTCAGAAATGTCGAAATATATGGCAAGAGATATTTGAAAGGAATTTATGCCCCCTTTAGGGGATGGTAATTTATAAAAAGTTTAATTTTTGTTCAAATGTCAATTTGTATTTTTTTATTGCAGATTTAATTCATAACTATTGATATTTAAAATGATTTGGTGTAATGATCGTGAAAATGTTAAGGAATAATGATATTCCTCTTAAATGGCAATTTGGAGTTTTTCAGATATAATTTGCCAAGTAATTTCGACCTTACCAAACTGACATTAAAGAGTCAATAAGATCCCATGAATTAAAATGCAATCAAGGATACCTAGAGACTGGCTAATGACAACCTTACTGCCAGCTAATCAAATCCTACTTCTTGCTTGTGGAAAATTATTAATGAACATAAAGCTGATGACACAGAAAGCGGTCTGACTCCAGATGAATTCAATCAGTTTTTTGTGAATATTGCTCTGGGGTTGCAGGAGCAGATAGGTCGGTCGCACATTGATCCTGTCGGGGAAGTTTAAGCATTTACTGCTGACATCTCGATTGGTCAAATTAGTTTTAATAAGGTAATAAATGCTATCGATAGTCTAAATAACAAAAAAGTAGAGATCCTCTTGGTTTAGCTGTAAGCTCATTGAAATCATAAAAAACTCACCAAACTCATCAATAGATGTAGTGCTGACGGCCTGTTTCCTTCTGTCCTAAGCATGCAGTTGTGGTATCGATATTTAAAAAGGGTGGTTGAGGTAACCAAGTATCCAGCAACACCAGTTCGGTTTTAGGAAAAACCTAAGCACTATCTTGGGGAAATTGGATCTGGTAGAGGTCATTCAGGGGGCATCCGAAGATCGGCAGTACATGTCAGGCAGAGGCGTTCGACTGCGCTCCCGTGAGATTTTGCTGCTGAAGCAGTACAATTTTGACAATAACGCTATCAGCCTGGTGAGAGCTATCTCTCAAACCGGTATCAGGCTGTGCAGGTGGCTGGTGTCTACGGAGAGGAAATTAAATGTCCGGTTATTCAGGGATCCGTTCTAGGACCACTTCTACGATACAACAATTGCTTGTAAGAGTGCTGTTTTGGATGTGGAGTCTTCAGGACAGGCGCTGACACGGGCCTAGTCGTGGTTCATGGCAAATAAATTATATCTCAATGCTACAAAAACTCAAGCAATGGTTTTTATCACGCAGAATGTGCCTGAGATGGAAAACCCGGCAAATGTTAAGTTCCTATAGTTTACTTGGAACGGATATGTGGATTACTGTTGTGTTAGGTTGGGGTCAAACATTTTTTTGCTCAGTAACCTTGTTGGATGTGTATCACCTGCCGTTATCCGTCTGGCTTATTTCTCTCTGTGACATTCTTTCATAAGCTATGCTATCATAGCCTGGGGTCATAGCTCGAGGGCAACTAGTGTGTTTCGAATGCAGAAATTGTCAGAAATTTATTTTGCACATTTCCTATTTAATGATTATGCTCGAGCATACTCTCTCCAAATTATAGTGTTGTACAACGGATTGAACTAACGAACGGTACCTATACAATTATTATAGTAGGAGGATAGATGTTGATGACTTTGCAATGAAAGCAAGCATATTAAGTGCTCTTTGAGATACAAACTTCACATAGTTTTAAAACAAAGCTTGCTGTCTAATATTATTCCCAAATCGTCACACATTTACCAGTGTTTAGATATAGACAATTCAGATCTCTGGAGAAGATTAGCATCACGAACCTTTTCCACTACTCTGAAAACCTTCAGATAATCAGCGAAAAATAGAAACTTTGAATTACTAATTTTTGAATTGGTGTCATTAATGAAGAGGCAGAACAGCAAAGGACCAGAATGGGATCCCTGTGGTACTCCTGATTTTACTGCAAAAGGTTCTGAAAGTATACCATTCAAGCGAACTGACTGAGAACGACCTATTAGATAACTACTTATCCATTCCAATATTCTGCCAGTAATACCGATAACAAACAGTTGTATCAATAAATAATGGGAAACCCTATCGAAAGCTTTGGAGAAGTCTGTATAGATAGCATCAACCTGTATAGACCTTTCAAGTGACAGACATTCGTTATCATTTTGCTGACTATCTAAAAGTTTTGGAACGTCAGATTGAATGCATATAATTGGTGATATCCTCATTCCAAACACTTTTGAAAATGGGACCTTTGAAGCTTTGTTTCGTTATACACCACTTCTATGAAAGAAAGAGTGGGTAAAATAATGCATAAACACACTATTTCACAAGAATGAAGGAACTCCATCTGGGCCACTTGAAAATTTCGATTACATCATACAAAGAGCATCAGAAAAACTAGATAGATCTAATGCGCAAGTAGAAAGATTAATTGTCTTATCACAATGGAAATCATTTATCGGGGATGGATCAGATTCTACATAGACTGTTGACAAAAATTTGGCAAAATAGTTAACCATGCTACGGATATCCGTAAACAAAGTGTCTTTTATTTTATTTTACAACAAGGTTCCAGGAAATCTTAAATCTCTCAGCCATTATAAATTTGAAGAACACATTAGGGCATTTCTGATTAGCAAAGCTTTCATAGAATTGAGAAATATCTTCGACATTAATTTTGATTTGTTTTTTATACAATTTCAGTGTTTTGCATTATAATTTTAACACGTTGACTGCCACTTTTCTGGATTCCGGTATAAAAAGCCAATTGAATTTAATCATATATTATTAAAAACCCTAATTATAGAACATAGTAACCATAAAAAAAAATTACGAATTTTCTTGTAGTTGGCTTATGTAACAGAAAGCTATTCGTGGAAGCCAACAAAAAGTTAATTCGTGCCCAGACACATGTCGCTTTGCTGCAGAGATATACTTCTAAATTCATTAGTAATAAATCAGATATAGAGTCAAGCGCATCACATTTACGTCTTTCTCGAGTGAGTTATTTATTAGGTTGGGGTATGAAATAGAAAATCAGCAAAAAAACAGAGATTGATGACTAAAAGCTATAATACCCTTGAAAAAAAAAACTATTTTCCCCATCAATTTTTTGTTAAAAATGACTTTAAAATCGGTAAATTCTCCGTCCGCTCGGAGTGGCATTTCGGTAGCGTGACGTCATTATACTTACTGTTGGGAGTTGGGACTCGGACCGGCCACATGCATCGTGTGGGAAATAACAGTGGATAAAGAGGATGTCAATCAAAACAATTCTTGTTTGGATTGTGCTGCTGCGAGAGGTAATGGAAATCGATAGTTATGGGAATAATAATAAAATCGAGAAAATCAAGATATTTTATAGATTTTTTTATTTGGAAAATCCCTATCGTTTGTGATGGAACTGTGCAAAAATACATTAATACATCAAAAAATGAGTTATTTCCAATATTCGTAAAGTGTAGTATATTCATATTTATTTATTCACGTAATTTTGGGAACTTACAACTAGAAATATATTGCAGTACTCTTTTTATACGCTGTCGGAAACTAATAAAACTTGTCAGTAACTTTTGTAACATTTTTTAAGCAGCAGCCCTTTTTTTGTTTTCAGGGGTTGTAAACATGCGATAGCTTTTTTAATGTGGTTAGAACCTGCTGTTACTGAAGTACTGTGCTATTGAAAAAAAACCGTTTTGTCTACAGTAGCAACAACAAAAAAATTCATAAAAGTATCTGAATTCGATAATTCTGCTGTTGATTCTGCGCCATACGCAAACGATGCGAAAAAAAACTTTTTACGTGAATTTTTAGTGACAGCTCAGGGAAAACAAATTGGCGTGCAGTTTACTCGATATTATTATAATATTAATTGAAGATCGTGAAATCATGCGTTTGTCTATTCATCAAATCGTAATAGAATTAAAAAAATCGAATCAAACTTCCGCAAGAATTGTGGGAATTAGCAGAAATTTCGAGTAATTCTCAAAACGACTCTTCATTGTGGCATGAGTTGCGATATGGTCGAATTACAGCCTCTTTGTAAATGCTCATTGAAAATGTGGGGCAGAACGTTTTTTTTAATGAATACTGTAACTATGTAGTTTTCCATATTATCCTACAAAGTGAACGAATCAAAACAATTGTGTTTTTGTTGGGATGTAGGTACTTGCGACGTGCAACACAAAACCACTTTTTTTTGGCGGTGTTTTTCTTGTTGAATTCTTACAACCAGTCATATAACACCAACGGTAACTCTTTTTTGGAGTAGGCATTTTGAAAATTACAGTATGAATATTGATAACGATGCGAACAATAAACACTTCACAATATTAGCGGCAGTAACACGTGCTCGCTGCCTACTGCAGAACAGAGGATCAACGAGCCCAACAGTATTGTGACGTCACGCTCTCTCTACAAGGTTATGGAGGCGTTTTGCAACTCGTCGTCGTTTTCAAAACGCGCAGCATTCTCAAAAATTGTTTGAGAAATGTAGGAATGTTTTTTTTAATGATAAAGTCGTACACGTAGATTTTAAATATACAATAAAAAAAATTCATGTCCTAACCTGTTATAATCAATTTATAAATTTCTGTTCATTTAATAATACATTTTCTGTTCATGATTTTTTGTTTTCCTCACAGAGCCAATCTATTCATATTTAGACTGATTTACTACGAATTTTATGGACCTGCACAAATATGGCAACAAACAAACTACGAGAACTCGTAGTTGGCGTCCTAGGCAAGAACGCTAACAATGATTTGTCTCGTCGTTGTCAGTCAATGTGTTAACTCAAATTTTAATTTGTATGTCATATGTAATTATTTAATGGTTTGATTCTTAACTTTTTTTATATACAGGGTGAGGCACCCCATACGACACGGTCCCTGTAAACCAAACCATTAATTTTTTCGGGAATTTCTCCATTTCATTGTATGTATATTGATTAAGGCTGCAAAAGGAAATTATTTTGGAGTCTACAGGGTGGCTCAAAAAAGTGTGACATATCAAAGTTGTGTTTTTTTAAATGGAACACCTTGTATTTCGTTACACTTTTGAATAGGTCAAGAAAAAATTATATGATTTCATATAAGGTACTATGTACCTAACTATAACCGTTCTCGAGTTATTGATTTTTTTATGAAAATGCTAGGTACAATTGGAAACTAAATAACATCGAAATGTATTGAAATCATCCCTTCGAATTCTGACCAAGCATAAAAGAGGTTTTGGGCTATTGATTTCGATAAAACCCGTTTCTCAATATTATACAGAATGTTCAAAAATCACTTTTTTATAATTTCGGACAAAGATAACTTTGTTATTTCAAATAGAACACCCTGTATTTTTTTAGTCTGAACAATATAAAATTCAATTATCTTTCATTTCATATTGGGGTTCCCTATACCTAACCTGAATAGTTTTTCAGATATTGGCTTTTTCAAATGGTAGTTCTTATTTCAATGCATTCTTTGAATCAAGATAGCTTTGAAACGACATTTATTCAACTTGTTGAAATTATTCTTATTGACAGTTATTGTGTTTTACGTTATTCAAAACATTCACTGAATTATTAGCGTCGAAAATGAAAACTTATCCCATTCAAGAGCGGATATATATGATTTTAGCGATTGGTGAGTGTTTAGAGAATTGCCTTTTGGCGTCGAGGGTGTATGCCCAAAAATATCCAGACCGGAATCATCCAAACAAGTTGGTTTTCAAACGATTGCTACATCAATTTCGTAGGACTGGAAGTGTAGCTTATGAAAAGGCAAATAGACCAAAACCTATCGTTGGAAATGAGGAAAATGAATTTCTCATTATGGGATCAATCATAGAAAACCCTCATACGAGTCAACGTAAGATGGAGAAAGATACAGGGATAAGCAGACGGAGCATTTCTAGGGTAATAAAAAAATTCAAATTTCACCCATACCGTATTCAGATGCACCAGGAATTATATGAAATAGACATCCATCGACAAATCGAGTTTTGTCGAGTTCTGGACAAGTTTAGTGAGGATGAAAATTTTTTGGATTCCATTTTATTTTCTGATGAATCTACTTTTCATAACAATGGCTTAGTGAACAGACACAACTTCCATTATTATAGTGATGTGAATCCTCATTTTTTCCGCACTCAGGATCACCAGAATAGATGGTCTGTTAACATGTGGGGAGGAATTATAGGTACACAAGTTATAGGACCATTCTTTTTTTTTAGAAACTTGAATGGTCAAAAATGTTTACAATTTTTACGTGATGATCTGCCTAAGCTTCTGGAGAATGTGCCGCTATATATCAGACAACGGATGTGGTTACAATTGGATGGAGCTCTGGCACATTTCAAATTCAGTGTCAGACAGTTTTTGAATATGTGCTTTCCGAATAAATGGATTGGTAAGGGAGGACCACAAAATTGGCCAGCGAGATCACCAGATTTGACTTGCCTCGATTTTTTCCTATGGGGATACTTGAAGGATGAGGTTAACGACACTCCTCCAACCACACTGGAAAATATGAAGGAGATAATAAGGGCTGCTTTTCGAAGAGTGACGCCTCAAATGTTATTAAATGTTAAGAAGTCTCTCATAGAGAGAGTGGCTCTTTGTATTCAACAGGATGGTCATCATTTCGAGCACCTACTTAGAATTAAATACATTTGTGTTTCATATTTTGTTGTTTCAGTTGAATAATAAAAAAATTTGTATAGTCTGTTTAATGAACTACTGTCAGAATATGAATGTAAATGATAACTTCATTTTAGTGACAGTAACTATTTTCGATGAAGTGAAGTATAACAACTGTCAATGAAAATTCTGTGAGCAAATCAAATAAATGTAGTTTCAAAGCTATCTTGATTCAAAGAATGCATTGAAATAAGAACTACTATTTGAAAAAGCCAATATCTGAAAAACTATTTAGGTTAGGTATAGGGAACCCCAATATGAAATGAAAGATAATTGAATTTTATATTGTTCAGACCAAAAAAATACAGGTTGTTCTATTTGAAATAACAAAGTTATCTTTGTCCGAAATTATGAAAATGTGACAATGATTTTTCAACATTCTGTATAATATTGAGAAACGGGTTTTTATCGAAATCAATAGCCCAAAACCTCTTTTATGCTTGGTCAGAAATCGAAGGGATGATTTCTATACATTTCGATGTTATTTAGTTTCAAATTGTACCTAGCATTTTCATAAAAAAATCAATAACTCGAGAACGGTTATAGTTAGGTACATATTACCTCATATGAAATCATATTATTTTTTCCTGACCTATTCAAAAGTGTGTTCCATTTAAAAAAACACAACTTTGATATGTCACGCTTTTTTGAGCCACCCTGTAGACTCCAAAATAATTTCCTTTTGCAGCCTTTATCAATATGCATATAATGAAATGGAGAAATTCCCGAAAAAATTAATGATTTGGTTTACAGGGACCGTGTCGTATGGGGTGCCCCACCCTGTATTATCATTTTTACTGACGTGTATATAACACCAATAAATAATATGAATATGATTTCTGCGTTTAAAAGAACTTTATATTTCTGTTTGAACAACAATTTGAATTTCCATTTCCACCCCCGTTACAACCTTCCAACGGGTCGAAAAATATAATTATATTATGTGCCATGTATTTCAACTCTATGAAATCAATGCTGTGATCGAAAAAACTCTACATTTAAATTGAGAAATTGAGTGTTTTCAACATAGAGGTCGAATATTACACCCTTTTCTCCCATGCAATTTAAAAACTTTACATATTTGTTTAAATGGGGAACAGAGATTTTTGAAGTCAAGTTCCATTTTTCTCTGTGTATTTCGTGGTTGTGAATAACTTTCAGAGCCGGATTAAAAGGTGTGGAGGCCCTGGGGCAACAAAGGAGTGGAGGCCCCTAATTATTTTTCAAACAAGTTTTTGTTTTTTTTTTATTTATTGCGGAACAAATCAAATTATTTCGACACGAGCATTTGTAGGTATAATAAAATAAAAGAAATAAATTAAATTACAGCGTAAACGAATGGATTCTTGCGAGCTTTTTTCGACGAAAAATCATTGATGATTTCGGTCAAATCTAGCATCTGGAGAAAATCATTCTCAATGCTCTCATCGTAATTCTCCTATTTTTTCATTTTGGAAAATGAGCGCTTTCCAGTGCAATTTGACATCATCACATTTTCAGTTGTAATTCACAAGAGAGTGAAAATAACTCGACAGATTTTCGAAAACTTGTTGCCAGGCAATAGATAAGAGAGACCAACTGGCTCGAGTGGCTATTGCCAACAAGTTTGAGAAAGAAATCTAGATAATTATTTTCTACTATATCAAACTCTCGTGTGGTATTCTTTAGATTATTTTTTGATGTTACGATCATAAACACATTTCCTTGCAAAATTATATAATGTACTAAACCGGTTCTGATTCATTTCATACTTTTCATGCGAATTGATGACAGACGTCAAATTAAAAATATTACTTGTCAGCAAATAAAAACAAAATACCTCAAATTATTCCCGCAACAATTTTCTAGGTAGAATATTCCCACTATTGATTGGCCAAAACGTATATGAATTATTTGAATTGAACGTTTCCATTGGTTTCTAGCAATGTCAAAAAATAATAACTAATTTCAATGTTTGAGAATGTAGCTCTGAAATTTTGGTTTTCAAGAATTTGATAGTAGAACATCTTAGATTGGTCTTTTTGATAGTCCTTTTTCAGAAGGATTTACATTTGTTGCGGAATGTCATCCTTCTCTTAGACTCACACTTTCAGATTTCGGGGATTTCTCTGCTACAAGCGCGCCACTCAGCGGACACTTGTCAACACCAATAAATAGGAAAAACAGGTATAGACGGGCAAAGTGTTTGTAGAATCGGCAGAAAAATAGTCAACAGAATTTGAACTTTTGTTCTATTATGGAATGCGCACAGGGCTCTTATAAATAATTTGATGCAATCATATTCATAAATTGAAATATTATTTTCTTTTGCTTATGATTATTGAATTTCATTGTGTATCTAGATCGCTGTGTCATTCGAAGAATACAATTCTACAGAAAATCCTTCATTTAATAAAAAAAATGTATATTTTTTTTTAAAATTCAATTGTTCTTGTTTTTACAGCTAATTTCGATACGATATAATATTTTGTATAATAGTATGATGTTTTACTTGGTATTGTTTCTCGCAAATACACATGATTCATCAGATCGAAGATTAATATTAACCATGGATTTTGACAAGAATACGAAACATGTTTTTGAATGTTTAAAACGAAAAATGAGAGGAAAAAGTGGGAGAACTGCTCTTTCGTTGTCAGATTTTTTATATATAATTTTGCATATCCTTCGGTAACCTAAAAATTTATATTGTGGAGGCCCCGGGGCTGCAGCCCCGTTTGCCCCCCTCTTAATCCGGCTCTGATAACTTTACACCCCTTATAATGACAGGGAATATATTGACACAAATAAAAAACAGATAGTATAAGTAAGCTTTTATTTTCAGTACGCCAAGGTGACATACGGAGCTGCTTGGAAATCGTTCAGTGGTCATTAGAAAATAATGTACAGTTACCCCCAGTTCACCATGAAAAGTTTTTAAACCTTCTACTTTATTCTGATGAAGATTCAAGTTTGAGGAAAAAGTTGACTACACCAAATGTACCAAAAGTTGAACCACATTTCAAATTTTAACTGGTCCTTTTTTACAGGTGTGCTAGTGAATAAGAGGTAGGTGTGAAAATAATTTATTACTAAAAATAAATATCACAAATGTACAGTGTCAATGATGTCGCTGTTATAATCTGTCTTTTCATTCACCACAGCTCCTATTCCTTTTTCTCCATAATTTTTTCTTGCTAAATAATACATCCCTCTGAAAAAAAGAAATGTCAGTATTTCATAAAGCCAGTGTGATTTTTCAATTCATAATACTCTGCAGAATGAGCTCATAACATGAAAAAAAAACCTGTTGCAGACAAAAGTGTTCATTTCATAAAATTATAGTAATAATAGAAATAAATGATCAAATCCAAATAAAACAGGACATGAATACCAAGAATTAAAAAAAAAGTGAGAAGAAACTGAGTGAAAGGGAGTTTAGCAAAAGAGTTAAGGCTCAGAAATGTTTTTAAAAACAAAGAATGTATCAAGATAAGCAAAAACAAGACTCGGACATCTTTGTCACTTAATTTCGAGAATTTGAAGAAAAAGAAAGATCATGATTTTTTAAATTATCCTGATAGTGATTCAAAGTGAGATTTGGTATTGCACCAACAAAGCTTTAGTTACAATATTAACTTAAGAAAGTTAATCTGGTAATTAGAAAGTTAATCTGGTTATTAGAAAGTTAATCTGGTTATTAGAAAGTGAATCCGAAAATGCATTTTTTGTTTTATTTCTAAAAAGTTATTTCAGGGTGGATATCAACATCAACAGTGTTGGCAATATTTGTTCCAAATTTAAACAACCTCATTACATAAAAAAATATTTTGAATATAGAAAGATTGTTCTTAAGATTACATATCATATTCATAAAAGAATGAATGCATTAGATAGCATTATGAAGTAAGAATCACACTGATACTCATGAGCTTTTTTCTTACAATATGAGAATACAACAAAATGCATAAAGCAAAATACTGAAGAAAAATATGGCGGCTGGTAAGATATCCAGGGTATTAATATAAATAACATTGTAGATCGGTACTGCAACGGCAGGAGCCAGTGTTTCACATATGCCCATGAGAGACTGGAATTTACCGATATCACTTTCTGAAACTATTTTTGTTGAAAGTGATTTTTTTGCCACTCTGTACATTCTTGTTATCACACTTACAAGAGAACCTGAAAAATAAAATGGGAAAATGGTATTCGGATTGAGTTTAAATTATAAAATATTACCTATGTAGAATGTGAGCGAGGTGGTTGCCAATCCAAAAGCTACATTCGATAAATTTTTTGTCAAGATACATACAAATATTATCATATGATCACTCAGTCGAAAAATTCTGGTAAATAATGGTAAACCACAGACGTTACCTAGGATATCGAATATATTAGGTAAAAACAAATGATATACCAAAATATAAAAAAATACCTGCCAAGAGAATAACACCATTGATCGTGAGAAAGTAACTGTATTCCACTGGAGTCCACTGAAATACGTTTTGAACATATAGATATAAAATATTAGTCTCTCCTAGAAATAAATGTTTTTATTAATTTTTGAGATATTCTCTTTGAAATAATCCACAAATTATGTACCTATGATTGCAATGAGGAACTCTGGTCAATGAAATAGGTCAAGAGCTTTTCTGAATTTTCAATTTGGAATGAATATGAAACAATAGCATCAGAGCAAAATGTTTTTTTTTAATTGGGAATGTTTTCATTTTTCCTATTTTTATTATGAGATATTGTAGTAGGCCTTTTTTTTCAAAAAATACTTGTTACATACAGAAATATAATTGGTATGTTATAATTGAGTGCTACAATAATTCATTGCAGAAGAAAATCAGAGCTTCAATTTTACTGGTAATTTTTTGCGATAAAATTATTGTTTGTTTTGGAAATAAAAGTGCTATCTTCAAATATACTAAACCTAATGGACTTCTGCCAAAAAAATTTATGAATTTCAGATGACGAATTTATTTTACAAAGATTGGTATTGAAATGAGTTGCGACCTATCGATTTTTAAGCATACCATATAATTTAATTTAGAATTTAATTAAAATGAAATATAATTTTCTCGGAAATCACATTTAATTGTGAAAATATATAATAAAATAAAATATGTAATAAACTTATAATTCAATTTTTAGTATTTTTTTTTTCATGAAATATATTCTCATACAAATATCAAGCTATTCTCAATAGGTTGAGAAACATGGACCAGAGTTAACCATTCATAAAAATCATTCAAGGCTCTGGCTCTTTGTATACAGTGTCATCATTAAAGCAAGCACCCTATGGATGTTTTTTATTAAATAACTTTGGGGAAATATTTTGCTTCGAAAAACGTAGAAATTGACTTTGATACAATATAAAACTGTCATAACATTTTTTTTCCGAAAAAGTGATCGAGAAGTTGTGAAAAAATTCCTTTTGATTGCTCTCTATAATAATATAATTCTGCACGAACGTCCCCATGCTGTTGAGGCGTAAAAAAGGGTCTGGACACCATTTTGAAAATAATTACCTGCGAATACCGCCAATAATAAGTAAAAATAAAAAAAGTGGTTTATTGAATTTGCTGAAATTTTTTGATACATGCAAAATGTAAATTTTTAGCAAAAGCGCAACATTCCAGATTACGTGCAAATTTGTTAATACCTACATCCCAGTAGATGTATTCTAAATTGTAACTAAAATAACAAAGTTGTGCAATTTTTAATTCAAGATCACTTCGTCAGAAAAAGTAAACTCTTGAAAAAAAAAAAATTTTTACTACGTGGCATACGAATTTTTTCACAAAAACTTTTTTTTCTGGCTTGGTTCAAAGTTCTTTTAGTTTCTCGAAATCAATGTGAAACGTCATGTTATGTACTACTGATGTTACAGCTCGTTATTCCCCTAATTCTTTATTGTAAAATCAAACTCAAGTCAGTTTAACATTGGACATGTTGAAAGTATTTTTTTGGTGAAAAAATATATGTATAACTGTCATGAATGTTTCACTCATACTGCTTTGCATCTTTTCGGGTTATAATTCATCAATATGAGAACAAAGTTGAAATGGATGCAAAATTTGGAAACAAACTATCCGGTCAAAATTTCCAGAGAAAATCATGCACACTTTAGTGGTGGCACTGTTTATGTTTCAGAATTTGATAGTAATATATGATAGATTTCTATCTTAATGATGAAATATTATATTCCAGAATACCAAGGTGTTGAAATTGAAAAATGAGTAATAACAGTTTCTAAGTTATACAGTATGAAGTCATAAATAAACTCCTAAATATCGCTCCAATCTGTGCAAAAATATAGGAACGTACCAAATTCGTGACATGATTCGAACGATTGAAACAGTAGTAGTAGTTATGGCCCCACGTTGGGCGCCAATTTCGGTCACCCTTTTTTCTACTTTACTTTGTATAGGAATTAACAAATAGATATATTCAGAGAAATAACAACTCTAGCATTCCAGGAACTATAGAAATGAAGTTTTATGTATATATTTTCTCAAGCCGCTGCTTGATGAATATTTCTCAAATAGTTGAATCTTCTTAAAAAGATGAAAGCAAACAATGAAATCAAATAGACAAATTTGAAAATGTTCCTAACATTTTTGGCTATACCAGGATATAGTAACCAATTATTAGACTTACTGTGATTGTTGAAATATCCGAATATTGGAAATTTCCACCCCAATAAAATTTTTGTTTTCAACATGTGTTTGTCCCATTAGTAAATGGAAATGATCATTTCTTGATTTATTGACATACTTTTTCAGCAGAGGCTTAGATAGTGATAGATATTGATATTAGTAATGATAGTTTTTTAGTAAAGCAAATTTAAACAATAACTTTGACGTTGGCCAAAATGGAGGCAGTGTCTGCTAAACTGATTTCATTTGATAACTAATCAAAGTGTTTTCTGGGGCTACAGTGTCTTTTGGGCCATCCTGGTGAGATAATAATTGGGCCACCCTCATGGAATATAACTAAAGGTCAGTTTAATTTAATTAAGAGTGTTTCAAATGGTGATATTTTTATAACTTTTCAGTTTCAAAGAACCCCGCACGAAAACAAATGGGAAATTGGCTCTCGGTCGAATTGGCTGAAATTTTATTATGTTATAGTAGGTAGGGTCATTAGAAAAAAGTGTGAGTTCAAATGATTTTGTATGTTTAGTTTCTGAGATATAAGCGTCCAAAGTTCGCAAAAACGTCGTATTAGGGTAGGATTGACAAAGAAAAAAAACTGTTTTTTAGTCGAAATAAGACAAAGTGAGGATGAAAATGTATTGATCGGAACTCATAAACATGTTCAATTATAATCTTATTGATGATATTACATTAGGGTGTATACGGGGAATAGTAAAAAAAAACGTTTTTCCGAATTTTTTTTTCAGCACTATTTCAAAACCAACAAGTTATATTTTGTTAAGATATCATAGTTTCAGTCTATTGTAGGTGAAAAAACGTGTTTTGTTTCTTGATGACTCTGTTTGAAATATATATATTTTTTAATTTTCGAGTATACCCCTATACTGAAAAAAATTGACAGATCGTTTTTTATTATAAAAAAAGGAATTAATTGCTACTGCCCATTGAATAAAATATAGGGTAACATTCTGAAGAACTCAATTGTTCAATATTACCTTTCATTTAGATAAAGGGTGCGTTACATTTTTTTAGGACATTTACAATGTTTTTATTGAATATCTAGAAAACTGTTCCGTTAATTTGGACCATATTTTACCTATTCACAATATTTTGAAAATGTTGACTATCATATACGATAGTTTTATCAACTTTGTATGTTGTATGCATTTTTGAAGTTTACGGTATTACGATATATGGGGTAACCTATCGATTTAACAAAATTTTATGGAATCTTTCGACCCATTCAATTCTACTATAAAACTTTTCGAAATCAATTATTTGATTCTATAAACAACACAAACCACACTCAACAACAATTTGGAACTCAACAGTATAGACTCAAAAAAAATTGAATTATAAATAACGACTTCCAACATAAAGAGTCAATTAATATTATGGAAATTATAATATAACAAATAGAAATGAACCTGATGAAGCTATTGTATAGCGAAACACGCGTCGTGCTTTAGTGAAACTTTAAGTAGTGAAAATCTTATAGTGTATTGTAGTAGTGAACTATAAATCGAAATTTAAACTAATTAGTTATAAACAACATAACAATTTACATAATTAAACTCTCAAAAAACAAACAATATACAAAAAATAAATTCAAATAATATTATTAATATTGTTATTTATTGGTCTATTTGCGCAATCTAAAACATTGTTTAATAGTTCATGGCTAGGGTACTTTATTGTTTCTTGATGACGAGCATATCCTAGGTACCAAAGTACGCTGCAAATATGGGAACAGCATCCCACTGTTCTTGCTTCACTTTTGCAGGTACAGTAGTAGCCTAGAATACGTTTATTTGCAGGTGCATCAGGAATAATACTAAAGGATATCCACAGTTGATACTTTATAGCATTCCTAAATCTGGACCCTATTCGGCATCGTAATAGTCCAGGTTCAGGATTATGCATATCAATTTCAAATAGAAACAATAAAGTACCCTAGCCATAAACTATTGAGAAATGTTTCAGATTGCGCAAATAGACCAATCAATAACAATATTAATAATTTTATTTGAATTTGGGTTTTGGTTATTGTTTATTTTTTGAGAGTTCCATTATGTAAATTGTTGATTATGTTGTTTATAACTAATTAGTTTCAATTTCGATTTGTTATATTATAATTTCCATAGTGTTAATTGACTTTTTATGTTGGGGGTTTTTTTTAAAGTTTTATAATAGAATTGAATGTGTCGAAAGGTTCCATAAAATTTTGTTAAATGGATAGGTTACCCCATATATCGTAATACCGTAAACTTCAAAAATGCATATCTTAGAAACGCAACATACAAAGTTGATAAAACTAGCGTATATAATAGTCAACATTTTCAAAATATTGTGAGTAGGTAAAATATGGTCCAAATTAACGGAACAGTTTTCTAGATATTCAATAAAAACATTGTAGATGACCTAAAAAAAATGTAATGCACCCTTTATCTAAATGAAAGGTAATATTGAATAATTGAGTTCATCAGAATGTTACCCTATCTTTAATCAATGGGCACTAGCAATTAATTCCTTTTTTTGTAATAAAAAACGATCTGTCAATTGTTTTCACTATAGGGGCATACTCGAAAATTAAAAAAATATATATTTCAAACAGAGAGAGTCATCAAGAAACAAAACACGTTTTTTCGCCTACAATATACTGAAACTATGATATCTTAACAAAATATAACTTGTTGGTTTTGAAATAGTGCTGGAAAAAAAAACCGGAAAACGATTTTTTTGTCTATGCCCCGTATACACCCTAATACTATCATCAATAAGATTATAATTGAACATGTTTATGAGTTCCGATCAATACATTTTCATTCTTACTTTGTCTTAATTCGACTAATAAAACAGTTTTTTTCTTTGTCAATCTTACCCCAATCTGACATTTTCACGAACTTTGTCCGCTTATATCTCAGAAACTAAACATACAAAATCATTTGAACTCACACTTTTTTCTAATGACCCATCCTACTATAACAAAATACAATTTCAGCCAATTCGACCGAGAGCCAATTTTCCATATGTTTTCACAATTCGTTAGGGCGCTAAATTCCTGTGTCACATTTTATGAGAGGAATTAGGCCGAACTAGTTCATCTATAGAATTCTGAAACATCCTGCGAATTTAATTAATTTCAACCTCAAAATGAAATAACTTTACCGTCATAAGCACTTCGTTGTATAAACACCATAAACATCATAATACATATATGAGTTCTATCCACTCCAGGAGATTTTCTGTAGATAACTCTAAATGTGTCTATGGCATGCTTTGGATCTAGAATATCAGCTATTAAACAAACTTCTCGTTTCTCTCTAGTCACTTTCTTTTCGTCAATGCAAAATATGCCGAACGTAAATGCTAATAGGAACAATAGAGCCGATATACTCAGGATACCAACGTATCCAATTGTCAAATATAAAATACCACTAAACGAATTGACTAGAGGTCCAGCTAGGCTTATTACTATTTGTACCACACCAAACCTAAGCGTTCTCATTTCTGTGGAGCTTACGTCTGCGATGTAAGCAGTAGTGGCCATTGCTAGCATCGTTTGTCCACCGAACAACGAAGGAACCACTCTCTGAAGCACACCTTGCACTTCTAAGGGCCACGATTTCATATTTATCGCGCAAAATATACACCCCACTGTGCCGAGTAGCTCTCCAACTAGCGGAAGTATAACGAATGGTTTTCTCAATTTGTAGCGATCACTGAAAGATCCGAGGAAAAGTACCAACATCAACGGCATGAAACTCTGAACTGGTTGCTGCCACGAATGCATGTTGCTTATTAGTACTTGGATGTTGTCGTTGTAGAGAGTATGGTTTTTGTGTCGGCCTTGAGCAATTGCATCACATATTGAATCATCATATTGCAAGTTCACCCTGCACGTCATTTCGAATTCTAGGTTATCTAATGCTGGTTTGCTGAGGAACGATGCCATGTAGTAGAATCCTACTAAGGGTTCTACGGTTATCACTTTCTTCAGGTCTATCAACTTCTTCAAGAAACACATACATGTTGAACACTCCCCCTCTTGGTTTTCTCCCGCTTTTTTCTCTGGCTTTTCATTTTCTCCATCTGGCGTTTTCTTTTGACAACTTTTTCTAATTCCGTTTTCCGACATATCAACTCTTTCTGAGGTCTGGAACAGAAGGAAAAGTTAGGGGAGAAATCTGGATTTGGTTAACATACGTAATTTAAATAACAAAAAAGATCAAGAACCAAGACGGGAGCTCATTTTATTAAATTTCAATAAAAACATGTTTTTCAATAACCCCCGATGCAAACAGAGGGGTTTTTTGAGTTTAACGTGTGTATCTGTCTGTGGCAAACGGATGAACCGAATTTGATTTAGTTTTTTTTGTTTGAAAGGTGACTTGATCGAGACTGTTCTTAGCGAAGGGAGGGGGAGTAGCACTTGCCCTTCATAGTCACGGACCAAATATCTTCAAGACAAAACATCCCCAAGACAAAACATCCCCATACATAGTACCCCCATTACGAAATATTCCTGGACAAACATACACACACACGACAAATAATTATTTTCAGTTGTAAATTCATAGAAACCCATTTCTATAAAAGTCATTAGAAAAAAATAATATAAATAACATAAAATAACAAAATTATAATTACAAATAAACATTGAAACAAAACGCAGAAAATCAAATTAATATATAAATAACCTAAGACAATAATTTCAATGGTTAAACAAAATAATTTTCGCAATACTCCTCAAATACTTCAATTTATAAGTCGAATCATAACAATCCACTACGAGATGTCAGTATAGAACCATTGACGCCAAATTATACAGGGATTTTTTTATCAATGGGATATTTTCTCAATGGGATATTTTGTCCAGAGATAATTTGTCAGGAATATTTGGTCGGGGATATTTTGCCCCAAAATTGTTTTGTCAGGTTCCACAGACCATCAGAGATATAAATAATACTTCTCTATACAAAACAAATATTAAAGTTTGGTTGCAAGATTTGTCTATGGAAAACATGGTGAAAATTATCAATATTTCCGTATGATTCATCATTCATCATAGCCGAAGTCAATTATATTGGTACTAATCCAAATTTTTGGTAATTATTTTTTATGATTTCTATTCTACATAGTGATATAAAACACGTCATGGGTTACATACAGTTAGTTCACATTAAAATTGACAATTTAAAAAATAGTGTAAATTATGTAATAGAAAATATACATTATAGAATGAAAGTATCTATCTAGCTGGCATAAAATTCTTCGGTACTATAAAACATTTTTGACAACAGAAAAGTTTTAAGATGTTTTCTGAATTTGAAATCAGTAACTTCCTTTTTAATTGTCTCCGGGAGCTTATTGTAAATCCTTACACCATTGGAGATGGGTCCCCTGAGAGTTACATTCAAATTATTTTGAGGTGTTTTTAGATGGTGGTTAAATCTCGTTGAATAACTGTGATCATTGCTATGAGTGCTAATGCTTTTTTTATTTTTAAATATGTAACACGATATTTCTAGAATATACAGGCAAGAGAGAGGAAGTATTTTCAGTTTGGCAAATAATGGTCTACATGATTCTCTCCGACTTTTATTTAATAATGTTCTAAGGCATTTTTTCTGCAGTACAAATAATTTCTGGGCTGCTGATGCTGAACCCCATAATAAGATTCCATATGTGAGTCGCGACTGAATTTCAGCATAATAAAATATTTTCAGCACAGACAAGTTGAGAACACTTCGTAGGCATTTCAGTTGGTATATTTTGCTGTTTAGTTTGGACATTGTTTCTCTGATATGGATTTCCCAATCTAATGTATCATTCATAGTTATGCCTAAAATTTTTATATTTTCGCGCTGTTTTAGATTCACTTCTCCCATTTTAATTTCTATGTTTTCAATCCTCTTTTGTTTAGAGTGAAATATTAAAAAATTTGTTTTACCAAAATTGACATATAGTTTATTTGTTGAGAACCAAAGTATAATTCTTGTCATTAAGTCATCACAGTTTTGTTGGATGGTTTCTAAGGAGTCTCTTGCTACCAAGATCCACAAATCATCTGCGTAAAGTGTTTGCTTGTATTCATCTAAGTATTTAACAATATCGGCTATATATAGTAGTGGCATTTTGTATCTATACATTTTTATATTTATACATTTTAAAATTTTTTCATTTTTCCATTTTTACATTTTTATATTTTTACAATTTTACATTTTTATAAATAATAATAGAAAATGTTTGTGGCATTCAGACGAGAAAATACACGCTCAATTGGCAGAGCGTTCCACTAGAAATCGAAAGGTCCCAGGTTCGAATCCTGGCCGATCCATATTTTTATTTTTCAGTTCTAGTTTTCATTTTCTCGTCTGAATGCCACAAATATTTTCTATTGATATTTACATTTTTATATTTTTACATTTTTATATTTTTACATTTTTACATCTTTACTTTTTACATTTTTACATTTGTACATTTTCTATTTCATATTTCTTATTTTTATATTTTCATATCTTTAACATTTAACATCTAATAACTTTACATTTACTTACTTTACATGTTTGGATTTGACATTTTATATATATTTTTTCTCTTTAATTTGTATATTTTATACTCACTTCATTCATTTAACTTTCAGCATGTATTCATTCATTTACTTCGATTTATTGGCAAGATATTATTATATAGGTTAGGAATGCCCACAACAAGTTTTCTTCGTGGGATATCTCCGATTTATTTTAATTTTTTCATCATTCATGTCCATGCCTGTAACCTTAATGAAAATAAATATTATTATAATTATCAAAACGCCTGATACCGAAATTTAGACCTATAGACTTATCGTTTATTATCTCTACAACACCATGCACAGATATAATAGCTGGGAGAATACTTGGAAATCATTCGTGTTTTATATATTGGTTGTCTACAACCCGCCTACAGTTACCATTGAAGATTTTGAAGAGTTTTTCAATAATGTAAGCTTGCTGAGCTATCTGGATGAAAAATATGTTTTGTTTATTGGAGATTTTAATATTCCTATGTTCAACTCAAATATGAATGATAAAAAAATCAAGATTTTATTCAACTTCATGCAACTTTTTGAATTAAAGCAGTATAATAAAATCACCAATAAAAATAATCGTCTGTTAGATTTAGTCTTAATGAAAACGGAATGCGATATTGAGAGAAATATGGACCCTCTTGTGAGCGAGCATCCAGCCCTACAATTCGAGATCAGAACCTCACACACGCATTTCATAAATTTTTCCGACTCAAGAAATTATAACTTTAGAAAATCCAATTTTCCGGTAATGTACCAACTAGACTGGACTAATATACTAGATCAAACTAACGTAAATATTCCATGTCAAAATCTCAATAATGCACTGTATAACATTTTTGATCAAACTGTTCCCCTAAAAATGAATCGAACCCGTAGATACCCGATCTGGTTTAGTACGCTCATTATAAAAACGATTCGGAAGAAAGAGCAATCTCATAAAAACTATCGAAAATTTAAAACACTATTTTATCTCCAACAATTCAAATCATTAAGAACACAATTAAGCATACCAGAACTTTGTCAGTGAAGCTAAGAATAAAATATGCGAAGATCCGTCCGCCTTCTGGAGTTTCAGGAGTCATGAAGAACGATCACAATGTTCACACTGAACCGCAAAAAATAGTCGACGCCTTTGCAAACTATTTTAGGATTGTCTACCTCATATCTGACGAGTCCCTAACTGGTGCACTCGAAAACACTCTTTATCACTTTCAATGTATCAACATCGAACAAGTGACTGATATGGATAACATAGAAGCCGCAATAAAAATGAGAAACAAACTCATTACCGGCCCCGATCAAATGCCAAGCTTTCTAGTCAAAGATTGCATTTAACCTCTACTGCCTCCATTACGCCATATCTACAACTTGATATTGAGAACTTCTACATTTCCGGAAGGAAAATAGCCCGAGTCTGACCAATTTTTAAAAAGGGCGATAGAACTTTGTTAAAAAACTATAGGCAAATCTCCGTGCTAAGTAATTTTTCCAAAGTATTTGAAACAATCAATTGAGAATGTTTCCCTTTTTAATCATATAATGTTATATCAGATGATCAACACGGATTTGTAGACAAAAAGTCTTGCGTTACCAACTTAGCGTGCCTATCGCAATGTGTTACCGACGCTCTGGATATAAAACTACAAATCGATATTTACACTGATTTTCAAAAAGCCTTTGACCAAATTGACTTTCACATTCTTCTACATCGGTCATCGGTTAAAGGCATTTGGTTTCTCTACGAATTTAATAAACTTATTTACATCTTATTTATTTAATAAGAAACAATACGTAGAATACGAAAGCTTACAGTCCCCTTTGTATACCCCCAGTTCCGGTGTTCCCCAGGGTTCAAACTTGGGACCACTTTTATTCCTATTATTTATTGATGATTTGGCGAAAAAAATTAACTGCTCAAAACTTCTGTATGCTGACGACCTGAAGTTATTCAGAGTTGTCAGGAATTTACAAGAGGATGTAGACTTAGTATTCGATTGGTGTCTCCACAATCATCTACAACTGAATATTTCAAAATGTTTTATTGTGTCATTTTCCGGGAAAAAAGAGTTGATAGAGTTTCCCTACCAATTAGATGACAATATTATCAATAGAGTCACGGAGATAAAAGAAGTTTGATTGTGAATTCATATTTTCTCTGCATATCGATGAAGTTGTATCATCAGCCAATAGGATGATGTGCTTTGTTATGAGAAGTACTAGGGTGTTTCGCAATGTCAGGCCAATTCTCACATTGTTCTATGCGTATGTGAGGTCCAAACTTGAATATGGGGCATTGATATAGTATCCCCTATATAACTCTTAAAATAAATCTGTGGAAGCTCTTCAAAGAAAGTTCTTGAAATTCCTGCTATTTAAATAAACAGGAACGTATCCCCAAAGAGCGAAGAGGGATCGATAATTCATTTCTTTTGGACCGCTTCGACGTAGTTTCTTTAAACACTCGTCGTCTCTATGTGACAATATAATTCCTTTACAATTTACTACACAACAATATTTCCATTAAGACGATGGACGTCCATATTTTCATTAAGACGATGGACGTCCATATTTTCATTAAGACGATGGTCATCCGAAACGAGAGTAATCAAGTTACCACATCGTCTATAACCTTCAAACAAACGTTGGAAACCCGGTACGGACCCAGCATCAGCGACAAGTTCAGAGGCTACGAAAGGACAATGATAAAACTTACCAAGGAGGAAACTCACATCCAGTTTCTACGAAGAGCCAGAGACAACAACATCATCCCAGACGGTTTCCAGGTAAAGTCACCTATTCCTGGGGAACGAGCACAACGCATCATGGAGCCAGTCACGCACTAATCAGGTCGCAGATCAACTACTACCGTTGGAAGAAAGATATGCTGCTACAGGATGCCACGGCCAGATTCCAAGAAATCAGAGAATACGAGGAGGGCAATCAACCCATATTTGCCAAGATTGAAAATACATGCACGAGAACCCGCCAGGAACAAGAGAGGAGGCATCAGAAGAAATGGAATCGAATAGCAGCACGGTCTCCACAAACCAGCAGCGAAAGTATGAAAACCATTATTAATATCTCAACTAAACCTCTTACAGGAGTAGAGGAGTCCCTGCTCGAAAAGGGATTGAACTTTGCAGTTGCACCCAAAACAATACCTACCCTGGACATTGTAAGCTCTGTAGAGTCAACCAGCAGCAGAATGAATCCCATCCAGGCAGAAGAGTTCAGATGAAAAGTGAGAGAGACACTCGAGAAGGAGAGAAATCCCCGGAGTAACATCACTGCAGGAGAACAGAGAGCCCTAAAAATCCTACAAAAGGATTCATCCATAAAGATTCTTCCAGCCGATAAAGGAAACGCCACGGTTATCATGGACACCACAACATATGATTACAAGATAGAGTCGTTACTCCACATAGGGAACTATAAACTCTTGAAAAAGAATCCGACACCCACTCTAGAAAGGAAGATCTACAACACTCTGAGGAAATTTAAATATTTCATTCCAGACAACGAACTATCACATCTAACGCCACACTACAGCAAACCACCGCATCTCTACGGGCTTCTGAAAATTCACAAACCAGACATGCCACTGAGACCGATCATCAGCTCGCGGAACTCACCAACCTACAAGTTATCGAAATACCACCTACCGATACTACAACCCTTACAGGGAAATAGCAGTTCATATGTCAAGAATTCCAAGCACTTCGTTGACACCATCACAGATGTTGAACTTGGACCAGAAGATCGTTTCATCAGCCTTTACACCATTGTCCCTATCCCTTAGTATCATCAAAAGGAAACTCGAAGAGGATAACCAGCTGCACGAGAGGACTGACCTTCCTACCCAAGCAATATTGGAATTACTGCAATGCTGCCTACAGAACTCATATTTCCAGGAAAAGGACCGATTCTTCTCTCAAGTCGACGGACTCCCGATGGAATCTTCCCTTTCTCCAATCATCGCCAACATATACATGTAGTGGTTCGAGGAATTGGCTATACGGGAAACACAAAGCTGTGGTTGAGGTACGTGGATGACACCTTTATTATATGGAATCACGGAGATAAACATCTCCAGGATTTCTTCTCAAGAATTAACAGAATCAGGGATTCGATCAAATTCACGATGGAAATGGAAACCAACAGTGCCTTACGCTTCCTCGATGTGAACGTTGAGAGAATAGGCAATGAAATCCGCACCTCTGTCTACAGAAAGAAGACACATACGGGGCAGTATCTCAGTTACAGCTCCAACCATCCGAGTTCGACAAAGAGAGGGATCGTGAGAACATTGGTAGAGAGAGCGACGCACATATGCAACGACGAGGAGTCACTAGATGCCGAATTAAACCACATCAGAGAGGACCTTCACCGGAATGGATATCCCAAGAAACTCCTAGGAGAAGTTTTGAAACAACTCCAGCGAACGAAGACATCTGAAGAGCAACAACAAAACACAGTGATCTGCCTTCCGTACATCAGAGGTGTCTCCGAGAAGATCATAAGGATCGGAAACAAGTTCAACATCAAGAGCTGCTTCCAATCCGGCAGTATTTTATGGAGTTTCCTGACCAAGACCAAACCTGACAACAAAAATGAAATCAATAAGAATTGCATTTATGAAGTCCCATGTGAATTCGGAGATTCCTACATTGGAGAGACAAAGAGGCCGTTATCGGTAAGATTGGATGAGCACAAGAAATGGACTCAACGTGGAGAAACGTCAAAATCGGGAATCGCTGACCACGCTTGGACTGAGCACCATCGATTCTATGGGACGACGCAATTGTTCTACATAGAGAGGAGCATTGATTCAAACGAAAGTTCAGAGAGGCCGCCTACATCGAAGCCAATAACGCCTTTAGTCAACCAAGCGTTGAGATCAAGAACGTATGGAAACCACTGATTGCTCTTTCTGGCGCACCACCACACCGCGCGAAATTACACGCACCACTACACATGGCGGAATTACACGCATCATTGCATCGGCAGTCATATAAAGTAAGTAGCACCTAAACTTGTCAGTATTCACCTGAAGACGATTGCAGATACAAGCATTCGAAACGTCGTGAAAACCTTTTGAATCCATTAAGACGTTGGACGTCCGAAACGATAGTAATCGAGTTACCACATCGTCTACAGCCTTCAAACAATATTTCGTGTGCCTCACTTTTACAAAAAAACAACTTTCATATTCCTCGGCTGGATTCTGGAAGAGAGACGACCTTTTATTATGAAAATATTCGAAAAAATGTTATGCTAGGGCACCCGTGTCATTAATTCGTTCTAATTATAATTTGATCTGTGATACATGTGACATCAATATGAGCACTCTCAAACATATTAAGGAATGTATTACCAACAGATCTTGAACTTCTTATTCTCATTGAACTGTCGAGTGATTTTTCGTTACTTCTTCAGCAGTAGCTTTCTTTCTATAATTAATTGGTGGCTTTTTTGGAATCGAAACAAATCTCTCTTTCTTTCGTTATTCTGTTCATATTTTCAAACAAACCTATGTCAAATCAAGTAGTGAGCAACTCAAAAAATTTTGGACTTGCGTGCGTAACTTTCCTGAACTTAAGGGTGCTTATAAAGATGCAAAGAAATGCCATATCAAATTAGTGAGGGACTCGAAAAAACTTTTTTATCAGAAACAAATTACAACATCGGACAATATGGGGAGGTCATCCTGGAGAATTGTTTCAGAACTCTTAGGTAAAAACATTAGTACAAATAATTTAATAATTGCTACAGAAGAGGGGCTCATTTCTGATCCCAAAATTATAGCCAGGAAGTTCAATGACTTTTTCAAATCAGCACCATTGGACATTGTTAATGAAATATCTGAAAATATTGTTGATATCAGACCGGTACTGAAAAAACCTTTGAGGATGAGGTGCTCACCTCGTGCCCATTCACGGAACAAGAGCCATATGATCTGTTATTTAGTCAAATGAAAAACAAACAGTTTGCGGGATGTCACGAGGTAACCATGTTCCTATTGAAAAAAAAAATTGCTATAATAAAACCTGTCACCCACCCATCTTGTCACGTTGTCTTTTTGCACCGGCAAATTCCCCAATATGCTGAAAATTGGAAAGATGGTTCCGGTTTTTTAAATAAAAACCCCCAATCTATGAGTAACCATAGGTCTGTAACAGTGTCTTGTGGTTTATCGAGAGTATTTGAATATCCATTTCTGGACAGACTGCTCACATTCGTATATTGTCAGCATATCAACACGGATTTCGGGAGCATAAATCGACATTCACTGCTATCAACTCTTTCCTCAATACAGTGATGGAAGACATAGAAGAGCAGGATAATGTTCTATTGGGGTCTTCTGTGATCTCAGTAGGGCATTCGACTGAATAAACCATAATAATCTCATAACAAAACTAACGCAATATGGTATAGAGGGTGCGGCAAAAGAATGGATAGCTTCCTTCATCACTGAACGCGAGCAGTATGTTAGCATTCAGTACAAGGAAAATAATATGACCTCTGTTATAAGTTCTCAACCTATTACTGCGGATTGGTGTTCCACAAGGCTCTTTTATAGGCCCAATTTTATTTATTCTATGTATCAACGAGATAAATCATACATCAGATAAAGGATCTTTCGTTACAGTCACATATGTCACTACTGTATTGATTTCTGACGTTAAAGAAGATATTCTCGAACAGAAGTGTACTGAAGTGATTAACGGTGTCAACTCTTGCTTCAAACAAAATTCGTTTTTCTTTAACTCGGATAAAACAAATCTTGTACGATTTCATAATTACCAAAAAGCTTGTATAAAATCAAACATAGCACTAGAAAATAAATTGCTTCATTTTGGCGAACAAACCAAATTTTTTGGACTCCGTATAGATGAGTGTCTTTCATTTAAAGGACATTGTGAACAAGTAGTTAACAAATTAAACTCAGCCAGCTATTTATTTAGATATTTGCGAACTGCCCTAGAAGTCCAACAGTTACTTAATGTTTACTACGCTTATGTAGAATCTCGCCTAATAAGGTATGGGATTTGTTTTTGTTTAATCTCCGAAAGTTTTCGTGGCTCAGAAGCGAGTAATGAGAGCTATATTTGGGATTCCACAGACTCACTCATGCAAAAACATTTTTCAACACTACAAACTAATGACATTGCCAAGCCTGTGTATCTATGAACTTTGTATTTATATTTTCAAGAACAAAGAAACTTTTATCAAAATTAAAACACATAGTATGCAAACACGACACAAGGATTTTTTACATACATAACTCCACAAATCTAAGCTCGGGTATCGTTTACCTGACAGTATAGACACGAGAGCATTTAATTCACTGCCATCTACTCTCAAGAATGCAGAGTCGATGAACACATTTAAAAAAGAGTTGTAAAATTACCTCGTTGAAAAATGATGTTACGGAATTAAAGAGTTTTTCTCTTAATAATATTTGTCTTTCATCATTTCACTAGTTTTTTACCTGCGTGTCTATGTTCGTCCTGTATTCTGTGTATATATGTATGATATGTAAATTTATCTTGACTACTATACATGTATTTAATGCATAATGACGAGAATACATTATTATTATTTCATTCCTATTGGTATATTTTTTAATGTATTGTTGTTTTCGAGATTTGTCTTCCGGAAATGATTAATTATCGAATTGGATATGAGTAATCCATGTTTCTAATCAATTTGTATTTTGGGATTATTATCTACCGAATGAATATTTATTCGATAATCAAAATAAATGAAAGTTAACAGAGGCTTTGTTAATTTAAGTAAGTCTTTGTTTCTGAAAGTAAATACGGATGATACAGAGTACGCAGGATATGCCATTATTTTTTTCTTGCATAGATAAATGCGGTCAAAGTGCTGATAATCGTGTTCTAATTTTAACATTTGTGTACAGAATGATTTAATCAGAAAACTGGAGCATTTATGATTCCTGGAATTGGATTAAATATTTTTTTCATGGACTCCTTTGGAAATCACATTAAATAAACCTGCAGAAAATATTCAGCTAGGTAGACCTATAGCAATGAAAGCGGAAAAACTGTTGGAGATATAAATTCAATTTTTTTATTGAATATTTTGACCATGGCAACTATTAAGAAATAATTTTTCGCATTTTCTATTTCAAAGGGCTGAAAACGAGTAAAGAGTGATTTTATAATTTTGCTCATCTCGCGTTCTATTTGAGAAAAAAATATGGTTTTTATTTTAAAATGTTTCAGAAACGAATATAAAAAAAGTGCTAGAAGATGTCAAAATGCATTTTTGCGTTGACTTATAGTGTTTCCAAAGTCAGTTGAATAATCTGAAAAAAACGTAAGAAACCTAATAGGGATAAGTGCCGGATTTATACTCACAGGGGCTAATTTTTACGATGCCGCTGCCAATTAGTATCAATTGTCAGTCATTTATTGTTTTTTTTATAACATATTACTATGACATAAAATTATTACATATAAAGAAACAAATTTTATTTACTTCGCAAACTGCATCGCCTACGAAGCTTTACAAACAGTCCTTTTATGCATTCTTATTTCAATCTATATAAATTTTTTTACAGAAAGGTTCTAAAGTTAACAAAGGAAAATTACTACAAGAGCAGAATTGATAATTCGAGCAATAAAATTAAAGAGACTGGTCGATTATAAATGATCTAAGAGGCAAATGCAAAAAAAGAAACCATATCGACATACCAATTAGTCCAGACGAGATGAATACATTCTAATGTTCCATAGCACAAAAATTAACCGAAAAAATAGTTTTACCTTTCGATCCCTTGATCAATTTGAAAAATTACACTGTAAATGACAATTTTATATTGTGCGACACCAACATAAATGAACTGATTGAAACCATTAATGCTATCAAGAATAAAAATGCATCCGGTTATGACGATATATCCATTAAGATTATTGAAAATCTTCCAGTTAGTGTACTCGAAATACTATCTCTGATTAATCACTCACTTCAAAATGGTTTGTTCCCCTCCTTCCTGAAAACATCCGTAATTATTCCTCTTTTAAAAGGAGGCAACCTAGACGATCCCTCAAATTATCGATCAATCTCCCTAATCCCAACCATTCCGAAAATAATAGAAAAACTTGTTAAGAAACGACTAGCGCTTTCCTACGAAAACATAATATCATTTGTAAGAATCAGTTTGGATTCCAAGAACATAAAAACACCCATGATGCTGTGTTTGCCTTTCTTTACGAGGTCTACTCTAACATCAATGCCGGAGATGTAGCAGCAGCAGTATTTTGTGATCTTACAAAGGCTTTTGACTGCGTGGATCACGAGATACTCTTGGCGGAAACTACATCACTATGGATGTAAAGGAGTGACTCTACAATGGTTCAAATCATACCTCATAGGTCGAAGACAAACAGTAAAATTAAATTCAAATGAACACTCGAAACAAGTTGAGATAAATTCTAGAGTGCCCCAAGAATCTGTGTTAGGTCCCATACTTTTTTTGATTTATATTAATTATCTCACAAATATTGACTTGACAGGTAAAGTAACACTCTTCGCAGATGACACCACGATTTTGTGGCATAGTAAAACAGTTGAGGATCTGGAGAAAAAAATATCTGTCGATGTAAAAAAGATCAAATTATGGTGTGACTAGAATCTTCTTTCATTCAATATTAATAAAACAAACATAGTTCAGATGCTCACTCGATAGGGATGTACAAATGTACCAGGGGCGGTAAACTTTAGCCAACCCAACTTTAGCCCATAGCCCCTCCCTAAATCCGGCACTGGAGATTTGCCCACAGATCAATATTGATCTGAGGATTTGCCGCTTTCATCTTATATGCCAACAGTTTTTTTTCCCTTGAAATGTATAGTTAAACCATTTACAATTGCAGAAGCATAAAAAACAAGTTTCGCAGACTTGAAGCGGGGCTAATTTTTACGTTGCAGTAGAGGCGGAGAAAACAAATTTTATTTAGATATTTCAAAAATAGCTTAGAATAAAACAAATATGCCATAAGCGAGGAAGTATGTATTAATAAATAGGCAATCGGATCTTCATAATTTCATTTTCCTATGGTCGAAAAAAAGAAAGGCATATTTTCCAACAAAACACAACAGAGCTATAGAATATCTCTAAATCTATTTCGATCCCAGACGCTAATGGCTTTTATTCATTCAGACCTCTTCAAACACAAATATAACTCGTGATTTATTAGTTTCTCGGCCTCTCATCGTATGGACATATCTACAAGCATTAACATTGGCTTGCGGTCCGTTTTGATTGGCTCAGGCGAAACTGCTGTAGAACTAGACAGATGTCACCCAAACCCACGTTGACTGTCGCCTCTTTTGATCTTCCGTTCGCCGACGGAGAATGTTTACGAGTAGTACACATTATTTTTCGTTGCGTTACTTGGGATATACGCTCGTGTTAGCGAAGTGAGTTTTTGATTTGCTCCTTATAGAAACAGCTTCTGCAATTGAAAATGGTTAAACTATAACTTTGCGTATTTTTGTTTAGATATGTTTTTTCGAAGCCAGTTGAATGGACCGAAAAAATCAGAAGGAACATAATAGAACTGAATTTATAAATAATTTGTTATTTTGATTTCGCTTCAAATTTTTCAGAAAAACAGGACTGCAAATGTCGACTCTCCTTTTTCTTCCGGGTTTGGAAACGGCAGATGTTATTACGAAGCGATCCAAGAGATAAAAAGTATTAGGAAATTGTAGAATCAAAACAAAATGAAAATTAAAAGCATCACATCAATGTTCTGAATAATATAGAATTTAATTTAATACTTCAAATCGAATGTAAATAATACTCATTCCTAGATATTTTTTAACCGACGAAATCGAAAGGAGGAGGTTCTCTAGTCGACGCGTATATATTTTTTTCTATGTATGACCACGCTCAACTTATTACAAAGTAGTTCGATTTTCTTTTTTCATTGGATAGGGTGTACTTCGAAGTTGGTCCCATTTGAATTTGAAATGAAAAATCCTCCCCTACGGGCAGCAAAATGGAGGAAATTGATCGTACACCCTCTGAATTTTGGTTCGTTAACCGATTCTATCAGGCATAACTTTGTACTGGGTTGTCCGATTTGGATGATTTTTTTATTAGATAGTCTATACCTCATAGTTGATCCTATTTGAATTTGGGTTGGGATAATCCACCCCTATGGGTAGAAAAATAGGGGATGATTGATTTTTCACTTGTGAACATTGGCACACATATATGTAGTTGACATTGACAGATTGCTATTGTCATTATTTTTGTTCTCCTACATCTCTCCTACATCTCGTCACAATAATTACATTCTATGAAAGGATGGAGTTATATAAAAAGTGATGGAATAAACTAACTAGAACTATCAAAAATAATTTATATTATATAACAATGAATAATTAAAGTAGATAATCATATTATTTATCTGTTAATAGTTGAAGTAAGGTGGATAAGTAAATATTTTTGAAGTAATCAAAAATTAAATAGGTAGTAATTCAACCACAAAAAAGTGAAAAATAAAAACGTTTTAACAAAAAATTAAAACGACGAAAAACGGAACTGAAAAGCAAAAAATAAAATAAAGCTTTTTAGTCTTAATAACTAAGCTCCTAAACTAATGTAAGTAACTGATTTTGAGTCAGCGCCCAACAAACAATCAACGAAGATCATTGAATTACTTCAAAAAAATTATCAAAATGTCACCGCGCATCTCGATGCCATCATTTTACGCTTTACCTAACTCATTTGCTTGTTTGTTTGGCGCCGACTCCAAATTAGTTACTTACATTAGTTTGCTTTTCAGTTCCGTTTTTCGTAGGTTTAATTTTTTGTTGAAAACTTTTTTCGTACTCCCACATCCGTCACAATAATTAGACTCTATGAAAGGATGGAATTATATAGAAAGTGCTGACATAAACTAACCAGAACTATCAAAAATAATTTATATTATATAACAATAAATAATTAAAGTAGATAATCATATTATTTAACTGTTAATAGTTGAAGTAAGGTTGGTAGGCAAGTCTTTTGAAAGTAATTAAAAATTAAATAGGTACTTAACTAGTAGATTTCAGCCACAAAAAAATTAAAAACGAAAAACGGAACTGAAAAGCAAAAATTAAAATAATCCTTCTTAGTCTTAATAACCAAGCTCCTAAACTAATGTTAGTAACTAATTTTGAGTCGGCGCCAAACAAACAATCAACGATAATCATTAAATTACTTCAAACAAATTATCAAAATGTCACCGCGCATCTCGATGCCATCATTTTACACTTTACCTAACTCATTTGCTGGTTTGTTTGGCGCTGACTCCAAATTAGTTAGTTACATTAGTTTAGGAGCTCAGTTATTAAGACTAAGAAGGTTTATTTTATTTTTTGCTTTTCAGTTCCGTTTTTCGTCAGTTTAATTTTTTGTTAAAAAGTTTTTATTTTAAAAAATTCATCATTTCTGAAAAAGTAAAGAAAATATGAATTAAAATTAAAAAGAGAGAGGGAAACAAAAACTAGAAAATCCAATATGCGTATAAACTGAAACGCATTTCTACCATCAATCTTCATTAGGACAATCCTCCGAATCATTCAGGTTTATGATTACGGGTTGAATGGATGGCAAAAGGGAATATTCACATTATTTTGAAGTAGCATGTAAAATGCATTTTGCCCAAAGATCTTTATATTCCTCACTTAAGATTCTCATAACGTTTTCTACTACTTCTCCGCTTAAATTTGGACATTGATTGGATTTTCTTTGTTAATTAATGCCCAAACTAGTTCTATGGGGTTGAAAACACAAAATAATGAATGAGTGACCAGAAGCTCGTCAATAACATATTCTTTTTCGAAATATTGATTTTTAATAATTCGTGGCGTTTTGGGGACTATTCAAATTTTTAGAAGCCATAAATTTCAAAATGTCTTTTTTGTCGGTTTTGGCGCTATTTTACCTTTTGACGTGAGTGGTACGACGCATTATCCATCACAATGACATAATTTGGTCGTATATTTGGTAACAATTGTTCGCTGAAACATTTTTCGAGTAAAGATACACTAAATGTCTCCTAGATTCCCGACTTTCTTTCATTTGACGAGCCGGGGTGATTCCATTATTGCCATTGGCTGATTTTTTTTTGTGTTTGAAACCAGAGTCTGAAAGGATTTCGCGTAGTGTTTCCAGTGACTTTTAGGGTAGACTGGGTATGGTTATAACTGGGTACGGTTTTAACAGGGTACGGTTATAACAACTTGAATTTTCACGAAATGGTGAGGAGTACAAGGGGAAAGGGACGCGGTTTGAAGGTTATTTTGTCGCATTCAGTGCGCTTAATACGTTTGTGGAGAGGTACATTGTAATTGTTTTGTCAAAAGTAAGTATTTTTGATTGTTTTCTTTTTAGAATATCTTTGATAATAATGTAGTTTATAATTCATGATTTTTGTTGAACCTAACCAAATGAGTAAACTCGTGTTAGTGTATGTAGGTAGGATTTGAATGTGGGATATTTTTACTGGCAAACTGGGGGTTGGGTGTAACAATAGTAATATTCGTGTTTTACATTGTAGATGCTCAGGCAACGTGTCAGGAAAACATCCAGAGGTGTAGTAAGCGATGTTCAACGCTATAAGGACGCTTATGACGAAGTTAAAACTGGAATTTCTTTGAGACAGCAGAAACACATGCCATTATTTAGGCTCAAGATATGTATGAAAACGAGATGCTTCCAACAATGACAATGCGGCAGAAGTTACTATGTGATATATGGGTCATAGACCAGGGTCGATAATTTTTGAAACAAAAAAAAAATATAGTAGGATGAAACCCATTGGAAAAGGAAGATAATATAACAAATATGAAAGGAAAAATAATTTACGGGCGATCTGAGGTCGGGAAGTGGAAGGGGGTGAGTTTTTAAGGGTAAAAAACGGTTTATTTCGATTTCCGGCAAAACTACAAGTCCTATGGAAAAAAGTTGTAGGTAATGAAAAGATCTACAATTTTTGTATCACACTTTCTTCACGTAACCTCAAAATGTATGTAAAAAATTCAAATAACCAAGTTTTTGTTTTTTTATTTTTATCTTTTACAAAAAACTTTTTTATTCACGAAATTCGGTAAAACTACCTTTTAATTCCCAACACCTGTTATTTTTTTATTAAAATATTTATTTTTTCCTTTTTTTTAAAAAAATATCGATTTCCCGTCAAAATATCAGCTTTTTTTAAAAAGTCGGTGGGCTTTTTGTTCGTTGAAATCTCTACTTTCTGATGGTACAAAAAAATACACATTACTATGGTAAATGTTCTCAGAAAATGCAAAGAAATAACAGGTAGTAAGGCCCAGACCCTCCTACCCCCTTCCCCACTTCTCTATGAAATACCTTTTGATGGGCTAAAATTCTCCGTAGGTCACTCAGGTATATAAGTTATCTTAAACTAGCAATAAATAGGCATCTTCGCATATAATTTAAAGATTCTACAACTTTCTCAAAATATTGTAGATGTCTTATTAAATATTAACTTTACGTTTCTTTGCATTTTCTGAGAACATTTACCTTAGTAATTTATTTTTTTTATACCATCAGAAAGTAGAGATTTCAACGAACAAAAAGCCCACCGAGCTTTTTAAAAAAGCTGATATTTTGACGGGAGAATTTTTGATTGAAAATCAGGGAGCTTTTTCGATATTAAGTCAAAATAAAGGAAAAAAATAAATATTTCAAATAAAAAAAAATTACAGTGTGTTTGGGACATGAAAAGGTAAGTTTTCACCTAATTTCGTGAATAAAAAACTTTTTTTGTAAAAGATAAAAATAAAAAACCAAAAACTTGGTTATTTGAATTTTTTACATACATTTTGAGGTTATGTTATAGGATCCGCAGTTTTGCCGAAAATCGAGATAAACCGTTTTTCACCCTTAAAAACTCACCCCCTTCCACTTCCCGACCTCAGATCGCCCGTAAATTATTTTTCCTTTCATTTTTGTTATATTCTCTTTCTTCTCCAATGGGTTTCATCCTACTATTATTTTTTTTCACTTTTTACCATTTTCAAAGGCTTCAGCCCTGGTCTATCGTAACAGAGTATTTACACTGGATTAAGAACGTCAGCTCGCCAAATACCTCATTCGTTGTGCAGACATATACTTCGGTCTTTCTTCTAAATAGGTGAGAAAGTTGGCCGGTATCGGGATCGACAATGAAATGGCTGGAGAGGAGTGGTTTCGGACTTTTATGAAATGAAATCCGGAACTATCTATCCGCACAGCTCAGGCTACAAGCCTATCAAGAGCAGCCAGTTTTAACCGGACAAATGTCGCTGCCATCTTTGACAATTTGCAAACTGTTATGGACCGGGACCACTTTGAACCATAAGATATATACAATATGGATGAGTCGGACGTGACTACTGTACAGAAACCTGACAGAGTGGTACCAAGACGTGAAACAAGGCAAGTAGGAGCCATTAACTCAGGTGAACGAGGCACTTTTACCACACTAGCATTTGCAGCAACCGCATTGGGCCATGCGATTCCTCCAATGTTCGTATTTCCTCGCATTCGATATCAGAAACATTTCATCAGAGACGGGCTGGATGCAAGATGAAACATTTTCTTGTCTTTCTAAAACATTTTAATAGACACGGTAACGTATCTCCATCTTATGAAGTACTGCTTGTACTTGACAATCATGCATCACACATAAATTCGCTGGATTTCTGTAAAGGAAACGGGACAGTTTTGGTCTCGTTCCCGCCCCATTGCTCACATAAGCACCAGCCATGGGATCGATTTGTTTATGGGCCACTTAAGAAAGCTGTAAATACAGCTTGCGATGCCTGGATGCGGAATCCTCCAGGACGAATTATGACACACCAACTATTATAAAAAATGCAATGCTGCTCGCTCTAACTCCGGCAAATATTCAGGCGGGGTTTCAGAAGACGGGAATTTACCCAATTAACCGTGATATATTCCAAGACATTGATTTTGCTCCTTCATTTGTGTTCATTTGTGATAGTCCAGAAAATCGATTGCTCCTAGCAATGACATACTTGCTCCTGACGATGAAACATTGCAACTATCATCGTCGTTGTTGAACCAGGACACCGAGAAAGCTAGGTGTCCAGCTGAGCCTGAAATTGAAACCTTTAGCGAGAATGCCGAGATCCATATTTCGCAAGTGCTCGATGAGTTGGCGACAATGACACCAAACAGCCTAGGTAGCAACGGTGCGCATCAACGAAATGAAATGAATGTTGAACAGTCGACGCCTAAGCCATCCACAAGTGGTACCCAATCTGTAGTTTCACCTGAAGTAGTACGACCTTACTCAAAAGCTTCACCCAGAAAAACAGCAATTAAAATGGGGTCGGTTGTAACAATAGTACACAAATTGTAAAAAACTCGTAGTCTAATAACTATTGCATAGGCTTTTCATTCGTTCGTTATGATACCGCAATACTACCAACATGAGAAATCAAAAAAATCTGACCTGATGGCGGGGAATGAGCTACGCATTTAAATTCAGCGCGCGAAAATACTCAAGAAATCACTTTTGTCTTATCGGTCCAAAAATTTACCGAAATTTGTAAACCTGTGTTGTTTTTTTGAATGCTCGTAATACTCCGAATAAGGTTTTTAGGGAAATACATTTTTAGAAAAGTTATTGGAAATTTCTTTGATCTGGAAAAGTTTTAAGTATTAATACCACAAGTAGACCAGGGTCGCTAATTTTTGAAACCAAAAAAAAATAATAGTAGGATGACACGTTTTGGAAAAGGAAGAGAATATAATAAAAGTGAAAGGGAAAATAATTTACGGGCGATCTGAGGTCGGGAAGTGGAAGGGGGTGAGTTTTTAAGGGTAAAAACCGGTTAATCTCGATTTCCGGCAAAACTATGTCCTATGGAATACATTTTTTGTATTCACACTTTTTTCACATAACCTCAAAATTTATGTGAAAAATTGAAATAACCAAGTTTTTGGTTTTTTATTTTTATCTTTTACAAAAAAAAAATTCTACGAAATTTGGCGAAAACTTATCTTTTTATGTCTCAAACACACTGTAATTTATTTGATTTGAAATATTAATTTTTTCACCTTATTTTGACTTAATATCGAAAAACCACCCTAATTTTCAATCGCAAATTCTCGCGTCAAAATATCAGGTTTTTTTAAAAAGTCGGCGGGCTTTTTATTCGTTGAAATCTCTACTTTCTGATGGTGGAAAAAAATATACATTACTATGGTAAATGTTCTCAGAAAATGCAAAGAAACGAAAAAAACTCGAATCCGAATTTAATAAATAATATTGCAGATTATTTTGAGAAAGTTGTAGAATCTTCTTTAAATTATATGCGTAGATGCCTATTTATTGCTATTTTAAGATAACTTATATACCTGAGTGATCTACGGAAAATATTAGCCCATCAAAAGGTATTTCATAGAGGAGTGGGGAAGGGACTAGGAGGGTCTGGGCCTTACTACCTGTTATTTCTTTGCATTTTCTGAGAACATTTACCGTAGTAATGTATTTTTTTTTCACCATCAGAAAGTAGAGATTTCAATGAATAAAAAGCCCACCGACTTTTAGAAAAAAGCTGTTATTTTGACACGAGAATTTTCGATTGAAAATTAGGGTGGTTTTTCGATATTAAGTCAAAATAAGGTGTAAACATTAATATTTCAAATCAAATAAATTACAGTGTGATTGGGACATAAAAAGGAAAGTTTTCACCAAATTTCGTGAAAAAAATTTTTTTTTGTAACAGATAAAAATTAAAAACCAAAAATTTGCTTATTTCAATTTTTCACATAAATTTTGAGGTTATGTGAAAAAAATGTTGATACAAAAGTTGTAGATCTTTCTATTACCTACAACTTTTTTCCATAGGACTCGTAGTTTTGCTGGAAATCGAGATTAACCGTTTTTTACCCTTAAAAACGACCCCCTTCCACTTCCCGACCTCAGATCGCCGTAAATTATTTTTCCTTTCATTTTTATTACATTCTCTTCCTTTTCCAATGGGTTTCATCCTACTATATTTTTTTTCACTTTTTACCATTTTTAAAGGCTTCAGCCCTGGTCTAAAGAGAGAGAATGAAATGATAATAATTCGACAGATTTTCGAGAGCCCGACGGGCTCGAGTGGCTATTGCCAAATGGCAACAAGTTTGAGAAAGAAATCTGGAGAATTATTTTCTACTTTATCAAACTCTCGTGTGGTAGGTATTCTGTAGATTATTTTTTGATGTTACGATCATAAACACATTTCCTCGCAAAATGATGCAATGTACTAAACCGGTTTTGATTCATTCCTCACTTTTCAGGCGAATTGATGACGGACGCAAATTAAAAATATAGGTTGTCAGACAATAAAAACAAAATACCTCAAATTATTCTTGCGGCAATTTTCTAGGTACATAATTCCCACTATAATAATGTTTTGATTGGCCAAAACGAACATGAATGATTTGAATTGAAAGTTTCCATGGTTTTTAGAAATGTCAAAAAATAATCAGTTACAATATATCAAGGGAATGATTTGTTGAAAATATAAACAGGATGTTCATAAAATCAGATGTGGAATCATCTTCTTTGCCTCATTCATCTCCATGAGTTCTTAATTAAGACTGGAACAGAAAATCAAATAACGATCTGAATGAAACTGCAAATTTTCTTTTGAGTTAGGGCCTTTTCAGAATATCTATCAGATGTAGTTCAATGTCCAGCGTGGCTTTAGCCGGGGAAGTAGTTGTTTTCTGTTAGACATTCACAAAAAATAACTTTTCAATCGTGGATTTTTCAATTCACAGAAAAATCTTTCTATCAATATTCAATTGAGAATGTTTCCCTTTTCATCAAGGGAATATTATTTTGCCGGAGAAATTTTCGATCGAAAGATTGTTGCTTGAGTAATATCCCGAGGCAAATTGCATTCAATTTGTCGAGGGAAGTTACTTATAAGCAACAATCTTTAGATCAAATTTTTCCTGAAAAATACTAGACCGAGATATATTTGATTTGACTATTTCCCAAATAAGCTAAACTGACGCCAAAAATATTGTTTTTTATTACTTTAAATTACATATTAGGATTAGATTAGAAATTTGTACAATGAAAAGTACAATTCTGGTAATTAACAGAATAACTAGGATTAGTTGCCGGTGGTTGAGAAACAAAACTGGTAAGCATCTCTTCCGCAGGTATGGACAGGGAGCTTCCAGAGGCAAAATCATTAGATGATCCAGATGGACTTTTTCTAATTTTATTTATGAGGCTCTTGTGATGCTCACTATTCAGTTGTAGATAGGGAAAAATGGGATTCACGCTTGAGTGTCCGGAAATTTTCATTATTAAGTGCTCTCCAGTGCCACATTTTGCTAGATTAGATATCGCTGCAGATCGATGAGAATGATTGGTGATTTTTCAATTTATATATCGATACCAATTTTTTGCGCGGATGCGGCTGTCCATTTTGATATAAATTTTTTCCAATGGGAACATTCTGATACCACCCAACTGATTTTGACTCTGAGAAATAGTCGATCTGTCGTTACGTGCGCTGGGCGCTTATCAAACAGTGTTTTCAACAAACGCACTGGACAAACATCTGGAGCATTTGTATTTGTAACGAGCCACTTGCTATCAGTTTCTTTCTCCCCCTTGACTTGTTTTGGAAAATATTGGGTTGTTCTCGAGTCTTCCAGTTGGTATACCGTCGTTTGTATGTTCGTTTTAAAAGTATTGCTTTTTGCACTGGACACCCTCGCCACCTCTCCATGCTAGTTCATATGCCGTTATATGGACAGGATTATCTTCATTCCATTCTTTGTAATTACTTGCGCTTCGCGATTTTAGCATTTCACGCATCCTTGAAAATAACGTCCGAAAAAGGATTGAACATGATATTGAAATTTTCAAAATAATATTCCTGCAACATCTTTGCTGTTGTATTTCATATAATTTTTATGCAACTTTCGAGACATAAAAAACATAAAATATTTTTTTATACTATTAATTATGAATAAAAAAAAATCATAGTATCATTTAAACCCTTGAAATAATGTAATTTCGTTAGAAACAAACTTTTCATTGGATTTTGATAATGTGAGGCTATTGTTAATTAGGAAGTTTTTTTGGAACCGACGATTTTATTGAAAACCGAATTGTTCACAGAACGACTCCATATTTTTTTGCTTCCTGGAGCACATTTTACATGTTTACACGATAATATCACGCTATAAAATTGTTAATTCTTAAATAATAAAAAAAACAATTGAATTTTTTTATTTTTTCTAAATTATAATAAATTGTTAGCAACCTTATGCGAAAAAGAAAATTTTTTGAAAAATATTCAATTTATCCATTTGATTATAAACATTTTATACACAAACTGCGTATTTTTTTTAAACGTTGTAAAAGGCTTTGTCAGTCATAAA